>OZ005658.1:20548784-20841284 GCA_963930645.1 Salticus scenicus
TAAGATTTTATGTATCTTCATCATCAATAGGTATATATATATATTTTTTTTTAATTCTCATAAAATCACTGAGAATTTTTTGTTTTATATTCATACTGAAATATTAGTTTAGTTCAAAAAGTATTTATAGTGAAAAAGAATTTCACAATATTTAACATATTGTTTGTGGACAAAATTGCCCCCCCTCCTCCCCGAAGAAAAATATTAAAATGTTATTATATGCTACCTTGTATATATTTAGTAAAAAAAAAGAGAAGAAACAGAAAAATGTTTAATTTATGTTTTACAGCAAGCAGTCTGTACATTTTCGTTATTCATTTTTTGTTGCTTACTAGCAAAAAGTTTTCACTTAATTATTTTTTTTTTTTTTTTTAGAAAATCAGCGAAATAACTGTCGATTTCCTAGTTTTATTTATCATAAAATTTAAGATTTTATGTACCTTCATCATCAATAGGTAGATATATATATATATTTTTAATTCTCATAAAATCACTGAGAATTTTTTGTTTTATATTCATACTGAAATATTAGTTTAGTTCAAAAAGTATTTATAGTGAAAAAGAATTTCACAATATTTAACATATTGTTTGGGGACAAAATTGCCCCCCCCCTCCTCCCCGAAGAAAAATATTAAAATGTTATTATATGCTACCTTGTATATATTTAGTAAAAAAAAAAAAAAAAAAAAAAAAAAAAAAGAGAAGAAACAGAAAAATGTTTAATTTATGTTTTACAGCAAGCAGTCTGTAAATTTTCGTTATTCATTTTTTGTTGCTTACTAGCAAGAAGTTTTCATTTAATTATTTTTCTTTTATAAATTCAGTGAAATAACTGTCGCTTTCCTAGTTTAATTGATAATAAAATTTAAGATTTTATTGTATCTTCATCCTCAATAGGTAGATATATATATATATTTTTAATTCTCATAAAATCACTGAGAATTTTTTGTTTTATATTCATACTGAAATATTAGTTTAGTTCAAAAAGTATTTATAGTGAAAAAGAATTTCACAATATTTAACATATTGTTTGGGGACAAAATTGCCCCCCCTCCTCCCCGAAGAAAAATATTAAAATGTTATTATATGCTACCTTGTATATATTTAGTAAAAAAAAAAAAAAAAAAAAAAAAAAAGAGAAGAAACAGAAAAATGTTTAATTTATGTTTTACAGCAAGCAGTCTGTACATTTTCGTTATTCATTTTTTGTTGCTTACTAGCAAGAAGTTTTCATTTAATTATTTTTCTTTTATAAATTCAGTGAAATAACTGTCGCTTTCCTAGTTTGATTGTAAAATTTAAGATTTTATGTATCTTCATCATCAATAGGTAGATATATATATATATTTTTAATTCTCATAAAATCACTGAGAATTTTTTGTTTTGTAGTCATACTGTAATATTAGTTTAGTTCAAAAAGTATTTATAGTGAAAAAGAATTTCACAATATTTAACATATTGTTTGGGGACAAAATTGCCCCCCCGTCCTCCCCGAAGAAAAATATTAAAATGTTATTATATGCTACCTTATATATATTTAGTAAAAAAAAAAAAAAAAAAAAAAAAAAAAAGAGAAGAAACAGAAAAATGTTTAATTTATGTTTTACAGCAAGCAGTCTGTACATTTTCGTTATTCATTTTTGATTGCTTACTAGCAAGAAGTTTTCATTTAATTATTTTTCTTTTTTAAATTCAGTGAAATAACTGTCGCTTTCCTAGTTTAATTGATTGTAAAATTTAAGATTTTATGTATCTTCATCATCAATAGGTAGATATATATATATTTTTTTAATTCTCATAAAATCACTGAGAATTTTTTGTTTTGTAGTCATACTGAAATATTAGTTTAGTTCAAAAAGTATTTATAGTGAAAAAGAATTTCACAATATTTAACATATTGTTTGGGGACAAAATTGCCCCCCCTCCTCTCCGAAGAAAAATATTAAAATGTTATTATATGCTACCTTGTATATATTTAGTAAAAAAAAGAGAAAAGAAACAGAAAAATGTTTAATTTATGTTTTACAGCAAGCAGTCTGTACATTTTCGTTATTCATTTTTTTTTTTGCTTACTAGCAAGAAGTTTTAATTTAATTATTTTTCTTTTATAAATTCAGTGAAATAACTGTCGCTTTCCTAGTTTAATTGATAATAAAATTTAAGATTTTATTGTATCTTCATCCTCAATAGGTAGATATATATATATATTTTTAATTCTCATAAAATCACTGAGAATTTTTTGTTTTTTATTCATACTGAAATATTAGTTGAGTTGAAAAAGTATTTATAGTGAAAAAGAATTTCACAATATTTAACATATTGTTTGGGTACAAAATTGTCCCCCCTCCCCGAAGAAAAATATTAAAATGTTGTTATATGCTACCTTGTATATATTTAGTAAAAAAAAAAAAAAAAAAAAAAAAAAAAAGATAGAAGAAACAGAAAAATGTTTAATTTATGTTTTACAGCAAGCAGTCTGTACACTTTCGTTATTCATTTTTTGTTGCTTACTAGCAAGAAGTTTTCATTTAATTATTTTTCTTTTATAAATTCAGTGAAATAACTGTCGCTTTCCTAGTTTAATTGATAATAAAATTTAAGATTTTATTGTATCTTCATCCCCAATAGGTAGATATATATATATTTTTTTAATTCTCATAAAATCACTGAGAATTTTTTGTTTTATATTCATACTGAAATATTAGTTTAGTTCAAAAAGTATTTATAGTGAAAAAGAATTTCACAATATTTAACATATTGTTTGGGTACAAAATTGTCCCCCCTCCTCCCCGAAGAAAAATATTAAAATGTTATTATATGCTACATTGTATATATTTATTAAAAAAAAAAAAAAAGAGAGAGAGAGAGAAGAAACAGAAAAATGTTTAATTTATGTTTTACAGCAAGCAGTCTGTACATTTTCGTTATTCATTTTTTGTTGCTTACTAGCAAGAAGTTTTCATTTAATTATTTTTCTTTTATAAATTCAGTGAAATAACTGTCGCTTTCCTAGTTTAATTGATAATAAAATTTAAGATTTTATTGTATCTTCATCCTCAATAGGTAGATATATATATATTTTTTTAATTCTCATAAAATCACTGAGAATGTTTTTGTTTTACAGTAAATAATGCGGCATCTGAATCAAAATATTGAGCACTACTTACAGAATCTAAAAATATTGAACAAACATTACAGAAGTTGTGGGAGGGGGAGAATATCAGTGAAGCTAGAGAATTTCTTAGCAATGAAGGGAAATTTTGCGAAAAACATTTAGAAGAAATCCATTACTATACCCCCGATGGTCAGTACGTTGTTCCTGTACCAATGGAAGATGCGACATTATTAGGCGAACCGAGAAATGACATAATCAGATTTGACAAAGTCTTTATCAGACTTGAACATGTATATTAAGATTTTTTGACCGAATAGAAAGAGCTTAATCGTATAAAATTAATTAAAGAGTCTGAATTACTTGATGACGGTTATTACTTTCCTCATCTTGATCCGTGCCTCAGTTCCCATATCATCTGGGCTTTCATTAAATGATATAATTCGTAAAAGTAAAATCCCCCAACAAGAACTTTTTGCTATGATGCTTAGTTTTAGAACGCATCGCTGTGCTTTTACATTAGATGTCGCAAAAATGTACAGAATGTGTTTGGTGCATCTTCCGAAACGAGACATAATTCCAATTATAATTTTAATGAACAGTCGGGAGGTTCTTCAGTACAGACTTAGGAGTGTAATAAAATCCTTATTTGGACTGTTGCTGGTTTCAATAAAAATTCTTGGACTTTGGACCTGGGATAACAAAAGCAAAAGTCTCGATGCAGAAACTTTGGTTAATAAATTTAAACTGTAACAAGTTTTAACCTAATGTGGTGGCTGAGGAATTCCCCCCCCCCACACACACACACACCCGTTGAAAAAAAAATGCATCTGTATTGCACTTAACCATTTATCTATCACAATATGAAGGGGGAAAAAAGTATATTAAACATATTTTTTAGTTATTTAAGAGTCATTTTTAAAGACACGTGCAATAAAAATTGTGCCTATCCCTTCATCGTCTAGTAATTAATGAGGGTGATTTGTGGTGAAGTGATATTTCAGTGTACCCCTGATACATAAAGATCGAAAAAGGCATTAACACATTAGAAAATATGAAAAAAAAAAGTATTTAATTTTTTAAGTTAATTATATGTTTTTTCTAAGATGGATGGGAGATTCTTGAGATACTGTAATATATCTGTAGTGATAAGTATAAAGGATTTAAGTCCATATTCTTGATTTTTCAGGAGACGAAAAATAAAGTTTAACTACCTAAAAACAAATCAGAAGAATGGATTAGGGAAAAGGTATTTCGTTGATTTTTACCCTTTATACCATTCAGTGGTTGTCAACCTTCATTTAATAACGGGAAAAATTGAATTAAATATTTTATACCATACATGAATGGTAAATTTCTAAATTGGTCCTTTTTTTACCAATGGATTTTCTCAAAGACTAAATGACATAGAATTAAATCCTTTATACCAATCGATAGAGAATTTTTTTCTGAGTCTGACTATGTACTTAACTCAAAATCGACATTTTTGGACTTAAATCCTTTATACTTATCAGTACAGAAATATTTACTACATGTGTGAAGGTGGTGAAAAATAAATACGGTGAGAGCACTCTAAGTCCTTTCTGGGACAAAAAACGGCTACATGTAGCGTTTAGTGCTATGTAGGGAGAAACCTTTTGAAAGGGGCTCTTACGAAATCCTATGGTGAAGCGTGACAGATGCTGTCACAGCCCCTTTCAAAAGGTGTATATTCTTATTATCAAGCATTTCCTCTATCTATAACTTTGATTTTATGGGGTTTTTAAACTAATGGCTCTTTAAAGTATCGTCTGTAGATAGAGGGTTCAAAGTCACTTGCGATCCACACTGGTGCAGAAGATTTAAAAGTCTCGCAGTTATGAAAACGAAGCGATCCATAAATGCTGATATTTCGCCGCTCATTTTGATGCCTTCGACAGCGAAAGGGGAAGAAGATTCACACTGCATCGAATGTGAGGTAAGGATACTAATTTTATTTAATCTTTTTTTGTGTAATTAGATGTTATAACTTATGTTAGAAAATTTTACTTCAAGTTATATAAATTATTAATTTTAACATACAGAATTAGCTATTTCTGACACATTCAAGGTTATGAAATTTATTCCTAATTGTACAAAAATTTGCAAGCATGTTAATTCGTATATCAGAAATAGAATAAGGTTTATCATTTTTACGTTCTTCTATATGTATACATAAAAAGAAAGAATTGGATGCGTGAAAATTCTCGAACTCCAGTTTTCGATGGATTTACACGTTTTGGGATGACCTGAACACGATTTGACTGTTTTTAGAAAATATTTGCCTGTGTGAATCACAAATTTTGTGGACGCTGTAATTCACGAACCATTGATCGAAATTTAACCAAACTTGGTATTTAGTTGAACTCTGACATAAACTGGTGCTGATTAGATTTGTGCAACAATGGCTCAACAGGTGGCGCTGTGATCGCATTTTTTCTAAATTTTTAACATGGAGTATAGGACAAAATTTCGTATAAATGTACATAATGAAAATCATTTTAAATGCGTGATTCTAAATTTATTTATAATAGTAGTAGTTAACTAGGAAAAAAAATTATGCATGTGGGAGAATCGCTTCCCTCCCCCCCCCCCCCTGGAGGGAAGCACTACCCCGGGGGGAGTAAATTTTCAATATGGGTGTCTTTGGACGGATCTCGTCAATACCTTTAAGGTGCCTGCCTACTGTCGGAGGTGATTTTTTTTAATAATTTAAAAATTGCCTATTTATGTGCATTATATGATGGAATATGGTAAAAAACAGTGAATAACATGAAAAAAAATATGCAAATTTAAAAATATTTTGATATTTAGGCTTAAAATATGCATAAATTTTGCGAAAAAAAAGGCACTTTCAAAACATCATGTCAACTTAAATAAAGATATTTTTATTCTGTAAATTTTATTTAGATTATTGAAAGGTCCTTAAGGGAGTGAACTACTCTCAAAACTATAACCATATTATTTAATATTTTAGAGACGATAACATTTTTAAATGCTGAAAAAAATTATGAATTTACATGACAGTTCATAACTTCTATCGACAAAAAAACAAAAAATAATTTAGCTATATTCATTGTCGTAGTTCAATCCCTAAAGAAATTCCTCTAGAGTATTTTGTCAGTTTCATAACGTTTCAATTATAACTTTTGCAGTTATGATGTTTTGGGATAAAGCAAAATGTTAAAAATCTCATTTTGAGAAAAAGCAGAAAACATATTTAAAAACCAGATTTTACCTATTAAATAAAAAAATAATTTTAATATGTTCCTGATTTATTTCAAAGTTCTTTTTTTTTTTCTTTTTTAAATTCATTTTATATTAAGTAATAAATTTTGATACTTATATTGAGTAAAACATTTATGTAAACAAATATTTACGGGTCATTTCTGGTCACTCCACAAAAACTAATATTAAAATACCTGTAACTCAAGTTCTAAGCAAGATAGAAACAAAATTCAAACTGATTTAAAAAGCTGAAATGTCAGGCTTTAATATTAATCCCCCTCCCCTCCCCTTAAGGAAAAGAAAGAAAGAAATCGGAGTTTTGACCGAAAATTGCATTTTAAAGGAAGCACCTTAAAATGAATGGTTGAACTCTAGATCTGTGATAATTTAAAACAAATTTATAGATATTTTTATTATGAAAAAAACTTAGAAGAAAAAAAAAGTATTTCTTTTGATATTGGCAAAAAATTTACTTTCTTCCGGCATTTAGTGATACATTCTGTCAGATAAAAATCGTTTGTATTTATAATGAAAATAATTTAATACTTTAATAAATAATTTTTATTCAATGAATTTTGTATGAAATTATGTAGAAGAAAGTGATGTGGTGGCCACATCATACTAGTTTTCTATAAAACAATAAGTAAATAAATAATCAGAATGTGTCGAAATGAGAGTTTTAAACCTCATTCCAGTTTATGACAATGCAGATGCATGATCTTTACGTCAAGATCAACTGTGTGTCAAAGTATGTAAGATTTTTTAAAAGTAAAAACATTTTTTTGGTTTTTATTCATTTGAATATTAATGTTGAGAATTTTTTTTTTTTTTTTTTTTTTAATGAGCTTGTGTATGTGTCAGAATGATTAGTTTCATTCAAGTTTTTCTTTTAACCCTTATACCGGAACATCGGTCTCTGAGACCGCTATAGGTTAGGCTTAGTGCAGGGAATTGCGGATAGAGTCCTGCATCGGGTTGGGTAACCCGATTTTACCCGAACCCGACCCGACCCGCGGGTCGGGTTCATGTCGGGTTGACAGAAATTTTTCTCTTGCGGGTCGGGTTCGGGTCGGGTTGACTGATCTTTTTTTCGTGCGGGTCGGGTTCGGGTCGGGTTGACTGAACTTTTTTTCTTGCGGGTCGGGTTCGGGTTCGGGTCGGGTTTGGTTTTCAACAAGCCGGGTCGACTTGAGAACACCTTTCAAAATATTTTTTACAATTATAAACATAAATTTATAGGCATGTTTACAACTATGTAACTAATTTAAACATTCGCACATACTAGACATGTATCGGTTGGTTGGTTGATTGGAGGATTTAAGGCCGATTGACTCCAGATGTGTCTTAGGCCTATAAGGGTTTGTCCTCCGTTTGAATCTTTCTAAGGGGTCCTACTCCGTATTTACGCGTGT
Source organism: Salticus scenicus (assembly GCA_963930645.1). Lineage (NCBI taxonomy): Eukaryota > Metazoa > Arthropoda > Arachnida > Araneae > Salticidae > Salticus > Salticus scenicus. Next base: position 20,556,555 of record OZ005658.1, read on the forward strand.
TTCGGAGGAAACCACGGAAAACTCCGAACGGCTAGGTCGATGAGCGCGACCTGGGATCGAACCCGACACCTCCCATCTACCAGCTTCGAGCACAGAATCGCTCGGCCGCTGGTGGGCAGACATGTACCGGAGCTCTCTATTCGTATCCGCGGATATCCGCCAGAGAAATAGATCCGTATTTGTATCTGGATCTGTTTTCTTTTCTTCAACGGAACTAATATGTATTTGTTGTAGAAATTGTATGAAAATTAGAAAAGTATTATAAATCTTTCTCGACTGTTGTTAATATATAAATTAAAGAAATACAAATACAGTATAATCTCGCATTTGCATTCTGGAAATTGAAAAGATTTCGCAGTTTACAAGTTTTTTTTTTTTTTTTACTTTCTTCTATATTTAGTAGAAGAAAGTATTAGATTCTATCAACTTTTGGTGTCAACCGTTCGACGGGTGGCACTGCCATACAGCGATTTCTGCAATTTCATGGGAGGCTATATCTCAGGTTATGTTGCGTATAATCCAACAAAACTTGATATGTGAGAAGACCAATATGAGATATTATGCTGATTCAATTTGAAGGCCTATCAGCCAAGAGGTGGCGCTGCTACACAGCGATTATCGCAATTTAAGGAAAGGCTATATCTCAAGAACTAATGCACATCATTTCATATAAATTTGTATGCAGGTGCTATTTAATATATATTAGCGCCTGTCAACTTTTGGTGTAAACCGTTCAACAGGTGGCGCTGCTACACAGCGATTTCTACAATTACAAGGAAAGCTATATCTCATGTTCTATTGTGTATCATCAAACAAAACTTAATATGTGAGAAGGCGAGATTATGAGACATTATGCTGACTCAGTTTGAATGCTCGTCGGCCAATAAGTGGCGTTGTTATACTGCAAATTTCATCGATAACACGATGGCTATATCTCAACTTCTATGCCATATAACTGTATGAACCATGATATGTGAGATATCCATTATAAAAATGCATTGTTTAAGAAGTTATTTATAGATGATAAAACTGTCTCTCTTTGGATATTTAGTGTTAGATTTCTCTAAGATGAAAATTATTTGCATTCATCACGCTAAACTTTTTAATAATAGTTTTAATAAATTATTCGCACTTAGTGAATTCGACAGAAAAATGTAGAAGAATGTCTTGTGATGACCATAACATACTAGCTTTTTTTTATAATTTACCAACTGTGTGACAATGAAAATTTACTTTATTTTATATCATGTTATATCATTTTACCTTCTTTTGCACGATTTTTAGATGAATAAGTAATGTTGATTTATTTTTCGGGTTTCGGGTCGGGTTCGGGTCGCAAAAAAATCTCTGTTGCGGGTTCGGGTCGGTTTTCGGGTTGATAAAAATTTTTTTGTCGGGTTCGGGTCGGGTTTCGGGTTGATGAAAATTTTTTTGTCGGGTTCGGGTCGGGTTTCGGGTTGATTTAAAATTCATCTGTCGGGTTCGGGTCGGGTAAAACCCGACCCGCGCAGGACTCTAATTGCGGATGCAGATTCCTAGAATAAAGTACCGGCACGTTTGGCGATAAACGTCGAAGACGCCAAGTCTGTCTAACTGCAGCACTAGTGCGACGTAAAATACACTCAACCTGTAGAGGATGGCATATCTCAGAACAACCCTATAATGAGTCCCGGACAGTTGCCAGTTGTCCACAGCGTGGCACTAGTACAACGTAAAATCTGTTCAAAGTCGGAAACTTTGGAATTGGTAGAGTGAGCAGTGCCCGGAGCCGCTTAGTGTTGACGGTTGTTTGACTGGTTGGATGAGTTATACGTCTCACTAGTACTGCGCAATGGGCAATCCCCTTAATGTTGAAAAAAAAAAATGTAAAATGTTATAAGGATATTAGGAATCTCAATTTTTGAGCGCTAACAGCACATTACATAGATATGCCAATAATTGCAACTTCTTTCTAAAAGTTTTGTTTTTTAAGTTTGCTTTTCTTAGTACAGTCGGTAACAAAAGTCTCCGAACACTAGCAAAAATTCCTATGTAAAAAATGTACACTTAATACAGTTTTGTTAAATAAATCGTTGTCGAATTCTGTTCTTAGTCAGTCTAAAAACAGGATAAATTTAACAAAACTGTTTTTAAGTGTACTTTTTTTATATAGAAATTTTTGCTAGTGTTCGGAGACTTTTGTTGCCGACTGTATAATACCATACTTCACCAGCAGGTGATATTATTCAGTGGGGAAATATGCTTCCACAATTGATGATTATTTAAATTCCATTTTCACATTTAGAAAATTTCATAACCGTTAAATTTGCACTCATTTTCTAAAAAAGTTTAATTATTTTTATTTTTTACACTGTATTTTTGAATAAAAAATAATACAAATAAATAAAAAAAATAAACTGCATTTTTTTTTTGGGGGGGGGGAGGGGGCTAGAAAATAAAATGCAAAAAAACAGTTTTCGGAAAAAGAATATTAGGTAATGGGTATTGTGGAAACATATATCCTCACAGAATAACATTGCTTTTGACTACTGGCAAGAGTACAGTCGGTAACAAAGTGTCCGAACACTAGCAAAAATTCCTATATAAAAAAAGTACACTTAATACTGTTTTGCTAAATAAATCCTTGTCGAATCCTTTTCTTAGTGACAAACTGCCAAAAGTGGTGACTGTCCCCAATGAATTGAGACATTCAGTCACTTTAGTTAACTCCCTAATTTCAGGACATTTGGTCACCCTAGTTTAAATATCACATGATAGCTACGTAATGAGCAATTTGTGGAAGTCTAGAGTCCATCCCAACAAGTGGTCCAGGACGAGACATGTCATTACCATTGTGTGTACCAGCAAAAGTATCCGAGCACTAGCAATAATCCCTCTCAAAAAAAGTACACTTAATACTGCTTTGTTAAATAAACCCTGTCGAGTCATGTTCTTAGTCTAACAACATTATATTCAACAAGGATTTATTTAACAAAACAGTGTTACGTGTAATTGTTTGGCATCAGAATTATTTTCTAGTGCTCGGATACTTTTGCTGCCGGCTGTACAAGAAAGCTCAGCAATCACTTAGACACACGAATGTACTCTGAAACGAATGCACACATGAAAAAAAGAAAAAAAAATGACTGGGTAACCCTTATTGAGCAGATATACTAGTAGATTACGGATTCCCTATATTGTCTATGGAGAAAAATTCCCGGAACATCACTACGGTTTTTGCGCCTTCTTTTGGTAATAATCGCTGTCTTGGCAACTGGTTCTTGGGATTTTGTATGTTTTAAATGGTTTGTTCCTCTTACCACCAAAACTCTAAACAAAAGTCCCTCTGGGGATCACCGAAGCGGGAGAGGATCCCTTCCGTGGAGGATCAAAATTGTGATGGCATGTCTCCGGACCACCTCAGAAGGTGTGTCCCAGACCGTCGCCAATTGCCCATCTGAGCAGCACTAGTGCGGCGTAAAACCCAACCATCCATCCATCCAAACAAAATTCAAACGAACAGCTTTTAAACAATAACAAGGATTAGGTTACTTGCTTTCCATTTCAGCTAGTGTAGGTTTTGGTATATGTTTAATTTACACCCAATCGAAATATAAAACAGCGATAACAAAGGTGGAGGAAACTTGCCTTGGTGGAATTTCCATGTCGGTTTGGTGGATGATTTGACTAAATGGTGGAGATCTGATGTTGGATAGCAAAAAGGTTACTAGTCCGGGGTGTACTCTAGTATCTTGTCGATGGTACCGCTTGTGAATGCATCTCAAAGTGCACGAAATTCGGTAACTCAGTAGTCGAAACAGGGTGACAAAATTTCTTCCAATCCGAGCGCAGACTCATTTCCTGCAGTTCGAAAAATAATAAGAAATTGTTTATTTATAACTTTTTGTTAGTGTGGTTATTTAGAATTCAAAAATCAACGCCGTAATTACATTCTTTTAATAATTTTAATATATCGTATTTATAAAAGTACTCTAAACTGGTCACTATAAACATATTAAAAAAGAATAATTTCAGAAACCAGATGATTCAATCATATAATATACCAAATTATAGCTCTGGGGGTCACCTAATCGGGCAGGATCAAAATTATGATGGCACGTCTCCGGACCATCCTTAGGGGTGCGTCCCAGACCGTCGCCAATTACCCGTTGCGCAGTACTAATGCGGCATTAAATCCAATCAACCATATGATATCCTATCGTCCCTATAATACGTCATGATTGAGAAAGTAAAGTTATGGCTGCAAGAATTCATAATTTATCGCCACGAAATTTCGCTAAATACATTCAGTGTACCTTTTTCTAAAAATAGCGGTCTGTGAGACCGGTGTTCCCGGTAAGCATGATGAAAACATGTTCCGGGCAAAGGGTAAATTACTTTGAAGTAAACAAAGAATCTTCATCTCCCATGCTATATTTTTGATAATATTTAAAACTACAGCTAAAAATAAAATAATGGAGTTAGTTATATTAAATTTCGGTTTTCTCGCATTTCGTTTGTTATAAAATGTACGAAACTAGATAATTATGAGCAATTAAGATTTGATGTTTATCAATTTATTATACATTTCGTGTAAACAGTGTTAACTTTCTGGAGGAATTTTGAGATAATTCTTCTTCTTCTTCTGCTGTTACAATATCATACGATTTTTTAAAAAATATGTTCATCTAATACCGAAATATTTTTGAGGAAATGCTAATCACCCAAACCTAATACATATTATAAATATATTTCTTCAATTAAAATTTAAAATTTTGTCAAGTTGTAATATTTATTGTTTTCATGTATAAAATATTAAATTTACTTAAAAGGTTCATAATATTTAATATTTTATTAGGAGGAAGGAGGGGGGGGGGGTGATTGTACAAATAAATACTTCCACAAAAGTTAATAAAATTTTAGAGTGTTTCGTAATCTCAAATGTTTCTGTGATACCTTTGCCAATATCTCCACTGTGGTAGAGACCACTTCCAGCGGTAAATTCCAACTGAAACCTATGGATAAGCTATCTGAATATCTGAAACGTTTTGAGAAAACCGCATTTATCCATACCGATTAAATATACACTATTAATTGCAATTGAAGCTTGACATAAAAACTAAAATGAGGAATTTCAGTATGATATGCTTTCAAGAGCAAAAGTGTACCGAATTTACATACCAGATACTGTTATAAAACTATTCAAACTATATTATTTAACGAAAAGAGTGGGAGAGCATTTCTGGAGTATCGGAAACCTGATTCAAACAATTATGATCTAGAGGATTTGTGCATTAGCCAAACATCGATAACTACACTGAGCCACCCCATGCCAATACATATAGAACGTCACTTTACTAATATCTCCGTCTATGGATACCGAATTTTCAGATCAGAATTAAAATCGTGTAAGGATATCATGAAATCTGCAATACTGAAGGAGGCAGTTTTGATCAGAAAAGCAACAACAAGATCCGATAAGTAGCGACTGTCAGAATCCTTAAAGATAGTTCGGGGTCATGCTATTAAAATTTTGGTGCTCCACCGACGGAATGACTTCTATGCTTTGGTAACCATCTAATAGTTCAGAATAAACTTCGGTGTGGAAAAAAAAAAAAATATTTGGATTCTTTTTATTATCAGCAAACTTGTACTAAGTAGTAGGAAAAAAAAACCTCGTTCCTTAAAATCAATACTTCTGGGTTTACAGATTTGAGTGAAAGAATTTCTTAATGAAGAATAAAATTGTGAAGGCATGTATCCGGACAATGCTTTAGAATAAATCTCTATTGCCCATTGCGTAGTTCTACAGCGACGTAATACCCATTTTTTCTAAAGGACAAAACTACATATCTATTCATATTCCGAAAAAATAAAGATACTCTAAACATTTTTCAGCAAATGCCATACACAAAGCAATTTATTTATTAACCCGGTGGAAGGCGCGCACTGGTCCTCGAAAAGTTAGAATTCAGTTGGAGCTGCCTCATGCCATTACTGTGCTAACTCGCCAGCGATAGCGAACTCTCGTGTTGGTTGTTCCTTCCGTTCAGTTTACGTCATCGTTTTCTTCGCAAACAGATTTAGTAAATGCATCATATTTATGGAATAGTGTTGAAGGTGTATTTTGAAATGAACTTCTGTCATATGAAATCTGTATAGGTTTACTTAGTTTGAATTGTTCTGTTGGTTAAATGAAGGTATTAAATGAAATTAGAACATTATAAAGGAAGTTCTAAATGGAAATGCTACTTTTAATCGAATTACAAGTTTTATCGAAATTATGGCTTCGTTGTTGTTGGACTGGAAAGTATTTTACCTGAAATACTTTTATGACGATCATTCAAAATGTATCTCTGGTATGATCTGTCACCTCCGTGGAGGATGAAAATTTTTATAGTACAGTCGGTAACAAGCCTCCAAACACTATCCAAAATACCTATATAAAAAAAGTACACTTAACACAGTTTTGTTAAATAAATCCTTGTCGAATCCTGTTCTTAGTCAGTCTAAAAACAGGATTCGACAAGGATTTATTTAACAAAACTGTATTAAATGTACTTTTTTTATATAGGAATTTTTGCTAGTGTTCGCAGAATTTTGTTACCGACTGTATGCCTCTTGACCACCCTTAAGGGTGTATCCGAGACATTTCCAATTGCCCGTAGAGTAGCACTTGTGCTACGTAAAATTTGCTCACATACGGTACGACCTATTTAAGTAGGGAGACGTTCGACGCTAACAAAGTTTTCTTAGGAGAAGTTTTTTTTTCTTTTCCCATCAAGAATGAGGTTGGGTGATTTTAACGTCTAACTAGAACTGTGCAGTGGGATATTAGCGATAGTCTGTGATTAACTTTAAGGGATGGGTTAAAATGTTATATTATTTACATATAATATTATGTGTATTAAATTTTATATATAATGTTTAAATTATATATATATATAATTAAAACATGTATGTGTATATATAATAAATTGTTTTCATACGTATTTTCAACCCTAGGCTTGAAACCAATATTTGTCTCCAATAGCTCACTATGCAGTTCTAGAGCGACACTAATAAACACTTTCTAGTCTAATCCACATGTATTCAGCGTTCTTTTACGTAACTCTCACTCTCTTACGTAGGCTGTGGAGGCCGGAGGGTTACAATTTTCAACACGATAAGAAAAGCGCCACGTTGGCGATTTTTCGAAACCGGCTACCTATTCCAATAAATTGTCCCTGCTGGGGTGACTCAGTCACCCCAGCGAGTGCTACCGGGTTAAATACTTTGAATGACAAATTGATTAAAAAAAAAGAAAGAAAGAAAAAACTATGACTAACAAGGAAACTCTTTTAAATGTTAATCACCATTTTTTTATTTATATATATATATTTTTTAATTACAGGAAATCATTTACACTACACTTAATTTACTGGTAAAAATTTTAATTGCTGAATAGCAACAGAAAAGAAGTAGAACATTATTGAATTTTATGTTTTGAACGCCAAATACTAAAAGTTCATAACCAAATTACATTAACCCTTATACCGGAATATCGGTCTCTTGAGACCGCTAAAGGTTAGGATTAGTGTAAGGACATGCAAATGCATATTCCTAGAACAGAGTACCGGCACGTTTGGCGATAAATGTCCAAGACGCCAAGGGTGTGTAACTGAAGCACTAGTGCGGCGTAAAATGCACTCAACCTGTAGAGGATGGCATGACTCAGAAAAACCCTTAGGGGTGAGTCCCGAAAAGTTGCCAATTTCCAGAGCGTAGCACTAGTGCAACGTAAAACCTGCTCAAACAAGGGAAACCACCCTTGGGGGTTGGTAGTGAGCAGGGAGCGGAGCCCCCTTAGTGTTGAAAAGAAACCTATAAAATGTTATTAGAATATTAGGAATCAATTTTTGAGCGCTAACAGACACATTACGTAGAAATGTCAGTAATTAAGAATTCTTACTGAAAGTTTTAGTTCGATTGGTTTTGTTGGTATTAGGTAGAATTAGAGTGCTATGAAGAAAGTTGCGGATGGAGTTATGAGTTTTAGGAAAGTTGTGAGTTTCTAACGGAATTATGGTTTTCGGCGAGTTTTTGATGTTCGAGTTGGAATAGAAAGTATTTTAGGTAAAGTTTTGTTGCGATGATTTATTCAAAGTTTTTCCTAGTCGTCAGTTGGTTGGTTGGGTTTTACGTCGCACTAGTGCTCCGCAGATGGGCAATTGGCGACAATCTGGGACACACCCCTAAAGGTGGTCCGGAGACATGCCATAACAATTTTGATCCTCCACGGAAGGGAACCTAGTCGTCAGATATATTTAAGTAGTAAGTCATTCATAGCAAAGAATTATTATTTGTAGGAAGTCTTCCAGAGCCTATTCATTCCCAAGCGAGTCATTTAATGGAGTTTCCTTGAGGAGTTATCTGCCCTTTGAGAGGTATATTTTATCAGTATCTATCATTTTTACCCATTGCGCAGTACTAATGTGACATTAAATCCAATCAACCGTATAATATACCCTGCCGCCCCTATGATACGTCGTGATTGATAAAGTAAATTTATGGCTGCAAGAATTCATAATTTATCGCCACAAAATTTCACCAAATACATCCAGTACCTTTTCTTCAAAAAGCGGTCTGTGAGATGAAAACGTGTTCCGACCAAAGGGTTATCTTTCGTTTATTGCTGCTAAGGTTTAAGTTGAGTGTTTTTTACGTGATCTGGTGCTACAAAATGGATAATTGGGGAGACTCTGGGACTCGCTCCTAAGGGCTGTCCGAAGACATACAGTCGTGTAACAAAAGTATCCGAACACTAGCAAAAATTCCTATATAAAAAAAGTAGAGTTAATACTGTTTTGTTAAAATAATCATTGTCGAAACCTGTGCTTAGTCAGTCTAAGAACATTTTTCGACAAGGATTTATTTAACAAAACAGTATTAATTCTAGCAAAAATTCCTATGTAAAAAAAAAAAAAAAAATAGTGTACTTTTGTTACCGACTGTACCATCAGAATTTTGATCCTCCACTGCTGATGACAAGCTTAACTATAGTGATCTGATACATTCTAGCCCTGTGTGGAACAAGGCAGGGAAAATATCTCCTCCACAGAGGATCAAAATTATTATGATACTTCTCCGGAAAATCCCTAGGATTGAATCCCGCACCGTCGCCAATTTTCCAGTGTGTAGCTCCAGTGTAACATTGAACCACTCAACCGAGATGCAAGAAATATATTTTATATTTACATTTTCAAAATTCTCTAGTTTGTGGTTGCAAGAAAATTTGGAACTTCGAAAAAATGACACGTTTCTTCACACGTTTTGTAAATTTTAACGAAAATTGTGCTCGATATGAAAATTCTAATAAATATATTTATATATATAATATATAATTTCTTGTTAATAAGGAAGGAAATCAAACTTCAAATTTTTGTATCTTTCGACAGCTTTAAAAAAGACATATGGAAAAGATAGAATGAACGAAAACCAGTCTTAATATTGTTGTAACTATTAAAAACATAAAAGCTAATAATTCGTAAAACTTAAAAAAAAAAAAAACTTTACACATATCCTCTTATTTTTTGAGTCTCTCCGCAGAGGATCAAAATTGTGATGTCGTCTCAGGACCACCTTTTGGAGTAAATCCCAGACGCTAGTTGTTATAGGCCTAACTCTAGTGCGACATTAAACTCTCTCAACCACAACCCCTCTTCTTTTCCTTGATCCTCTCTGTGAAAGATTAAATTTGTGATGGCCTATTTTCGGAAGACACACGGGTTGAAACTTGGATCGTCACCAGTTCCTTACTGTGTATCTCTAATGCGACATTAAACTCACACAACTTCAACCTCCGTTTTCTCTTTTCCTGGTTTTTATTTTACGAAAATTCATATTGTCTAATGTAATGTAAAGTTAAGTGAGTTTTACGTTGCATTAATGCTACACTGTAGACGGTCCGGAACTTAGTCCTGAGGTTGTGGTTTGGAAACATTCCATGACAATTTTGATGCTTTACGAAGAGGACCCGACTCTGAGTCTGAAAAAGAATGTTGTCTAAACAGGATAAGCTCATAGACTTTTGTACTTGCTTAAATGCTTTCCTGGACCCCTAATGCTTTCTAGACCATCGCGAATTATCCAATAAATAGCTCTAGTACAACGTGAAATCCGCTTAAACCCGTGTTTCGCTAATTTCATATAGTATAGTAGCACTACTGCGACGTAAAACCCTTTCAACCGATAAATAAAGATACGCTGAAAATTTTCAACGAATGTCAAATACTGTTACTTAAGTGTGGGTCTCAGACCATCGTCAGTGTTCCATATTGTAGTGCTTATGCAACATAATCATACCTCAACCGATAAATAGAAATATTGTAAAAATTTTCAACAAATATCAGCTACCATACCATTTAGTGTTTAAATACAGTTGGTAACAAAAGTGTCCGAGCACTTGCAAAAATTCCTATGTAAAAAAAGTAGAGTTAATACTATTTTGTTAAATAAATCCTTGTCGAATCATGTTTTTAGTCAGTCTAAGAGCAGGATTCAACAAGGATTTATTTAACCAAATAGTATTAAGTGTACTTTTTTTACATAGGAATTTTTGCTAGTGTTCATGACACTTTTGTTACCGATTGTACTTTCAGTAAAAAATAGGTAAAAACAAATCCCCGTTTGACACAAGAAAAACCACTCTAAAAATAATTCAGTATAAGCTGAGTAAAAAATAATTACATTTAAATACTTTTGATTTTGAGGGGAACCTTGACTATCGACTAAATATTATAGAGTAGACCTTGGACGCAAATCTCCGTATGGAGCACAGATTGCCCAAATCGAGCCAAATTTTGGCGAAAAATGCCTTGAAGCATAGTTGACGAATTACAAAATAGGGTAACGGCTAATAGTGCTGGACTGTGGCATCGTGCGCGTGTTCTCGTGAGTTCATGTTGTTGCTGTTTGTTACCGTGAATATGAGAAAATGATTTAATTTCTCATGAAATTGAGCTTAATTGGTTAGAATGTTGATGTTGATTTATTTTCTTATCATCACGTCCTCTGTGAGTGATTAATAGTATAGTAACATATAGACTAATAATAATTATTATAAATCTGTAATGAAGTGTAATGCCTTTTCAATGAATAAGTATATATTTGTATCGTATATATTTACTTTCTCTTACCCATAAGGTAGAGAAAGTATTGTTTTTGGGTCAAATTTTCGTACGCGAGATTTTGTTATATTTACACGTTTTGAGGTCCCCTGAACACGAAAATCATGTTTCTAGCAAATGATCTGTGTGTATGTCTGTGTGTGTGTCTGTGTGTCTGTCTGTTATCAGCATATCTCAAAAACAAACTATGGCAGAAAGTTCAAACTTGGTATTCTAAATGTGTATCATATAGGGATGCTACAGTAAGCTTTTCGTTAAGATCAAGCAAATGGCTCGTGTACAGGGACAATAAAGAGAATTCTAATACATTACGTCTATGGGGAAATTGCAGGAAAATAGAGTTTAACGTCTATAGACTGCTCTAAACCAAATGAAACAAATATATATTTTTTGTAATAGAGACAGTTAACTGGGAAAAAAAAATTGTGTATGTAGGAGCCTCGCCTCCCCCCTGGGGGGGGGGGAAGACCCCCCTCGAGGGGAGTAAATTTTCATGATGAGTATATATCAAAATAGCTCGCCAATACCTTTAAAACGAATGGTTGAACCAACGATCTGCGATAATTTAAAACAAAGTTATCGATTTTTTTTTTTTTTTTTTTACTTTTAACGAAAAAAAACTTTGAAAAAAAAAATTCGTACTTTATTTTTTTTTCTTTTCTTTAATATTGAGATTAAAATGGACTTTTTTTTGGATATTTGATGTTATACTACTTCTCTAATCATAAAAGATATTTTTTTTAAATAATAATTTTAATAAATTATTTTTTAAAAAAGAGAAATATTTTTTAATAACCGAATTAAATTCTATATAAATGTAGGTGTATTAATGAAACGGGGGGTTGAGGGGGGCGGTAGCCTCCGTCACACAGAACTAATTATCATATAAAACTCTTCAGAAGCCTAATATTAATTGTTTAACATAGGCTTACATAACAGTACTCGTTATCTTACCTATTAATCTGCAACCTGTATTTATAGTATTAAATTTCAGGGTAAGAGAAAGTCGTGTGAGTGACACACCAGATTATTTTCATAAGTATTTGATAATGATATGATGATTATTATTGTGCATACATAATGTAGAAGATGTCTTTTGTAAAATATTTTTCGGGAGTCTTGATGCTGTAAATTTCTTTAAACTTAAAACAATGTATCGAGCAACATTCGACAAGTATAAATCATGTGAACAGTATAAAAGGTTTTTTTTATTTATTACAGAGATTTTAAGAAACGCAGGTAATCATTGCTAAATATTTATTGGGAATATAAAATAAATTTCCTTGGAACGAAATATGACTATATAAAATTTTGCAAACAAAAGCTGTTTTTCATTCTTATTTCAAATTTAATGAACAGTATTAGAGTAAGAATAGTTTCATTAACCTTTCATTTATCTATTTATTAATCTTACTGTTTTATTATTATTTATGTTCTGTATTACATTCAGGTATTCGTTCAGATTGGCAGAGCAATTGAATAAAATAATATCCATACTCACTGAGACTTTATCACGCAACAATATACTGGGGTTTGACTTTTTAATGTTAGTTTCAACGAACCTAATAATTTTTGTTAAATGTGTGAAATGTTTTCATTCATTATTTTCTTATTTATACGTATGCAATACGTATTATATACTTTTTTTTTTTTTTTGTAGGTCAAATTTGAGTATGAAGAGCGTGGAGAGTATTAGATTTAGAAGAATTTTGTTTCTCACTCTTTTTTTTTTGGCCAGCTGGCTGCATTTCTCAAGGCACTAAATATTAATTGTGTCTTGAAAATGCATGCTTGCTAGCAGGTACTTGAATCTTCACTCCAAGTGGCTTGCAAGTCGATTTATACAAGTGGAATTTCGTTCCCAATTCAAATGATTTGAAATAATTTGATACAGGTATTATTATTCTCTCATTTATTTTGAATCTGTAAGCTATATAGGAAAGATTTTTATTATTATAAAAACTGGGTAGATTTGATTGATTGTTAAACTTGGAAAAAATTAAACTTTGAAGTACCGCTGTATATATATAAATAATTAATGGGATGTGTTTCCAAAAAATGTGTTTACATTTTATTGCTAGTTGCATTTAGAAAATGCCTTTAGCTATGAAGAAAGTTTTATGAATAATGTGTTGTGTTATTGATTTAAAACTTTCAGAATTTTAAAAAAGTGCGAAGGTTTAATTGTTATAAAATTTGAAGAACTGTTATTTATAAATTGATAACAGGTACATTAAAATATTTTATTTAAAAGTATAGCAGAAATAAAATACGTAAATATGTACTTATTTATTTTAATGTGCATGCATATATGTACTGTTGTTTATTTCCTTTTAGAATGTACAATATAAAACAAGCTGCGCATTATTTCGTTACGAAATGTGATATTTATTGTTAATGTTAAATTACAATGTTGGAACTGTGTTTTCTTATTTATTACAAATACTATATATTTCCTATAATTTAAAGAATTCTGTATGAATAACCAAGTAAGTATAGAAATCCTTATCAGATTGATTCCTAAAAATATAAATTTTTGAGTCATTCTAAGCTATTAATTAAAAGATAGATTCTGTTTTTCACTCATTTCTTTTTTTTAGTTCCCCATCATACTATAGGTTTGGGGAACTTAGGTAATCGTGAAAAATTTCGAACTCGGTTTTTTGACTTTTTTATACGTTTTCAGGTGTGAGGAATCCGAAAATGACAAAATTTGTATGGTGTCTGTCTGTAGGGTGTCTGTTAGGGCTGGATTATTTATCAATATATCCCCAAGTACCGATATTTTTTTAATATCGCGATAACAGTATTTAAGTTCTTGCTCTACCGATATATCCCTCTAACGATATTTCCCAGTGCGCACAGCGCGATTGATCTATATGCCGATAAATAACGTTAAACACCAATCACCATATCTTCAAATTCTGCTTCCCCGCCTCACCGTGCCACCGCATAAACATCCAACAAAAAGACCGCCGAATATCTTATACAACTACACCTTCTCTTCCTCCTATTTACTCACTGACTAAACTCGAAAAAATAACCCCAACCGCAAACGATCCAAAGAAGATACATATACTTTCTCTTCCTTCCTGCGATCAGTGCCTTTGCTTCATGTGTGCGATCTCTCAAATCGAAACCACTACTTAAAAAGTATGACGTTGAACGATAACATCAAATGTTTCATTCATCAAGTTATCGCAGTAGTATATTATTTTCCAGCTTCTCACATTCGATGATATCCTCACACCAATAATATCGAAGCTCATCGCTAGCAGGTGAAAACAATATCTCGCATTTAGTTATCGCAGTAGTATATTATTTCGCAGCTTCTCACATTCGATGATATCCCCACACCAATTATATCGAAGATCATCGCTAGCAGGTGAAAACAATATCTCGCATTTAGTTCTTTTTGCTATCGGTTCGTTGATTTTGGGAGGGATAAAGACTCCCTATAGAGATAGTATTATATAGAGAGTCTTCATTGGGATATTTCAAGTAATGTTCGGAACTGCATCGATTGTTCGAAATATCCTCAAGTGGTATTTAAAAAAAAAAAAAATCAAAGAATTAACTAAAATTGATTACTTATTTTTTGGAAATTGGAGTTATTATTTCTGTATATGTACGAAGAAAATATAAGATTTGGATAAACATTTTTCTGGTTTTCGATGAATTTACACGTTTTGAGATTTCCTTGCTTTTCAATTAACTGAAACTGATTACTTAAAATTTAAAATGTGGATTTATTACTAGTTTCTGCGTACTTAAGAAGAAGGAAGATACGAAATAAATTTCGATTTCCGTTTTTCGATGTATTTACACGTTTTGAGGTTTCCTTGCATTTCAATTAACTGAAATTGATTACTTATTTTTTTAAAAATGGATTTATTATTCTATCTTCTGCATGTATAAGAAGAAAATATAAGATTTGGATAAACGTTTTTTCCGGTTTTCGATGACTTTACACGTTTTGAGATTTCCTTGCGTTTTAATTAACTGAAATTCTCTACTCATTTTTAAAAAGTGGATTTATTACTAGTTTCTGCGTACTTAAGAAGAAGGAAGATACGAAATAAATTTCGATTTCCGTTTTTCGATGTATTTACACGTTTTGAGGTTTCCTTGCATTTCAATCAACTGAAATTGATTACTTATTTTTAAAAAAAGTGGATTTATTATTCTATCTTCTGCATGTATAAGAAGAAAATATAAGATTTGGATAAACGTTTTTCCGGTTTTCGATGAATTTGCACGTTTTGAGATTTCTTTGCATTTTAATTAACTGAAATTGTCTACTCATTTTTAAAAAGTGGATTTATTACTAGTTTCTGTGTACTTAAGAAGGAAGATACGAAATAAATTTCGATTTCCGTTTTTCGATGTATTTACACGTTTTGAGGTTTCCTTGCATTTCAATTAACTGAAATTGATTACTTATTTTTTTAAAAATGGATTTATTATTCTATCTTCTGCATGTATAAGAAGAAAATATAAGATTTGGATAAACGTTTTTTCCGGTTTTCGATGACTTTACACGTTTTGAGATTTCCTTGCGTTTTAATTAACTGAAATTCTCTACTCATTTTTAAAAAGTGGATTTATTACTAGTTTCTGCGTACTTAAGAAGAAGGAAGATACGAAATAAATTTCGATTTCCGTTTTTCGATGTATTTACACGTTTTGAGGTTTCCTTGCATTTCAATCAACTGAAATTGATTACTTATTTTTAAAAAAGTGGATTTATTATTCTATCTTCTGCATGTATAAGAAGAAAATATAAGACTTGGATAAACGTTTTTCCGGTTTTCGATGAATTTGCACGTTTTGAGATTTCCTTGCATTTTAATTAACTGAAATTGTCTACTCATTTTTAAAAAGTGGATTTATTACTAGTTTCTGCGTACATAAGAAGAAAGAATATACGAAATAAATTTCGATTTCCATTTTTTGATGTATTTACACGTTTTGGGATTTCCTTGCATTTCAATTAACTGAAATTGACTATTTATTCTTAAAAAAGTGGATCTATTATTTTACCTTCTGCATATATAAGAAGAAAGTATAAGATTCAGAAAAAATTTAGATTTCCAGTTTTCGATGATGTTACAAGTTTTGAGATTCCCTGAACTCAAATTGACCAAGTTTTTTTTTTGTTTTTGTTTTTTTAGTTCGAACACTGTATTTCATGGACTACTCGTGCCTATCGGCCAACAGGGATCGCTGCTGTGCTGCAATTTAATTCCGTTTATGAGAAGGCAGTTGCTTTGCTTTGCAAAAAGTTATTGATCTTCAACCACTAGGCGATACAAGTATATAAATATAATACAAATTCCAATTGTTATAAAACTATTACAAAATATATATTTTAATATATATATATTAAAAAAAAAAAAAAAAAAAAAAAAAAAAACTTTTCATGATATGGTAAGTAGTTAAAAAATAAAATAAAAATGGCAGGTAATGACCTTTAGAATACCTATGAGTTATGAGGGTTTCAAATTAATATTACTCTACAACCGAGAAAGTTAATTCTATGGCAATTCTAAAGAAAGTTTATAAACAGTATTTCTACTGTGCATTTCTTATTCACTGAAATTAATTTAATTACAACCATATCGCTATTAATGACTGGCAGGACTATTAGTAAATGAACTTTCTTTATACTCAGGCATGGGAATTAGGTTCAAAACTCATACTAATATTTATTTTTAAAAATTCTGTATATAAGTGGATCATTGATATACATATAGAGATAGATAGATAGATAAGTTATGACTTCTGCGCAAAATTTTATTAATCATCTACATTCTAAGTACAACTTCATTTTTCTTAAGCTTTTATTTTTATTATAATTATGTATCTTGATGATATACTTTGTGTAAATAAAAGACATATCACCTATTAGCTCTCTTAAAATGTGATTTTGAAATAATTAAATCTTAAAATAGAAAGAATAGAGAACAAACCATGCAGAAGTATACTTAAAAGTAATGGTATAAATTAAAAGAAACACAAAACATTGTGTTGATATTTATGCATTTTTTTTCTTTTTAATAAAAAAAATTTGGAAGTAATATACCAGAAAATATAAATATATATATATATATATATATATATATATATATATATATATAGAAAACACTCCCCACTTGTATACATTAAAACTGATGCTCATTTTTCTTTAAAAAGCAGCAAATATCTATTTTCCTTCTCTTGAAAGAAATATCGCAATATATCACCAATATCGATATTAACTTGATGATATATCGCGGTATTTAATTTCTGATATCGTCCAGCTCTAGTGTCTGTTAGTGTGTCAGTGGGTCAGTCCGTTAGTGTTAGTCCGTTAGTTTGTTAGTCTGTTTACACGATATCTCACGAACAAATGATCACAGAGAGGTCAGACCAGTTTTAAAATATTACTTTAGACAATGACAAGAATCCTATTTATTTGGAACATTCGAATTAAAAAACTTCGCAAGTTATTAGAAATTTACGATTTTCTTAACATGGGAGAATAGGACAAAAAGTCACTTAAAAGTGCATTAAATGGAAAATTTTTACTGTAAAAATGTCAGACCAGTTTTAAAATATCAGTTTTGATGTCGGAATGAACATCAGTAACTATAAATATGCTACTTTGAAAATTTCGCAAGTTATTGAAAATTTACGAATTTCTTAACATGGCAGTATAGGGCAAAATTTCACATAAACGTCAATTTTGAGCGATATTTTCATCGTAAAGATGTCAGACTACTTTTGTAATATTATTTAGGTTATTGACATGAATATTAATGACTATGAATTTTCCAATATAAAAATTTCGTAAGTTATTGGAAATTTACGAATTTCTTAACATGACAGAATAGAGCAAAATTTCACATAAACGTCAATCTTGAGGGATATTTTAATCGTAAAGATGTCAAACCACGTTCGAAATATTATTTAGGATACTGGCATGAGTATCATGGACTATGATTTTTTCAATTAAAAAAATTCGTAAGTTATTTGGAATTTACGATTTACTTAACATGTCAGAATAAGGCAAAATTGAGCATAAACTTCCATTTTAAGGATCATAAATACATTAGACAACTTCAAAATTACATTTATGATATTTGTTTGAACATGATTGAATACAAATATTCTAATAGGAAAAATTCGTAAATTATTCGTAATGTACGATTTTATCAACATAGCGAAATTGTAAATTTTTCATATAAATATGAATTTTGAGGATTATTGAATTGGAAACAGTAGCATGAAAACTAAACAACGGATTCGACCCTGATAAAAAAAAGTTATTAGATTAGAATAAGATAAATATATATTGAAGTGAACGGTGGATAGACTATTAGGCGGGGATTTCATTCTGTCACTGTATCAAGCTTTGGTCAAATTCATTTCTTTTAACATGATTATAATATGTCTCGCACTAGAAATTTATGAGAAAATATATATGATGGGGAACTGAGCAGAGTCCACCTATGCCAACTAGTTTCTGTTTATATTCACTGTGTATAAATATTACATGTAACATGAAATAATATATAAGATTTATTTACTGATGCTTTCTGTTAAACTTTCTTGTAAATTCAAAATATGAACTTTAAAAGGAATATAGGAGACATCTTGGTTACTTTAAAAATTTGTTTTTAATTTCCATTTCAATTATTTATGTTTTGTCCAGCGAAGTTTATGTATACATTGAAACAATGCTTTCAATTTTCAAATACACTGTCAAACATACTGCACTTTTACTTAGGGTATATTGCGTACTGAAATATGTTTATTTCAATTAATTAATTTATTGTTTGTGTCATCTAAAAATGTAAGTAAAATTTGCATAAATGTTTACTTTGCATCACATTATTTATTTATTTATTTACATACATGTTTACTTAATTTGGATACTATGACCCTAAACAAACGTTTACACAAACGTTACTTATTGTTTTAAATTGCACGATGCAAAAGATAAATCAATTTATTGTAATAAATACTTTTCAGTGTATAATACATACTTAGTAAAAATGGGATATGTTCATAACTATTTTTAAATCAAATTTTAACACCAATTTAAATATAAATTGCTGTGATTAGCAATATCGTTTTACGAAATCGTTGCAGCTTTCTCTGCTTTATGAAGTATGCGCCCCTTGAAAGTATGCTTCTAATTTTAAGCATTTATATCCAATTGATTATGAGGTTTATTATCTTTTTTCTCTTTCACAAGTTTAATGGTCCTTTTTTATTATCCTTCAGGTCGGCGCAAGTATTTTAAGTTACTATGGTAACTCATTGGTTCCTTATCTATATCGCAACTTTTTGTGTCATTCTTTCCTCTATGTTAAATTCAGTTCTATATTTTAGTGTGCTGTTATTGTTTTAGTTCTATTAATTGCTAAATTTTAAGATTAAATTTTATTACGTTATCTATTATTTATATATATATATATATATATACATATATACATATATATATATATATGACGAATAAATAAAATTAAATAAACTGAAATAATTTCTAAAACCTTTCTGGTATGATGTCTGTGTTCAAAATAATTCAGATTTGGCACCTTTGGTTATTTAACCCGTTAGTAGTCGCTAGTTGGTCGATTTGCCGCCCAACTTTTAGTGTTGCCAGATTTTTTTATTCAATAGCCACCAAAAATTTTTAGAAGTAGCATTTGATATACATAAAATGCGAATAAAATCGAAGAAACGTCGGTCACATCACTTCTTAAAATTATTGGTGACAGTTAAATAAAAAGTATGCAATTTTTAATAGGTGGCGCTGTCTATAGCGACTACTAACGGGTTAACTGTGTAATTTCAAAAGTAAAAGCTTTCTTTTAGTGCGTAAATGTACTTTATTAGGGGGGGGGGAGGAGTAATTATAATGGAATTTAAAAACAAATCTGTACAGTAACATTAAGGTGTCATAGAGAATTTTGTAACATTTCTTCTAAAACTTATATTTTGAATTTATGAAATTTATGTATAAAAAGCATTAATGAGCACATTTTGTACAAGTTAACCCAGTAGTTAAAAAATTATCTAATGTATTTTTGATGTTAAAAAAATGTAGTATTTATGAAAGTAACTGACTTAACTTTTTCATAAAATTGCAGTAAAGAATCATATTATAGCTAGAAATAAAAAGTTTTATGCTAAAGTATGTAGGGGTAAAATAGTATGTTAAAACATATTGGGGGCATTGTTTAAAAAAAATAAATAAATAAGGCTTAATTTTTTATTAAATAAAATTTGATTTTCAAAGTTATATGCATATTAAACTGATGTATAGATAAAATTAAATAGATAAGTTATATTTATTAATGTAAAAGAGTCTAATATATGTTCATTTTTGGTATTCATTGTGCAAGAAAATTAATACACTGATACCATTAACTACAAAATATATTTTGTTCATCAGAGGATGTTTATGATAAAAACTTATTGTATTGATTTCTCAAAATTATACACAATTTTCATTCATTTCAAATCTTAATGAATGTTCTTGTTTTCATCACAGATACTTAAAATAACATTTCCAAAACACGATGAATTTTCAGTAATAAATAAATTCATGTATTTCTCATATCTGTTTATCACCAGTATTATTACCTTTGAATTTATTGAAAAATGATAAAAAATAAAAATATGTAACTTTTGTTTTGACAGGTAAGAATATCTAAATATAAAATGTTTCGTTAATTACGCTATAATAATAATAATAAATTAATTGCTCTATAACTTTTATTTTTAATTTATAAAAATGAATATTTCTGCTAGATGCTAGAATATCAACATTTAATTGTAATTAAACAAAAAAGGAAATCGTACATGCCTTCACCAATTAATTGAACTTGAAGTGTGTAGATTAATTTAATCTATTTTAATAGTTAATTTTTAAACAGTAATGATGTTTACAAAATTTTTCTCCACAGCTAGTATAGGCATGGATGCCAACTTAGCCCTTTTTGACTACCGGAAAAAAAGTTATAAAATTTTTTATTTAACTTTATCAGTGAAAAACATATCAGTTCGCTGCTTAAATAAAATATATATTTCTATTAAAAATTTCCGATAGCCAAAAGGCAAAGTTGCCAAAGCCGGGATCCAAAAATGGCAACTATTAGTATAGGGAATCCATACTGTATTTTAGAATTCTTAAAAACTGTAATTTTTGTCACAAGGGGGCATTGTATGTCCATAGGGTTTGAGATTTTGATCCACAAGATTTGAGCGCGTATTTGTGCTTCCCGTCGTGAAAGGGTTTACTCTATGGTTGGTGACCATATGTCCTCGAAGTTTGAGGACACCTAATAATTTGAAATCGTTTTCATAAATTTTGAAAAGTTGTAGAATGGAAATTATTTATCATAATTAGTACCATTTAAATCCTTATTTATTTCGCATAAACTATATCTCTGTAATTGGGTAATTGTAACAGTTATTAACGCTAATATATTATGAAGGTACTCTAATAGGGTCACTACAGTTTACTCGGTCTGGGACTCGAACCTAAGATACGGTAACTGACGTAATTCAGTTACCGTATCTTAGGTGTGAGTCCAAGACCGTCTCTAATTGCCAGTAGTGTAGCAATAAAGCGACATAAAACCTGCTTAATCTACCTACAGATAAATGGGCGTTTAAAAGTATTACTTAAAGTGCCTGCCTACCTTTAAAATGCGAATTTCGGTCAAAACTCCGATTTTCTATTTTGGGATTAGTATTAAAGCCTGACATTTTAGCTTTCTAAATCAGTTTGAATTTTGTTTCTATCTTGCTTAGAACTTGAGTTACAGGCATTTTAATATTAGTCACTCGCCAGTTTTTGAAAGAGGAAGTGACCGGAAATGACCCGTAAATGTTAGTTTACAAAAATGTTTTACTCAATATAAGCATTAAAATTTGTTATCTTTATATATATAGTTTGCAAGTGTAATGACGATTCCGGTTCGTACTCATCTATATAGCAAGTTCCGACCTAATTTCCATACTTTAGTTAATTTTAAAAAATCTAATTGTCCGATCGATAAGCTGTTTAGTCCGACAGCTTCAGAAAAAAAAAGCCCCCCATTCCATTTGGTATCTTATTTGTAACGAAGTTTTGATTACATTTTTACTTTCCGAACACTATAGTGAGGAAAGTATTGTAATCATGTCAAAAATCCGAATTCGAGATTTTGATGTTTCTATCCGTTTCGAGGTCCAATGAGTCCGTTTTCACTATTTTTACAATGATGTATGTGTGTGTGTATGTCTGTGAGTGAACACGCTAGCGTCTAAACGCTTTGTTCGAATAAGCTGAAAGTTGGTACGTATATTGTAAGTCATCATAGTACGAACCCTATAGATTTTGGTGAATCTAGCACTTATAGTTTTTTTTACAGGGACACAACGAAAAATTCTTTATCATTATGGCCTATGGGACCAAAATCTTAAAAGTGCGATAGCATCTAAATGCCTCATTCAATTGAGCAAAAGATTTCTACACATATTATAGGTCACATATACTCAATCTGTATAGATTTTGGTGCACTTATAGTTTTTTTACAGGGACACAAAGAAAAATTATTTATCATTAGGGCCTATGGGACCCAATCTTTAAAAGTGTGATAGCATCTAAACGCCTTATTCAATTGAGCTAAAAATTTATATGAATAATATAAATCACTGTTGTACTAACTAAAAGTATTTTGGTGAATCTAGCATTTGTAGGTTTTTCCAGGCACACAACGAAAAATTCTTTATCATTATGATGTATGGGCTCAAAGTTCAGTAGCGTTAAAAAACGTCGTATAATATATGGAGAAAAATACTCACACACTCTATTATGTTTTTCTCTCTTACGTTTGTTTAACAACTCCTCTTTCTTTACTTTATCTACAAAACTGTTAATTACTCAATGTTCGGAAAGTCGAGTGGAGTCACTCCAGATTTTTTAAAATTAATTAAAATATGAAAATAATAACCTGGCAATAATTTCAAATTTGGATATTTAAATTTATATTTGTTGCCAAAAAAAATTACCAGTCATTTATTACTTCCATTACTCTACTACCGTAGGTAATGGAAGTATTGTATTCGGTCTGAAAATTCGATATCGGGTTTTCACCTGATTTACGCGTTTTAAGGTCCCCTGAGTCCAAAAAAGTGGTTTTTGGCAATTGGTCAGTGTGTATGTATGTATGTGTGTGTGTGCGTGTGCGTGTGTATGTATGTGGAGAATCTTCTGGCTATTATAGCTCAGAAACTAATAAAGATAGAGCTACGAAACTTTAGAATTGAAATACGTCTGGTGTACAGATGAAATTTCCAAATTTTGGTGAAAATTGAAAAACCGGAAGTGGGACATCGGAAACCATAAGTCCGTATCTCAAAAACGGCTCTAACGATTTTCTTCAAACTTGCTATATAAACACTTTATTAGATGTCCTTTCGAATGATATAGTTGGTTAGTTCAGGAAAATTGATAGGCGTCCTGTATAAATAGCTCAATTTCAGGCCTCGCAAAGGCGTTCCTTTAAAAAAGGTTGTACGGATTTTTTTTCAAACTCGCCATTTTAACTCACTTTTAAATATGCTTTTGTATGTAATTATTGTTTTCCTGTCAATAATTGAGTTTAACCGGAAGTGGGACATCGGAAACCGGAAGTGGGACCGTAAGTCCGTATCTCAAAAACGGCTCTAACGATTTTCTTCAAATTTTCTATATAAACACTCTATTAGATGTCCTTTCGAATGCTATGGTTGGTTAGTTCAGAAAAATTGACAGGCGTCCTGTATAAATAGCTCAATTTCAGGTCTTCCAAGCGCGTTCCTTTGAAAACGGCTGTACGGATTTTTTTTCAAACTCGCCCTATTAACTCACTTTTAAATATCCTTTTGTATGTAATTATTGTTTTCCGGTCAATAATTGATTTTTTGTAAAAGTTGGTATCCCAAAAACGGCTCTAACGATTTTCTCTTTAGGTCACTTTTATGCTTTCTGATCACATTATCTTTCAAAAATGCATATAATACGTGTAATAGTGGGTAATGGAAGTCGTGTGGTTGTTTCACACCAGATTTTTTATTTATTATTTTATTTAATTTTAGCATAAAAGGAAATATGCTTTCACGCAAAAAATGTAAAATTATAGCAAACTTTCGCAATTTATTTCTTTTCTTATGTACCTTTAAAATTTGAAACTCATAAACCTTTAGCCAAATTTCCCACCGAATTTTAATTCCTCAGAAGCCAAATTATTATTAGAAACAAATTAATATTGTGAGATGAAATGCTAATGATAATCAAACCAATATCATTCACGAATGACTTAAAAATAAAATTCGTGTTTAACGCATAGAATAATAATAAAGGAAGAAGGAGCATACATGTTTTGGTTTCGGTTTGTAAAACCCAGGAATGCCGGGTATAGGGTTGTAACAGTGCTTCCATCTAATTGGTTGGCGACTTGCTGGCGAGATTTTTGTATCGTCTCGTCTCTCTCTCAATCAGTCTTCGAGGCAGCACCCACAACAAACAGCGATAAATGCGCTGAGGATGGGTGCCCTTCTTCAAGGTTGAGAGGAGTAAAAGTAGCTTTCGCTGGTATTTCACTAGAAGGGGTTTGTAAGCATCAGAGTATTGGCATGCTCCTTCTTCCTTTATTATTATTCTATGGTTTAACGACCTAATTGTCATACTTCGTGAGGCAAGACAGATTTAGTATAAGACCCACCTGGCGATTTTTTAATTTTTGTCATCATGTTGGCGATACATTTTTATTAATTAATTTATTTATTTTTGCATAATTTTGTGTTAAAAAAAACTTACTACCTATTTTGATTATACTTTTTATTATTGCGCTTTTTAGTCAATTTATGACAAAAGTTCACATGGGGATTATATCATTAAAATATTGCTAGATTTAAAATAACGCTTGCAAAGATTGTAAAAATGCAACCTTTAAAAATACATTTTTCCTATAAAATGATCTCATCTTACAAAAGTCGTAATTTTTTATTAGATCGCTGAACTGAGTCCACGTGCTTAAATATTGCTTATGTATTATGTTTTATCCTCGCGTATTTTATTAAGTCACTATCGTATCGTTACTAAAAAAAGTTAATCGTAACTGGACCACGTTAGAGAAATATTATATAGATTAAATTTGCTCATGCATATGAAAATATGAAAATGGAGTAAAAAAAGAACCATAACCTTTTTTAATATACTTCAATTTTAGAATTTTTTTTCTTTTTTGTTTTGCTTAAATAGTTTTGTTTAAACGTCTTTGGCACGGATGAATCACGCTTGGCATAAAAGCTAATTCATTGATAATCTTGGGTAATATTTTAAAATTTTGATGCTGAAATAGATCGGATATTTTTCGCCAAGAACTCTCCTTTTGTGAAAGCCACTTTAAGCCAAGTTAGCGCATCAAAAATATAAATAAATTATAAAATATTGAAAAACGGAAAAGAAAGGAAAGGAAAAGAAAAGAAAGAAAGAGAAAATAATCACATAAATTATGTATTTTTGTCTAAAATAGTGATAAAAATTCAAAAGTAGACAAGGGGAGCTATATTAAGGCTGTACTATGATCAGATTTACATATTTACTTTCTCTTACCCATAATGTAGAGAAAGTATTGTTTTTGGGTCAAATTTTCGAAAGCGAGATTTTGTTATATTTACATGTTCTGAGGTCCCCTGAATACGAAAAAAATGTTTTTAGCAAATGGTCTGTGTGTATGTCTGTGTGTGTGTTTGTCTGTTATCAGCATATCTCAAAAACAAATTATGGCAGATAGTTCAAACTTGGTATTCTAAATGTGTATCATATAAGGATGCTTTTCGTCAAGATCAAGCAAATGGTTCGTGTACAGGGACAATCAAGAGAATTCTAATACATTACGTCTACGGGGGAAATTGCAGGTTAGTAGAGTTTAACGTCTATAGACTGCGCTAAACCAAATGAAACGAATATATATTTTTTGTAACAGAGATAGTTAACTGAGAAAATTTTTTTGTGTATGTAGGAGCCTCGCCTCCCCCCCTGGGGGGAAGTCCCCCCTCGAGGGGAGTAAATTTTCATGATGGGTATCATTCAAAAGAGTTCACCAATACATTTAAAACGAATGGTTGAACTATAAATCTATGATAATTTAAAACAAAGTTATAGATTTTTTTTTACTTTAAAAAAAAAAAAAAAAAATCGTATATATTTTTTTAATAATAATTTTAATAAATTATTTTTTTAAAACAGAATTATTTTTTAATAACTGAATTAAATTCTATGTAAATGTAGGGTTGAGGGGGGCTACCGCCCCCCTCACACAGAACTAATTATCGTATAAAACTCTTCTGAAGCCTAATTTGAATTGTTTAGCATAGGTTTACATGACAGTTCTCGTTATCTTACCTCTTAATCTGCGACCTGTATTTATAGTATTAAATTTCAGGGTAAGAGAAAGTCGTGTGAGTGACACATCAGATTATAAGTTATTTATTTTTCTATATACCAAATACTATTAACTAACTCAACTACTATTATAACCACAAAAAATTGTCTCATACAATAGATGTAGCCGATCATAGCATATTGTAATATTATATTTCACGTGAAACTGTTGTCGTTTTATAGTTCATCGAATAAATCAAATAAATGTAGAAAATAACGTGAAAGAAAATGTTATGTACACCACGTATCGTGTTGTTCGTATGTAACTGGGGTTTAAATATAAAATTGCTACTTCAATTTTTTTTTATACTGTCCGTTTCGAAACTGTCGCCCACTGGTAAGCTATTGTCACAGGCACCCGCGAGTCTGCGAATGAGTGGGTTGCTGCCGATGGCAGCGGGGACGGGAAGCGAGCTTTTGAATAATTTCATGATTTTTTTTTTAAATTTAAATTTTGTTTATAAAGCGATATAAAAGAATTTCCTTTAACACGTTCACGCCAGCGCATTCTTCTCAAAAGTATCTGAGCACTAGCCAATAATTCCGATATCAAAAAAGTATACTTGAAACTGTTTTGTGCAATAAATCCTTGTCGAATCATGTTCTTAGACTGACTAAGATCATGATTCGACAAGGATTTATTTAACAAAGCAGTATTAAGTGTACTTTTTTTGGACAAGGATACTTGCTTGGATACTTTTGCTGTGAACCACCGGTGTACCACGCCGGCGTGAACGTGTAAAATATAGTGACCAGCGAAGCAGGCAAAGCCTTCGTTGATTCACTATGTTCATCGATTTCACATTCCGTCATTTTTGACGGGGTTTAAATATAAAATGAATTTAAAAAAGAAAATAAAAAGCTTTGAAATAAATCAGGAACATGCTAAAATTATTTTTTGTTTAATAGGTAAAATCTTGTTTTTTAAATCTGTTTTCTGCTTTTTCTCAAAGTTTTTAGCATTTAACTTTAACTCAAAACATCATAACTCCAAAAGTTACAATTGAAACGTTATGAAACTTTGACCAAATACCCTAGAGGAGTTGTTTTAAAGATTGAACTACGATAATGAATTTAGCTAAATTATTATTTTATTATTACTATTACTATTTTGTGGATAGAAGTTGTGAACTGTCATGTAAATTCATGATTTTTTCAGCATGTAAAAGTGTTATCGTCTCTAAAATATTAAATAACATGGTTGAAGTTTTGAGAGTAGTTCACTCCCTTAAGAACCTTTCAATAATTTAAATAAAATTTACAGAATAAAAATATCTTTATTTAAATTTGACTTATGATGTTTCGTAAAAGTGCTTATTTTTTCGCAAATTTTATACATATTTTGAGCATAATTTTCAAAATATTTTAAAATTTTCATATTTTTTTCAGGTTATTCACTGTTTCTTACTATATTCTATCATGTAATACATATAAATAGGCAGTTTTTCAATTATAAAAAAAAAATCACCTCCGACGGTTGGCATGCGCCTTAACGTATCCGAGACGCGAATCACAAACATGTAATCAAATTGCCCTAGTGTAGCACTAGTTTGATGTAAAAGTTACTCAACCGATTTCATAAAGATACTCTAAAAATTTTCAATAATTTGTAAGTATCGTTTCTTATTGGCGACTCCTGGACCTTTGCCAATTGCTTTCAATGTAGAGCTAAGGCGACATAAGTCCCAAGCAGGAGTTAAATAAAGGTACTCTATAAGTATTCAATAAATATCAGGCTACAATAGCTAACGTGCGAGTCCAACACCATCGCAAAATTTGAACAGTGTAGCACATGAGAAACGTAAAATGTACTATATCTACAAATAAAGGTACTTAAAAAAAAATTTAACAAATGTCATTTACTGTGCATAGAGTAAGACTCCCAGACCGTCACTATTTCCCAATAGTGTAGCGCTAACGCGACGTAAAACTCCGATAAATAACGGAACTCGCACTAGCGTTACGTTATGAATAATTAGCGAGTATCGAAGTTCCTAAGGGTGATCCGGAAACATGCCATTAAATTTTTGATTCTCCACCGATTGGATAACTCCGATAATTTAGAATAAATTCGGTGGAAAAAGTATTTTCATTTGGATACTTTCAATC
Source organism: Salticus scenicus (assembly GCA_963930645.1). Classification (NCBI taxonomy): domain Eukaryota; kingdom Metazoa; phylum Arthropoda; class Arachnida; order Araneae; family Salticidae; genus Salticus; species Salticus scenicus. Next base: position 20,585,280 of record OZ005658.1, read on the forward strand.
ATCAGCGAGCTTGAACTAAATACTTAGTGCCTGGTTAGTTGGGTTTTACGCTGCAATTGAGTATTAGCGCTACACTCTAAGCAATTGGTATTGATTTGGGACGCATCAACATTGATTACTCCATGTTCCGGATCAAAATTACACCTCTGGGAGTCACCGAAGCGGGAGAGCCATCCCTTTCGTGGAGGATCAACTTTGTAATAGCATGTCTCCGGACTACAACTAGGGGGTGAATCCCATACCGTCGTCAATTGCCCATTGTTCAGCACTAGTGCGAGGTAAAACCCAACCAACCAGCCACGGAGGGCCTGCATTCAGCCATTCAACGTAGCAATTATTCTCAAAACTACAAGCTTTCGCAGTTAACAATTCTATAAAATTCCTATAAAATTCTATTGCCCATTGCACAGCTCTAGTGCGACGTAAAGCCCAACAAACCAACCAACCCTATAAAATTCTAAAACATATTTTTACAAAATATTTGATATTATTATTCGTACACTTACATAAAATAAACTACAAAAAGTGTAAGCAATTATAAAGTAAAGGTTATGCGCATGTTTTTAAAATTTTAAATAATCGCCTCCGCGAAAGATCAAAATTGTAACTGCGCGTTTACGGTACATCCTTGGAAAGTATCCCAGAGTGTCGCCAAATGCATATTGCACAACTAGAGTGCAAAGTAAAACCTGCTCAACTTCAAAAATTTTCAATATTTTAATTTTGATGTATTTATTACAAAATTAATGTCAATCAAATATTCTAATAATCAAATAATCAATAATGAAATACTATAATTAAAATTAATTGTTTTGACATCTGCAAACTTATATAAATACACATGCTGAGTACTCCTAAATTACTCCAATGTTCCCATCAAAATTATATATCTGGGAGATCACCGAAGCCGGAAAGTCTCCCTCTCCGTGGAGGAACAAAATTCTGATAGCACGTCTCCAGACCATTCTTACAAGCGTGTCCCAGACGGTCGCCAACTGCCCATTGCACAGCACTAGTGTGACGTTAAACCCAACCAAACCAACCAACCTACATTACTCCAAATTATATGTAAATACTTGAGTAATGGGAATGTAAGTATGAAATTGGGTTGTTGGTTGGGTTTTTTTACGTAACGTTAGTGCTGCGCAGTGGCATCTGGTGACGGTCTGGGACTCACCCGTAGAAAATCTGAAATTTAAATTGCATTATTTTAAATATATGAAATATTGAAACATTTTTTTATATGCATTAACTGAAAGCATTGGATCTAACGCAAAACATAACGTCCCCCTTTTTAAATAGAAGCTTCTAGATTTTAGAAAATATGTTGAGTGTTGAATAGGTTTTAATATCACACTGTAGCTAGGCCGTGGGAAATTGGAGATGGCCTTATATTCATTCTTAGGGATGTTCTGGAGATGTGCCATCGTAATTTCGATCCTCCGGGGAGGGGATGGCTTATTCTTTGCTTCACTATAACCCCCAGAGCGATAGAAAATACTACCCTGCTACACTTAATGAATTTAAAACAAAGTTGAAAAATGTTATCATTCAAATATCTATGATTCCGGCGGGCAATTTTTTCCGCAGTTTTGTTTCCAAGTTGCGTCCACTTGAATGCTGTCACATGAGACTTTGTTGTCGCGATAATTTTTGAAATTCCTAATTTATTCGGACCAAAGTTGGACAGGGGACTTACCTTACGAATATCTTGGATTAATTGATTGAACAACTTGTTCCACCATTTTAATCCACGTAGCGGCTACTTAAATTTTCAACACGATCACTTTTGAAATTCTGAATTCATTCGAACTAAATTTGTACAATAGACATATCTCACAAATGCATTTGATATATTTTTTTGCCAACTTTTCTTGCCATTTTGTTTCCAAGTGCCAGTCACTTGAAAATTTTAAATGCACATGACAACCAAATATATGAAAAATTTCGTCATTATTTACGATCTACCATCAAGCTATAACGTAGTCCATTATGATAATGTTATGAAAGTTATTTAAATTTTTGCTGGTAGAAAGTAATTATTAAAGACATAAGCAGGTTCCAGTAGACGAATGCACTTTATTTAATGCATGTTCAGCCTGTAAATAGAGCCCATAATGATATTGTTATAAAAGTTGTTGACATTTTTGCATGTAGAATTTACATAAGCAGGCTCTAGTCGACGAATTCACTTTATTCAACAAACATTCAACTGCAAGACAAAGCCCGTAATGATATTGTTTGAAAACTGTTGCATTTTTGCGTGTAGAAAGTACATAAGCAGGTTCTAGTCGATGAATGCACTTCATTTAATGAATGTTCAACTCGTAGATAGAGCCTGTAATGATATTGTCATGAAAATTGTTAATATTTTTGTGTGTAGAATGTACATAAACAGGTTCTAGTCGACGATTGTATACTTTATTTAATGAATATTCAAGCAGCAGATAGTACTGTCATGAACGTAGTCGACATTATTGCATGTAGAAAGTAGTTCTTAAAGACATAAACAGGTTCTAGTAGACGAATGCACTTTATTCAATGAGGCTCTAATGATAATGTTATGAAAGTTGTCGGAATTTTTGTGAGTAGAAAGTAATTCTTTAAGACATAAGCAGGCTCCACTCGACGAATGCACTTATTTAATGAATATTCAGCCCGCTGATAGAGCCTGTAATGATACTGTCATGAAAGTAGTCGACATTTTGTAGAAAGTAATTCTTAAATACACAAACAGGTTCTAGTTGTCAAATGCACTTTATTCAATGAGCCCGCAATGATACAGTCATGAAAGAAGTCGATATTTTTCCGTGTAGAAAGTAATTCTTATAAGACATAAGCAAATTCCTGTCGACGAATGCACCTAATGTAATGAATATTCAGGAAACAGTAGAATAAAACTCTTTTTTGCCCCACAAAAGTCAATAATTAATGAATATTCTTGAAACCTCTTGACAAGAGCTTATATTTTAGAGATATTTACAGTTTTACATGACTTTTCTGAACGGCTATATGTATGTATGTATGTGGCTATGCCTGTATCTCACATAACTAAAAAAATATAGGTTCGTTATAACGCCTAGTTCTGCACCCCCTTTTTTGCACTTTCTGTGACTTTCCGTTTAGGAAATATTTATGAAAATTATATTTTTAATGACCAAATATACGAAGAATTTCGGCATTATTTACGACCTACCTTTAGGCTATGATGTAGTCCGTCATGATAAAGTTATGAAAGTTATCTACATTTTTGCTGGTAGAAAGTAATTATTAAAGACATAAGCAGGTTCCAGTAGACGAATGCATTTTATTTAATGCATGTTCAGTCTGTATATAGAACCCATAATTATATTTTTATAAAAGTTGTTGACATTTTTGCGTGTAGAAAATAATTCTTAAATACATAAGTAGGCTCTAATTTGACAAATGCACGTTATTGAATGAGTCCATATTGTTACTGTCAAGAAAGTAGTCGATATTTCTGCGTGTAGAAAGTAATTCTTAAAGACATAAGCAAGTTCTAGTAGACGAATGCACTTTATTTAATGCATGTGCAGCCTGTATGTAGAACCCATAATGATATTGTTATAAAAGTTGTTGACATTTTACAGTGTAGAATTTACATAAGCAGGTTCTATTCGAGGAATTCCCATTATTTAATAAACATTCAACTACTACTAGACAAAGCACGTAAGGATATTGTTTGAAAACTGTTGACATTTTTGCGTGTAGAAAGTACATAAGCAGGTTCTAGTCGATGAATGAACTCTATTTAATGAATGTTCAACTCGTAGATAGAGCCCGTCATGAAAATTGTTAATATTTTTGTGTGTAGAAAGTACATAAACAGGTTCTAATCGACGAATTTATACGTTATTTAATGAATATTCAGCCCACAGATAGAGCTCGTAATGATATTGCCATTAAAGTAGTTGACATTGTTGCATGTAGAAAGTAGTTTTTAGAGACATAAGAAGGTTCTAGTCGACGAATGCACTTTATTCATTGAACCCGTAATGATTTTGTTATAAACGTTGTTGACATTTTTGCGTGTAGAATTTACATAAGCAGGTTCTAGTCGACGAATTCACTTTACTTAATAAACATTCAACTGCAAGACAAAGCTCGTAAGGATATTGTTTGACAACTGTCGATATTTTTGAGTGTAGAAAGTACATAAACAGTTTCTAGTTGACGAATGCACTATATTTAATGAATATTGAACTCGTAGATAGAGTCCGTAACGATGCTGTCATGAAAATTGTTAATATTTTTGTGTGTAGAAAGTACATAAACAGGTTCTAGTCGGCGAATGTACACTTTATTTAATGACTATTCAGCCCACAGATAGAGCTCGTAATGATATTGTCATGAAAGTAGTCGACATTATTGCATGTAGAAAGTAGTTCTTAAAGACATATGCAGGTTCTAGTCGACGAATGCACTTTATTCAATGAGCCTCTAACGATAATGTTATGAAAGTTTTCGGCATTTTTGTGGGTAGAAAGTAATTCGTAAAGACATAAGCAGGTTCCACTGGACGAATGCACGTTATTTATTAAATATTCAGCCCTCAGATAGAGCCTGTAATGATACTGTGATGAAAGTAGTCGACATTTTTGCGTGTAGAAAATAATTTTTAACTACATAAATAGGTTCTAAGTTGACAAATGCACTTTATTGAATGAGTCCATATTTTTATTGTCAGGAAAGTAGTCGATGTTTCTGCGTGTAGAAAGTAATTCTTAAAGACATAAGCAGGTTCTAGTAGACGAATGCACTTTATGTAATGAATATTCAGGAAACAGTAGGAAAAAACTCCATTTTTTTTTTCTACAAATGTGTAATTAATGAACGTTTTTGAACTAGTGAACAAAATCACGTTTGAATTCCCAGAACCGCTGAAAAAGTTATTCTTTCTACAGAAATAAAATAAAACTTAAATACACTACAAATCAGAAATTGAGTTAATTTTTGAACAGCGAAAATTTTGAAAGTGAATTTTGAAATTTTGCGGAGTATATTTTTGTTGAAACATTCTTCTTTAAAATGCTTTGAGCAAATTTGGGCATTTTGGGTAGCTTCCCGCGGCCATATGTAATCTCCCACAATTTCTTTCGGTTTTCATCTTTTGGAACACTGAAAGTAAAATCTCTATTTGAATATCGCAATTTGAAACCACAAGGCTACAAAATTCAATAGAAACAAAGTATAAATATTTCACCTAATATTCTTTGAGATATATCTGAAAACGGCAGAAAAAATAATCTATCTATATATCAATAGGCAAGCATAAAATTTGTAGTTCCTTTTTAACATATTAATTATGGGAGTAGAGGGTTGAAAATGGTATCATTCGAAAGCTATGGTTAGCCGGAAGGTGCGAATACAAATATTATTTTCTTACGACGTCAAGAAGGGATTTAAAAATACATTTATTTTTTATGTATTTTCCCCTATTTTTCCCTTTTATACACGTATTCCTTTACATTAAAAATACTTAAAAGTAGAAAGTTGTTAAATCTGGCAATTTCATAAAGCTCAAATAAAACCATAGACACAGTAATTTGTATAATGTAGCATCACTATACGCAAGCGAAGTAATGACGTCACTGTCTGTCCATGGAACCATGAAAAAGATTTTCTATGTTAATCGTCCTTTGGATTTTTTGTAAAAAATTATTAGAAAATAACGGAAATTATCTGCCGATTTTAATTCCGATATTTGGGTATAGTTATATATAAGTTACAGTCTACATCTGTTTGATTAAGTTATTTTTTCTGTAAAATTGATAAAATTTTAATTTAAAATCACAAAACTCCAGAAAAAAAAAAAAAAAAAAAAAAAAAAAAATGGCAAACTTCCAGTTTCGAATGTAAACATAAACATTTCATTTCAAAGGGTGATATTTAAACAATCATGAAAAACGGCAGTTTTTCTAGTGACGCAAGCGCAAAAACAAACGAACGCCACGACGCTCAGCGGAAACGGAAAAACGAACGAAAACTGCGACACTTATATATACAGGAATTTTAAGATCAAAGAAACCGCTGAAAGCCGACACTTAATATCTCAGGAAATATGGGAGGTTATGTTCTGATATTTTCAAAATAGACTTTCACCTTCTGTCTGATCCTACCCTGAAATCGCTACATTTCTGCGTGCAATATATTTCGAGATATGAATTGGCTCATTTAAGTTATAAATGGACGGACTATATGTGTAAGAATTTTTTCTCGAATATGGCTCGAGCGAATTTAGTTTAATTTATATATGATATTAATCGCTTTTATCTGATGTGCCTGACATCTCCCTTTTCCCTAGGAAAACTCTTGTTTTTTTTTATAACTCAGTTTAAAAATCGAACTATTTTTTACTCCGAAAATACCGTGATGCGGCAGTTTCGCGGACGAATTTCTTCTCTTCCATCTGAAATACTGAATATCAAATAATCGTTTTGGCTCCATCTATCGGGAAGCGTCAAAAATAAACACAAAAATAAAAAATAAAATATTTTTCTTTTTTTAATCTTATATATTAAAAAAATTTATGAAAACTAAAGTCAGTCCGTCTGGCCGTTCTATCCGGCCGATTTCCTTCATTTTTAGACACAGATATGTCATCAATCATTGAAATTTACTCAACTTCCACCTTACTCAAGTTATACTCAAACTCGATTCTTCCCTGTACATTTCTTATGGGACACATTCACTCAAGCAATTCGAATGCTCATAGCTCCTCTTCTAATGAATGGATCTTGATCGTTTCACTCTCAGAACACTCAGTGGATCAAGCTCTTTCTTTTGAGCTATTAACTGCTTAAATTCGTCGAGTTTCAGGAAAGTTATGCGTGCAGAATCAACTTTACATTCAATTTTTTCAAGAATTTTTCAAGATTTTCCTTCACTCAAACCTCTATAACTAGAGTTCTAATTAACGTAGGCTGTTGACACAAGTCTAAGAACACTCAGTGGATCAAGTTCTTTCTTTTGAGCTATTAACTGCTTAAATTCGTTGAGTTTGAGGAAAGTTATGCGTGCAGAATGAACTTTACATTCAATTTTTTCAAGATTTTCCTTCACTCAAACCTCTATAACTAGGTGTAAAAACTTGGTTGAGGTGTCTAAAAAAGGTCTCGGTCTGTAGATATGTTATGAAAAGATAAAAATAAAAAAAGTCGAACGGTTCCCCCCCCCTGGGGGGGGGCAGGGGTTAAAAACACGTTTACGAGCTTAACTCAGCTCCAAATTACTTTACAGTGAAGAAATTGTACATATAGGGACTAGAGTCAAATACTAAAAAATCACTTTCTGCGAATTTGGAATTTTCGATTTTGAAGGTGTGAAAAGGGGGAAAAATAGATTTAGAGGTGGGGGGAAAGGGGGAAATTAGTTTGAGAGGAAAACCCGTTCCAGACCCACACATGTAGCCCCTCATTTTAAAGGTCTTGAAATTTCATGTCGATTGGGGGTGTTTGTATACAATATAGTGCGCCCCCTGGTGGGGAAAAATGGAACTAGGTGATTTTGTAGTTGAGCCTATCATATTACACCTTATTTTAAAGGTATTGGTATTTCCTGACCGTTGGTGATTTTGTACAGAACACGCTGCACCCCCTGGCGGTGGAAAGTGCAACTAAATGATTTTGCAGTTGACACCACCGCGTGACACCTTATTTGAAAGGTCTTGGAAATTCAAGGCGATTGTTGATAAAGGTCTTGAAATTTCATGTTGATTGGGAATGTTTGTATACAATATAGTGCGCCCCCTGGTGGTTAAAAATGGAACTAGGTGATTTTGCAGTAGACCCTATCATGTTACAACTTATTTTAAAGGTCTTGATATTTCCTGACCGTTGGTGTTGTTCGTATAGAACACGCTGTGCCCCCTGGTGGTGGAAAGTGTAATTAAAGGATTTTGCAGTTGACACCACCATGTGACACCTTATTTGAAAGGCCTTGGAAATTCAAGGAGATTGGTGATATTCGTATACAACATACTGCGCTCCCTGGTGGAGGAAAGTGGATTTTGCAGTGCGTGCGTAGCATGCCTGCTATACGGTGCTGCAGCCACAGGCAGCAGTAACACGAGTCAGAGGTTCGTTCGGTTCAAGGTTAATTTTTGAGAATTTTTCATGTTATTAGCGGCCTGCATATACGTGCCGCAGGAACTGGGTCACAAACCTGAGTTCCGTTCGGTCTGAAATAATTTTTTTTGTTACAAATGATTTTTTTTTTTTTTTTTTTTTTTTTTTTTGTGATGTTTTCATTTAAAAATAGAAATTCAAACAAAATCGAGTTAAAAATACAAAACCATACAAATTTAAGGTGCGTTTAAGGCTATTATCATGGACCCAGGCAATGCTGGGCGGGTTCGTTTCGTTCCAGGTTAATTTTTTGGAATTTTTTCATGGTATTAGCGGCTCGCGTATGCGATGCCGGGACACCGGCATCACAAGGCAGAGTTTCGTTTGGTTCGAGGTAATTTTTTTTTGCTACAGTTGATTATTTTTTTTTCGCAATGCTTTTATTCAAAAATAGAAATTCAAACAAAATCGAGTTAAAGATATAAAATCATACAAATTTAAGGTTCATTTAAGGTTATTATCACGGGCCCGTGCATTGCCGGGTGGGTTCGTTCGGTTCCAGGTTATTCTTTGGGAATTTTTTTATGTTGTTAGCGGCCCGTGTATGCGCTGCGCAAGCACCGGGGGTAAGGCAGAGTTTCGTTCGGTTCAAGGTAATTGTTTTGTTACAGATGATTATTTCTTTCGTAATGCTTTCATTTAAAAACAGAAATTCAAACAAAATCCAGTTAAAGGTATAAAATAATACAAATTTAAGGTTCATTTAAGGTATCATGGGCCAGGGAAACGCCGGACGGGTCAGCTAACATATAATCTTAGTATTAAACGAAATAGAAAATGAAAGATAGCATCTGTTTATTTGGAGTACTTTGTAGAAAGTGATGTCATATATAGTATTTCTATTTATAAGCATTTTTCAGATTTTCTTTTAAGCGAAATGTAGTAAATTATATTAGATGTTTTAACTTGAAGTACATTTAAATAATGATGCGATGATTTTTGAAACATTACGGACAATAAAGTGTCCGTCGAATTCGACGGGTTCCAGGCTAGTATATATATTAAATGAGTTATTTATTTAGGTACTTGTATTTTATATGACATTTGTTTATCAAAAATATTCTTTGTATTTACATTGTTTTCATGCTGATACGTTGTTAACTTTCAAAATTGGTTCTATTTTAAAAGGTGATTGCAACAACTAAAATGTTTCCTTTATTTTCATAAAAATGACAAATAATATGATAATCATATGCAAATATTTGTAATTTTTTCAAAATTAGGTGATAAATCACTTAAACTACGGATTGAAAAATTCTAAAAACAGAATTTGAAAATAATTAATTTGCTCATTAAGTTTCTAGTATATATAATATATAAATTACAAAATGTTAAGCTATAATAAAATTTTGAATAGATTAAGATTTTTTTAAAATTAAATTCATAACAAACTATACTACTTAAATATTTACCAGTATAAAATTTTCACTTTTTAAAGATTTTTCTATTATTATTTATTTTTCTCTTTTAAATCAAATCTATACCTAAAAAATTATAATAAGAAATAAATATAAATAAGAAATTTTTGTCATTTTTAAAATGTACTATATTATGCCTCTGTAATGTTGCATGTTTCCATCTTTTTTATCACTTTTTATAAAATTTTGAAATTTTATTTAGTTTGTTATTTTGTTCGAGTATGACCTATAAAACAACACTTTTAATACAGTGTTATAACTCATTACCATGCTCCTTTAATTTTACGTTTTGATCATTAATCCCTAAAAAGTAATGATATCAATACAAAAAACCCTTAACGGGTTAAAAGTTTGTGACGCAGCACTGTACTTTATGGCTATAAGAATTAGAAATACGGGTCTTAAAAATAATGATATCAAATTTTCAGTGACGCTTTGATATTAATTAAATTATACATAGATTTTCTTATTTGAATTTGCTTTTTCCTTTTATTTATATTTACAGTGTAAACGTTATTTTCAACATAAAATAATATATAGCATTTACTCATTGATACCTTTCCATTCACATCTCTTATACTATGAAAGCATGTGTTTTAAAAGAAATTATATGAAATTCCAGTAACGCCGTGGTGTTACATTAAGTGATTTGTTTTTAAATTTCTCTGCAATTATTTTGTTTTGCATATTAAAGTATATGGGCACATTGAAATATTGCTTTTAATTTTCAAATACGCTGTCAAATATATCACTTTCATTAAGCTTATATTATGTACTGAAATATATTTATTTCAATGAATTATTCTATCTTTTGCGTCACGCCATCCAAAACTGTAAGTAAAATATATGGAAATGTTTACTTTGTGTCATTTCATCCAAATAAATTGAAAATGCATGCAAATAGATATCGTGATGCAAAGAAAAAAACTGTGAATTTTTTTTCAGTTTTGGATGGCGTGACGCAAAAGATAGAATAATTCATTGAAATAAATATATTTCAGTACATAATATAAGCTTAATGAAAGTGATATATTTGACAGCGTATTTGAAAATTAAAAGCAATATTTCAATGTGCACATATACTTTAATATGCAAAACAAAATAATTGCAGAGAAATTTAAAAACAAATCACTTAATGTAACACCCCTGCGTTACTGGAATTTCATATAATTTCTTTTAAAACACATGCTTTCATAGTATAAGAGATGTGAATGAAAAGGTATCAATGAGTAAATGCTATATATTATTTTATGTTGAAAATAACGTTTACACTGTAAATATAAATAAAAGGAAAAAGCAAATTCAAATAAGAAAATCTATGTATAATTTAATTAATATCAAAGCGTCACTGAAAATTTGCTATCATTATTTTTAAGACCCGTATTTCTAATTCTTATAGCCATAAAGTACAGTGCTGCGTCACAAACTTTTAACCCGTTAAGGGTTTTTTGTATTGATAAATATTCAACTAATATACTAAATAAACGGAAAATGGATTTGTTACTAACTGCTGCATGTAACGTAGACGACATGTAACGTAGACTTTCCGTAGACGATACGGAAAAATTTCCGATTTCCGTTTTTTGCTGAATTTACATGTTTTGAGCTTTCTTTACGTTTCAATTAACTGAAATTGGCTACTTATTTTTTAAAAGAGTGTCTTTATTGCTAGCTTTTGTGGGTAGAAGAAGCAAGTAGAAGATACATAAAAACTTTTGATTTCCGGTTTTCGATGAATTTACACGTTTTGAGATTTCCTTGCATTTTAATTAAGTGAAATTGACTACTTATTTTTATTTTTTTTAAATGTGGATTTATTATTCTTTCCTCTGCATATACAAGTAGAAAATATAAGATTCAGAAAAGTTTTAGATTTTCGGTTTTCGATAAAGTTACACGTTTTGAAATTTCCTGAACTCAATTCGACCATTTTTGAAAAATATCTTTTTTTTTTTGTTCAAACACTGTACTTTATGAACCAATCGAATTAATTTAACAGAATTTGATACTTGAATGGGCCTTGGTTTTACATGGTACCTATTAGCTTCTGGGCTGTATCACACAACAAGGGGCGTTTTCACGTTGCGATTTTCTCTCATTTCAGGAAAGGCTAACTTCTACAGAAAGAAATAGTCATATTAAGTAAAATTCTACTGATTCAGTTAGAGTGAATATCGGCAAACAATTGCCGCAGCTGTGTTGCAATTGCATTCCGTTTAGGACAAGGCAATAACTTTGCTTTGCCTCGCTTTCCAAAAAAAAAAAAATGGTCGAGTTTCGACCACTGGGCGATACTAGTACATATAAAAGAGTAAACTCACTTATTCACTCACTGATTCACTCACGGACTCAACACGGCTGTGGCGATCCTATGGGAGATAGAGTCACAATTTTTGGTTAGCAGGTTGATTTTAGGACCCTGACGCTCACTAAGACGGGATTTTGCGAAATACCCCCCCCCCCCCCCCGGGGGGCAGAAGGCAAAAACCACCTTTATAAGCATAACTCGGCTCCAAATTGCTTCACGGTGAAGAAATTGCAGATGGGGAGACTAGACTTGAATACAAAAAAACCATTTCCTGCGATTTTAGAATTTTGGATTTTTAAGGGGGGTAGGGGGTAAAAAGGAGATTTTCGGCGGCGCATAGGCGCATAAGGCAAAAACACATTTATAAGTATAACTCGGCACCAAATTACTTCATAGTGAAGAAATTGCAGATGGGGAGACTAGACTTGAATACAAAAAAATACCTTTCTGCGATTTTGGAATTTTTTGATTTTTAAGGGAGGAAGGGGGTGAAAATGATTTTTGGAGGTGCAGAAGGCAAAAACACATTATAAGCATAACTCGGCTCCAAATTACTTCACGGTGAAGAAATTGCAGATGGAGAGACTAGAATACAAAAAAATCATTTTTTGAGATTTTGAAATTTTGGATTTTTAAGGGGGAAAAGGGGTGAAAATGATTTTCGGAGGCGCAGGAGGCAAAAACACCTTTATAAGCATAACTCGGCTCCAAATTACTTCACGATGAAAAAATTGCAGATGGGGAGACTAGACTTAAATACAAAAAAATCACTTTCTGCGATTTTGGAATTTTGGATTTTTAAGGGGGGAAAGGTTGTAAAAAGGATTTTCGGGGGGAAATTTAGCAATATATGGATTTTCGAGTAAAATTCTAGCAGTAATAGCTCAAAGATTTAAAAAAAAAAAAAAAAAAAAAAAAAAAAACCGCCAAACGTCATCTTGAAATTATTTTCAAAAATTCATTTTTGATTTTTTTCCGATTTTCGATTTTTTTTTTTTTTTTTTTTTTTTGGGGGGGGGGGGGATGTTACGAGGGGGCAAATTCAACAACCCCCCTTTTAGCGCTAAATTCGTCCGTGGAAATCTATAGGAGCTGAGGTCACAAATTTTAGTGTGTGGCTTATTTACGTGTATAAAACACCCATTGTAACGGGATTTTGTGGAAGCCCCCTCTTTACCCCTTTGTGGGTGGGGTGGGGAATAAAAGAGTAAAATCACTGATTCACTGATTCAACGCAGCCGTGGCAATTCTATGGGAGATAGACTCGCAAATTTTGGTGAGCACGTTGGTTTTAGAACCCTGACGCCCATTAAGGCGGGATTTTGTGAAATATCCCCGCTCCCCCTGGGGGGGCAGAAGGCAAAACCCCCCTTATAAGCATAATTCGGTTCCAAATAGCTTCACTGTGAAGAAATTGCAGAGAGAGAGGCTAGACTTGAGTGCAAAAAAAGCATTTTCTGCGACTTGAGTTTCGGATTTTTAAGGGGGGGGGGGGGTAAAAACTATTTTCGGGGGCAAATTTAGCAAAATACGGGTTTTCGAGTAAAACTCTACCAATAATAGCCCAAATGTATAGAAAATCGCCATTTTCTTGAGGATATTTCAAAAAACTTACTCTTGATTTTTTCCAATTTCCGATATTGGGGGGGAAGTTATGAGGGGGCAAATTCAACCCCCTCTTTTAGCGCTAAATTCGTCCGTGGAAATCTATAGGAGCTAAGGCCACAAATTTTAGTGTGTGGCGTATTTACGTGTGTACAACACCCATTGTAACGGGATTTTGCGAAAGCTCCTCCTTTCCCTCCTTGGGGGTAGGGGGAATAAATACGTTTCGAAGCATAACATTGCTTCAAGTAATCTCAGTAAGATTAAATTTTATGTGTGGGTTGTTTATGCGTTCCCAACACGCACTCTAAAGGGATTTTTCGAAAATTCTCCCTCCCCCCCCCCCCCCCCCTTTAAGGGCAGGGGGTAATAAACACGTTTCGAAGCATAACTTTGCTTCAAGTTATCTCAGTAAGATTAAATTTTATGTGTGGGTTGTTTATGCGTTCCCAACACGCACTCTAAAGGGATTTTTCGAAAATTCTCCCTCCCCCCCCCTTTAAGGGCAGGGGGTAATAAACACGTTTCGAAGCATAACTTTGCTTCAAGTTATCTCAGTAAGATTAAATTTTATGTGTGGGTTGTTTATGCGTTCCCAACACGCACTGTAAAGGGATTTTACGAAAATTCTCCCTCCTCCCCCCCATTAAGGGCAGGGGGTAAAAAACACGTTTCCAAGCATAACTTTGCTTCAAATTATCTCGGTAAGATTAAATTTTATGTGTGGGCTGTTTATGCGTTCCCAACACGTACTGTAAAGGGAATTAACGAAATTTCTCCCTCTCCCTTTTTAAGGGCGGGGAGAGGGTCAAAAACATGCTTATAAGAGTTACTGTGGTCCAAATTATTCCAGGATAGCGAGATAGCGATTTTTTTTATCTATAGATTGGTTATGCGTATTTAAGACACACACTGCAAAGGGATTTTGTAAAATTACACCATATCCCCCTTTGGGGGTGGGGTGGAGGAAATTCTTTTTCCATGCACAACTCTGCTCTCAACTATCTTAGGCGATTTTTTACGCGTGGGCTGGTTATGCTTTCCTAACACGCATTATAAAGGGATTTCGTGAAATTAAATTTCCTCTTTCCTCCCTTTAAAGGGGGGAGGGGAGGGGGGGGGGGCAAAAACACGTTTTAAAATGTAACTCTGCTCCAAATTATCTCAGGAAAGCGATTTTTTGATATGTCGATTGGTTATGCGTTCTCAACACACACAAACTACAAAGGGATTATTTGAAATTCCGTGTTATCACCGCCTTCCCTTCTTTTGAGGGTTGCTAGGTAAAAAAACATGTTTCCACATGTAACTTTGTTCAAAATTATCATAGAAGGGCAATTTTTGACGTGTTGACTGCTTATACGCATTCAACACACACTACAAAGTGATTTTGTGAAATTACACCCTTCCGCAAAAACGTGTATTCATGCGTAACTCTGCAGTAAATTATCTTAGGAAGGAACTTTTTGATGTGGGTCAGTTACATGTACCGAACTGATAATATAAAGTGTTTTTTCAAAATTTCCTTTTCTTCTTTCCTTTAAGAATGAGGCTAAAAAACACATGGGGTGGGGCTAAAAAACATGTTTTAAAGCATAACTCTGCCTCAAATAATCTCAGGATCTCAATTTTTTATTGTGTCGGTTATGTACGTGTATGCAACATGAACTATAAATTGATTTTGTGAAATTACTCCTACCCCCTCTTAGGGGTGGGTGGGGCAAAAACACGTTTTCAAGCTTAACTGTGCTCCTAATTACCCTTGAATGGCAAATTTTGGTGTGTGGGTTTTGATTAAATTTACTTAATATGCACTTTGACGTGATTTTGCAAATCTTCCCACTTTATACGCGAGGAAGGGGGAGTAAAATGCAGGCAAGGCGCTACCGAAGGCATTGTTTCTCCAGACTCGAAGTGTGGCGTGTGGGAAAACCGCTACCGAAGGTAGCGAGAACGTTAACTTAGATTTTGACTGATTTCAATGTTTTTTTTTTTTTAACTATTATTTTGGTATGGTATTTTGAGAAATCATTTCAATATAATGACCAGCGAAGCGGGCAAAGCCTGCTAGTTAAAATATAAATGAGAACATACTTGCAATTACTTTTGTTATTTTCATTTCATATTCATGTATAAAGATAAAAATGTCAACATATATTATGAAAATGTAAACATACTGAAAATACTGATTTTAAAATTGTTTTCTCCAAGCAGAAAATTACAGGAGTTCAGGAAAAAATTTAATTCACGAAAACAATAAAATTATTAAAATAATCTGCTGGGCTATTCTTAAAAAATTGTCTTTTTAGACATACACCAGTGTTCAAAATTAAAGTAACAACCTATTTTTTCGTTTTATTCTTTTGCACATAATTTTTAAACAAATAAACATATAAACATAAAATGTTAATGGCCTGTATATTATCACATTATTAACCGAATTTTATGTAACGTTAGCATAAGTGATAATTTTTAAGCTAATAAATATTCATTTTTCTCTCAAAAGCAGGGCCAGATTATGGCACGGGCACACGGGGCATTGGCCCAGGGCCTCCAAATTTAGGGGGCCTCATTTCCAAAAATTGAGAAGTAATAGTAAAAATTTCTTCATTATATGTCTATTAAAAACAAAAATTGATTACATTTTTCTTTCTATATTTTATTAGAGAGCTTAAACAAGTATCAAATTTTGTGACTAGTTTCGTACACATTGGCTGATCAATATACTACAGTTTTTCATTTGTCTTGAACATAAAGCTAATGATTTTGTTATAGGTTGCTATAAAAATGCGGAAATAGAAGGTATAATTGAAGGAAAAAATTAAAAAACGCGCTATTTTTATTCATTTATTTTCGATTTTGAGGATGGCTCTTTTTGGCAAGCTCTTTAGAGCAGGGTAAGGGGGCCTCCGAATAGCATCAGTGCCCCGGGTCTTCAAAAAGCATAGTCGGGCCCTGCTCAAAAGTAAGCATCGGAAAAAATGAAAGATTTCATTAATTTCAGGAAAAAACACTTAATGAAAAGTAGTGTTAAGGATGCATCAGAGATAGGTCAAGACGCGCATGCCTTGAAATGTTAAATTAAATCTCGATTTTTCGAACTATATTACCTTTTCTTTTACTTTTATAATAGACTTTTTAAAAACAATGTAATTAATATAATTAATATAATTAATGTAAGTATTAATGTAAATAATTTAATGTATATAATTGATATAATTAGCAATATAATTAATATAATTGTTGTGAACTATGAGCAACACCATAATAATAAAAATGTCAATTAATTGTTTTATAATGACCATCTTATTCAATTTTCATGCTTGTATGTATATTTTTTTAAAGCTGTTCACGTGAAAAAAAAAAAAGAAAAAAAAATCGAATACAGGTAGAAATATTTGGTTTTAATTTAACATATGGATGCGTGAGCATCTTCTCCTATCTTTAAGACATCCTTATGATCCATTTACATTAAGCGCTCTTCCTGAAAATTATTGAAATTTTTAATTTTTTGGAAAGCTTTTTTTGGAGAGAAAAATGAATATTTACTAGCTGAAAAATTATTACTTATGCTAAAGTTACATAAAATTTAGTTAATAATATGATAATAAACAGGCCATTCAAATTTTATGTTCATATGTTTATTTGTTTAACAATTATGTGCAAGAAAAAAAAAAAAAAAAAAAAAAAAAAAAACGAAAAAACAGGTTGTTTCTTAAAATTTGAACACCAGTGTAATATTAAAGTTTAAGGTGCAATATAGATGTAATGTACAGAGGCTGTTCGCACATTTTTTAGACGATTTTGATGGAGTGTACTGAAGCAATTTCCCTCATATTTCGTGTTTTATTTGTTCAGTTTGATAGCCCTTGTTCTTAACTAACATTCTACATCATAATTTCTATGATAATAATGCTTTTTATAATATCGGAAGAGGTATATTTTTCTACTCCTCTTGAACGGCTTTCCAGAATCCACAAAGCGTTGTAGGTCGGTGTTTGGATAATGTTGATTTTAAGAGTCGAAAAACACAAAAATCCAACAGTGATACATCAGAAGATTTAGCAGGAATGTCAGTGAAGGGTATGGTTTTAATTCCCGTTTTTTGTTCCATTTTTTTCTAGAAAAGCAATTGCGGATTGCGATGTGTGGCTGCTTGTTTTGTCTTGATGCAGTTCAACGGATTGATAGCATTGTGGATATAGATCTGGATTTTCATTTTTTAAAATTGGAATTAAAATATGTTCTTGAGAGTATTTAGAGTTGATTTTGACATTTTTGTCACATTTTTTTTGCTTTTATCTTGCGTTTGTATGAAAAAACCAGTGGCAATCATAAATCCTTCAGAAAAACTCTCTTTTGATGCTTTGAGCCATGTAGCAAATTTTTTTTTTCTCCACTCTTGTGATAATAAATTGATCTTTTTTTATTGCAACCACTTAAATAGACCCAAGATTCATCTGTTGTTGCAACATTTTTCCATTTTTCTCCTGATAAATGCTTTTCATAAAGATTTCACTAAAAACTATCTTTGGAAAGAGTGGAAACCTATCCTTCCATCCACTGCCATTTTAAAAGCGCATTTTTGCATCTAAACAAAAATTATAAATATCAGAAGATAAATAAAACTTCCAAAAATATAACTGTTGTGAAAATAAAATTCTCCATTCAAACGATTTTTTCTTACTGCGAAATAAAATCGTCTAAAAAATGTGCGAACAGCCTGTATTTTACCATTTCTAGCGTTTTTAAAAAATGTATTTCAAATAACTTTAGAAATAGTTTTATTGGACACAAATTACTGTGTGAGAAGCGGTAATTCCCCTCACCTTTCGTTTGCATAATGTTGCTACATTCATAAAACATTTAAAATTGTTATATTTTAAAATTTATTTTTAATTATTTAGTGAATTGTCGCGCACATTATCTCTTGAAACTTATTCAAATAATATCAGAAGAACCTGCATATTATCAAAAAATTATATTTTCACCAAAATATATAAATAAAACACAGAAAAGTGTAACTGCAGCTATCATATAACTTTCTTCTATAAACTTTCTTTTAGACACATATAATATATTATTTTGACGGAAAAGCAAGTGAAACCTAAAACAAATCTGCATAGCAGCACTATCTATCGACAGATAAACACCCAAACTAGTGCCCCTAAATAAAATAATTGGCCGGCGCATCACCGCCATTTTTTTGCCTCCGAAGAGGACAGCATTCCCGCTTGGCGTCCTTATCGCTTCCCTAATGATTTTAAGAAATTGTGATCTGAAACTAATCCGGTCAAGAGAAGAGCAATAAACAACAATAATATCCCTAAAAACACATTTTTTTTCACAATACATTCTCAGCATGTCATTTTACTCTGAGGATATCCTATGGATGTACTGGGGTAAGATGTGTTGTTAGGGCGGTTTCTGTTTCTTTTACAAAATGTCGCCAAAACTCAAATACACAGTAACAGAAGGTCTGTGAACACTTTATATTCACTTCTTGAATGATTATAGCAGTTTATCGCTAAACAAACTTCCATATCATAGCTAAAATTATGAAATATAACAAAACAAGTTACTCTAAAGTGACGTAAGACGATAAAAAAAAATGCTTGTCGTTTGTTTATCAGAGAATCGCGCTGGGTACATGTGGCAACCCTAAGGCAACAAAATGCCTGATGCGCCAGCTCGTATATATATATATAGGAGCCTTCACCCAAACTAATTCAGCATAGATTTTCATAAATGTTACTTCATATACGAAGTTGATGCAGTATTGCATTATAACATTGTTATTGGCTACTTTTCCATTACAGTCTTCTGATAAACGGAGAAAATTGCAGCATAGCAAACTCCTTCTTTAAACCTATATGCACCCAAAATGCATCACCATAGTTTTCATAATAGCCCAGAACACATCATATTTGGATTCATTTATTTGCACATTCATTTGGATTCTCTAAAAGCTGAGATACAGCCTTCCCATAAGCAGAAAAATCGCAACATAGCAGACGGTACTTTATATTCCGATAAGCACCTAAATTCAGTCAAATTAGTTTTACGCGATAGCTGCCTTACATATCGAGTTTGATGCGTTTGTAATCTACAGAAGTTGATATACACTAAGCGACAAAAAAAAAAAAAAAAAAAAAAAGCCGCACTTGGATATTTTCCATTTTTCTTTCTGTAATCGCCAATTTTATTTTATTGTTTCAAAAGTAAATTTTTGAACAGATTTTATTACGTTGCGTTCCGCGTGCAATTTAGGATTGAGTAAAGTGTTAAAAACAAGATGCAATTGTTCGGAAAATTGTAATTTTAGAAAGTATTTCAAAAATTGCAAGAATAAGGCAGTTAACGATACCACAAAAAATATTAATTTTAGAGCTAAAATAAAAAAAAAATAAAATATTTCAATACGTGGGATGTCAAAATGATTAAATGTTAACAAAATATCAGTGATCTGGTTTTTAGCAAGATATAATATTTTTTGGCTGTTTAAACTGCGCATTTAATTTTAGGCGGTCACGTTACTCATCCAGTCGAGATGACCGCAAGTTAAAAAGCCAGCGCTTAAAAAATCAGTTTGCATTGCATTTAGAACATAGCAGGGATTCAGAAGAACTGTTTAGTAACATAATGTATCTAAGTACAATGAAATAACAATTAAACAAAGCAGGATTAATTGCCAGAAAATCTGAAAAAAAAAAAAAATCATTCTTAACGAAAAGAATTAGAAAAACAAGACATTAGAGGGTTAAAAAAAAATTAAAATATAATCAATTAATTATTGGGCTGAAGTTGTTCTCTCTGATGAGTTAAGTTTAACTTATTTCGAACTGACGGAAACAAACAGATCTGATCACAAAAATGTGGCTGACTTAATGAAAATCGCACTTTTAAAACAATGACATATTTCCCGTATATTACGATACTAAAATGCACAATTTTTCGGTGAGTCTGGCAAATTTTTATGTTCAAGGGATCAATTAACCCGAAATAAAACTTAGCCATTAAAAAATTGATACCTGACCGACTACTTTGGGGGTATTTCAGTCTCTTCCATAATCAGCATTTCAAGATGATACCTTGTTATATGGCGCTTGTGATACATTTATTTGATTCAAGTTGTTAAAATTACTTATCCATTATCACGAGCATCTATAATTTTGTAAGTTATCATAACTTTTTTTACTTAAAATAAAATCCCACAAAGAATATCGCAGGATTTCTTTTTTATTAGACCTGAAAATTATCATAATCTCAATCCGCTCGAAAATGTTTAGTTTATAAAAGAGGGTGGGGATTAGAAATTTGTAGCCTACAACTTTGAAAGAACCAGAAAAAAATATTTATGATATTTTGCGCAGTGAAATTTCTGAGTTTCATGTTAAAAAACTGTAAAATACTATGCCATTGCGCCTTAATGCAGTAATTCCATATAAAGGCAGAATTATCCGACCCAGAATACATATTTTTATTAAATAATTATTTTGATCTAACAAATAAATAGTTTTATTTCATACACTGAAATAGCACTTGTAAATTTCATATAATAAATCATGATAGAATACAAAGTATATGTTTATTATATTACGTTTAAAAAGAAAATTTTCTGTAGATTTTTATTAAATAAGCCGTAGAGTGCAATCAATACAAAAACCCCTTAACGGGTTAAAAGTTTGTGACGCTGCACTGCACTTTATGGCTATAAGAATTAGAAATACGGGTCTTAAAAATAATGATATCAAATTTTCAGTGACGCTTTGCTATTAATTAAAAAATACAGAGATTTTCTTATTTGAATTTGTTTTTTTCTTCTATTTATTTTTACAGTGTAAACGTTATTTTCAACATAAAATAATATTTAACATTTACTTACCGATACCTTTTCATTCACATCTCTTTTAATATCAAAATATGTGTTTTAAAAGAAATGATATGAAATTCCAGCAACGCAGTGTTGTTACACTAAATGATTTGTTTTTAAATTCCACTGCAATTATTTTGTTTTGCATATTAAAGTATATTTGCACATTGAAATATTGCTTTTAATTTTCAAATACGCAGTCAAATGTATCACTTTCATTAAGTTTATAGTATATACTGAAATGTATTTATTTCAATGAATTATTTTATCTTTTGCGTCACGCCATCCAAAACTACAACTAAAAATTTCGCAATTTTTTTTTTTTTTTTTTTTTTTTTTTTGCAGCACACTATCTACTTGCATGCTTTTTCAATTAATTTGGATAAGATGGCACAAAATAAACATTTCCATAAATTTTACTTACAGTTTTGGATAGCGTGACGCAAAAGATAAAATAATTCATATTGAAATAAATACATTTCAGTACATACTATAAACTTAATGAAAGTGATATATTTGACTGCGTATTTGAAAATTAAAAGCAATATTTCAATGTGCAAATATACTTTAATATGCAAAACAAAATAATTGCAGTGGAATTTAAAAACAAATCATTTAGTGTAACAACACTGCGTTGCTGGAATTTCATATCATTTCTTTTAAAACACATATTTTGATATTAAAAGAGATGTGAATGAAAAGGTATCGGTAAGTAAATGTTATATATTATTTTATGTTGAAAATAACGTTTACACTGTAAAAATAAATAGAAGAAAAAAACAAATTCAAATAAGAAACTCTCTGTATTTTTTAATTAATAGCAAAGCGTCACTGAAAATTTGTTATCATTATTTTTAAGACCCGTATTTCTAATTCTTATAGCCATAAAGTGCAGTGCTGCGTCACAAACTTTTAACCCGTTAAGGGTTTTTTGTATTGATATCATTACTTTTTAGGGGTTAATGATTAAAATGTAAAATTAAAGAAGCATGGCAATGAGTTTGTAACCCTTAAAAAGTGCAGTTTGATAGTTCATACCACATTAAAATTTACCTCGAACAAAATAACAAACTAAATGAAATTTTAAAAATTTATGAAAAGTGATAAATAAAAAACTTTAAGAAAGAATATTTGCTGTATGATGGAAACACGCAACATTACAAAGGCATAATATAGTATATTTTAAAAATAACAAACAATTTCTACAAAAAAAAAAAAAAAAAAGGAGAGAGAGAGAGAGAGAGAGAGAGATTTTATTTTATTTAATATTCTATTTCTTTGGTTCAACGGTTCATCTGTTTCTTAAATAGTTCAACAGAATATTTAAAATAAATGTTCAAAAAATAATTTGTGTACGAAAGTTTTTGTAAAAAAATGTTATGAATAAGTTTTTAAAGAGCTCCATTCACCGCATAGATTTTGGTTAGATAAAAAAAATTAAACACAAGTTTTTAAATGGTCCAATTGAATGAACAAAAGATTAATATTTTGTTATATTTTTAATTGGAGATGTTTAAAGTAAAATGTCGTAAGGATTTGACAGTAATTTTCCAAAATACATAACACCATGGGGGTGGGGATCAGATCCTCCTTTGAAAACTCTGATAATTCTAAAAAAGATGCTTAATCAATCTGAGGGAGATTTTGTTTGGTTTAAAATTAATTCAGATGGGGAAAATAGGAGGGGGGGGGCAATCAGTTAGACCACTTTGAAATTTTAATCGGAAAAACGTTTTTTAGAAAATGTTTTGTTGAATGTAGTTTTATTCCTATCTGGTTAAATATACTGTACATAGTTCCCACATTCTTCCTGGCTAGAATTCCTGAAAATTTTCTAAAACGTGGTGAAGGGATTTTGGACATTGCCTCATTTTCTAAAATTGGGTTATGGGGGCAAAAAGTATACTAAGAGATCTAACATTAAAATTTTAAATGATAAGGATTTTTTAGCACTTCGAGAAATCTTCTAGATGCAATCACTTCAACGATACTTTTTTAAGGTTGGTTGGTAGTAGGTTTTAAGGCCAACTGACTACGCTAGGGTCCTAGGCATATAGGTAGAATGGCCTCCATGAGGTCTTTCTAAGGGGTCGAGGCCGTATTTAAGCGAGTTTCGGATAAATACACGGAAGGAACGGCTAAGTCAAAGAGTGCGGGATGGGATAGAATCCGGCATCATCCACCGCTCGGCCACTGATGGGGCATTTTTAAGGAACTTATAATTTTTTTTTTTTCTAAAAGTCCCATCATCCTCCCCAAATCTATCGGAAACGACTCGAAATTTTTGAAAATTGTAAGAAACGTGCAAATTGAACATGAGTCTGTAAGTAAGAACTTTGAACGAGCTCTTAACCCCCCTAATTCCCCTCCAAATTTTACTGTTTGCTTTCTAAGGTTCCCCCTATCGTAATACAGCTTCAATTTCTTCTTCCTTTTTTTTTTTTTTTTTTTTTTTAAGAAGTTGTTTATGTTTATAGAAGACATTTTCGACAAACTGAAAAAAGCAATGCATTTGCTTAAAATTTCAAAGATGCTCTTTTCGCTGGTCCCTGTTTTCGAAATTTCCAAACTTTTTTCAAAATTTCCAAACAAAACAATGATCCTTCAAACTGATTAAGCCCCCCCCCTTTTTTTTTAGGTTTTTAGAATTTCCAAGGTGTTTTCGAGATCCAGGGGGAAGACTTAAAACGAAAAATTTTCTTTCATATTTTTCTAACTAATAATTATAGAGAAAAACATTTTTTGTTAAAATGTTGTTTTGAAAAGGTCTTTTCAACAAAGTAACAGATTTCCCCCTTCCCCCAATTTTCACATTTACAAAATTAAAATTTGCCCATGTCTGACACCTTGTGCCACCCCCACCCCCTTCCCCCACCATACATATTTGCTTTTTTCATAACTAAAGAAAATCCCGTAAAATTGTCGAAGACGTGTTTTACAGTTTTTAGAAATTCCGAAAACTACTGGATATAGAAAAACAAATTGAATAATTCGTATTCGACACTGTTTTTCAAGATTTTGTATGAACTTCAGAAACACACTTTTCTAAAATCGATTAACCAGGGAAGTCCTAGCGGTACCGTTTGGTACCAGCAATCACTATTTCAAAAATACCTATTTTGTGGGGGAAAAAACCTGATGTTCTGAAGGCAATAAACATATATTAAGGGAAGGCAATAAACTGCAATATCTGAATAAAGGCAATAAACAAAATTTGCAAAATAATAAAAAAATTGAAATGTATTATTAATTTTTAATTTAAAGGTTGCAGATGCATGGTAATTTCATTTTATATCAATATTATATGTAAGAAATAAGTCTGTACAAGTGAAGGAGGATTTTTTTTTCTTTTTTTCTAGAGTAGCTTTTATTGTTATATTCATGCCTGCTCCCTACTGTTAAATTTAAGAAAGAAATAATTATTATTTTTGAAGTATAGATTTGATTTAAAAGAGAAAAATAAGTAAAAATAGAAAAATCTTTAAAATGTGAAACTTTTATACTGGTAAATATTTAAGTAGTATAGTTTTTTACTGGAAATTTAATGAACAAAGTAATTTATAAAATAATACACTGTATAATTCTTAATTATTTTACCAGTATGCTTTGCAGAAAAGTATTATTTCGTAAAATTCAGTATCACAATGCGAAAAACAAAATTAATTAATTAATATTTTTAAAAATATATTATGGGTTTAAATTAAAGTCAAATAAAGATGTATTTTACTTCATTTTATTTTATTACTTATTTTACTAATTTTAATTCTGTTTTCAGAGTTTATCCAATGCATTTAAGTGTTTGGTAACCGAGGTTTTTTTTTTTTTTAATTTTAATTTCATTACAATATTATTTTATAAAAAAAAAAAAAAAATATAATAATAATAATAACAGAAAACATGAAATTTTAGATTTGGATTTGATATATTATAATTATTACAATCTTTGTAAAATATTTCATTTACATACTATACTATAGAAATTTAATGAGCAATTTAATGAGCAAATTAATCAATTAATTATTATTATTATTATTATTATTATTATTCAGGATTTTTTCTATCCATAGTTTAAGTGATTTATCACTTAGTTTTTTAAAAAAAATTACAAATATTTGCATATGATTATGATATTATCTATCATTTTTATGAAAGTAAAGAAAAAGGTTTTTGTTGTTGCAATCACTTTTTAAAATAAAACCAATTTTGAAAGTTAACAACGTATCAACTTGAAAACAATGGAATTGAATGAATATTTTTGATAAAAAAAAATATTATATAAAATACAAATCTCTAAATAAATAACTCATTTAATATATATATTAAAGAAAGAAAAATATTTTATTTTGTAAGTTTGTTTTTGACACTAATTGTTGATTACGGAGCCAAATTACCTATCTGAGATTGAATATCTCAAATGGAAACGAAGACTGTACACGTCCGCGAACATTCCAAACGGGATTACATAAAATATATTTGAGTGAAATTTTATTTCGTATGTATACAATAAATATTTAAAAGAAACAATAAAGTTTCTTTCTTGCATTAAAAAACAAAATCTAAATTTTTTATTGACTGCATTCAGACTGAACCAACCAACTAACTACAAGACCAAACCGAATTACACCTATTGAGAATTCTGAGAATTAGCAATAGAAATCTTTGCATCGCGGAGTAAAAATAGTTCGATTTTTAAACTGAGTTATAAAAAAAAAAAAAAACAAGAGTTTTCCTAGGGAAAAGGGAGATGTCAGGCACATCAGATAAAAGCGATTAATATCATATATAAATTAAACCACATTCGCTCGAGCCATATTCGAGAAAAATTTGTTCCTCACATATGCCGCCCATTTACAACTTAAATGAGCCAATTCATATCTCGAAATATATTGCACGCAGAAATGTAGCGATTTCGGGGTAGGATCAGACAGAAGGTGAAAGACTATTTTGAAAATTTCAGAACATAACTTCCCATATTTCCTGAGATATTAAGTGTCAGCTTTCAGCGGTTTCTTTGATCTAAAAATTGCTGTATATATAAAGTGTCGTAGTTTTCGTTCGTTTTTCCGTTTCCGCTGAGTGTCGTGGCGTTCGTTTGTTTTTGCGCTTGCGTCACTTGAGAAAACGAATTATTAAATCGAAAATGTACATATGTATAATGTTATGACTTCCGTATTATACAAACATAGAAATTTTATTTGTTGCAATCATTAGTTTTTAAATTATTAAAAGCCCAAAAGTTATAAGTGAATTTTTCTGCAGTGCGGCTTCTTTTTTTGTCGCTTAGTGTATAGTCTTCCCATAAACGGAGAACATTTCAGCGTAACAGTGCCAGTTACCGACCTATTTGCAGTAAATGTTGATAAAATACCAATTTATATCGCAGTGCGACTAGATAAAAACTTTCATGAAAATGCTATACCTTGCTTCTTATTTTAGAGTTGCCACTAAAATTTTGTTACACACGCACAGAAAACACATTGACAATATTTTTTAAAATTGGTCAAATCGTGTTCAGGTTATCCGAAAATATGTAAATCCATTGGGAAGCAGAATTCGATGTTTTTTTTTCGATCTAATACTTGCATATAAATATAGAATGAAAAATTCCTGACACAACTTGAGTTGTACTGTACAAGCTATTATCAAACACAAGACTATTATACTAGAGGTCTTTTGCGTGGTTCTGTAAATAAATAAATAAATAAAAATATATTTCTTTTTACTTCCTTATACAAAGTATAAGGAAGTATAGTAATCCCGATTTGCGAAATGGATTTTGTATTTCACATTGCTCGAAAACGAATGATCGCTGAATGTTGCTAATTTATACGTGTGACTTTCATGATGTCTAGTTGCACACCTGCAAGTGTCATCTTAACACGAGCTCTCGTTTTAGAGATATAAGGGATTTTACACGATTTTTCGTGACGTCTGTATGTGTGTGTGTGTGTCTGTGTGTGGGTATGTCGCATAACTCAAAAACGGTTGGACGTAGAAAGTTGCGAATTGGTACATAGGTTTGTTATAACATCTAGTTGTGCACCTCCCTTTTTGGACTTTCTATGATATTCCGTTTTGGAGATATTTAGGAAAATTAGGTTCATAATGACAAAAATTTGGCCATAATGTATCAAAAAACGGTAATAACTCAAAAACGGTTTAGACAAATATTGCAATTTAACTGACTTTCCGATTAGCTAGACATTTGAAACTTTCAGAAAAGCTCAGAACACGTTGACAATGCATTTTTTAAATATTTTTAGCCAACTGTTTCCGATACCTGCTGCCTTCAGCAGCGTTTATGCGATTCAACAGAAAATTTATTTAACTAACTTCCCGACTAGCTAGACATTTGAAACTTTCAGATTAGATCAGAACACGGTGAAAATGCATTTTTTAAATACTTTTAGCCAACTGTATAGGGTCCCTGCTGCCTTCGGCAGCGTTACCAGTTCAAATCTTGGAATCGATTTGTAACTAACTTCCCGACTAGCTAGACATTTAAAACTTCCGGAAAAGCTCAAAATACGGTGACAATGCATTTTTAAAATATTTTTGGCCAATTGTTTCGGGTCACTGCTGCCTTCGGCAGCGTTTACATGGTTCAACAGAAAATTTATTTAACTAACTTCCCGACTAGCTAGACATTTGAAACATTCAGAATAGTTCAGAACACGGTGGATATGCATCTTTTTAATACTTTTAGCCAACTGTTTCAGGTCCCTGCTGCCTTCGGCAGCGTTTATATGGTCCAACAAAAAAATTATTTAACTAACTTCCCGACTAGGTAGACATTTGAAACTTTCAGAATAGTTCAGAACATGGTAAAATTCCTTTTTTTAATATCTTTAGCCAATTTTTTCGGGTCCCTGCTGCCTTCGTCAGCGTTACCAGTACAAATCTTGCAATCGGTTTTTAGCTAACTTTCAAAAAAGCTCAGAACACGGTGATAATTCATTTTTTAAAAATATTTTCAGCCAACTGTTTCGGGTCCAATGTCAATGTTTTTTAACATTATGTATATTTCTAAAAGTGTATAAGGAAGTCATGTGGTGCCCACATCAGATTTTTTTTTTTTTTTTTTAGTGCAGTCAGTCTACAGTTGTTAAACTATGCCTAACTAGTACCAAACTTTGGATAAATACGGTAAAATTCAGGAAAATAACTAGAACTGTTTCGGGTCGAAAGAAAACATGACCAGTCGTCAGGCGAACTAGTGTTGCCGCTTTCATTGCAGCACTCGGTGCCTACTTCGTTCACCTGACGAAGGGTCGTGTTTTCTTTCTACCCGAAACAATTGTTGCAAGTTTCCTTCATTTTATGCTGTTTATCCAAAGTTAGGTACTTAATATTTCGATCCGCCAGTTCTGCGGGACTTTTTTATTAATATGCCTAAGAGAAATTTTGTTTACACATGTGGCATATTTCAATATTTCTGCATGTCCATGTATATATATTGCCCGATCGCAATAATTTTTTTAAGTAAAATGAACATATGATACAAATTTAGAATATATAAATCAGATTTACTCTTTTTCTTTTTCTTTTTTTAAGTTTTATTGATAACAGTCTCTCACACAGTTTTTTAAAAATATGTCTTACAGTTTTTGAGGACCTAGAGAATTAAGGTAAAAGTTTATCAAAATTTCAATATCTAAAACTCGACCCAAAACATTACTTTCTCAGACATATGTGGATAAGAGAATGTAAAAAATTCTCGATGTAGGTACAAAATAATTTTCTTGAAATCGTTAAAAAGAAATAGCTGAACAGAACAATACTGTTCATATAATACCTACACAAAGCTTCATTACTACAGAAAATACTGGTTTATTTAATTTCTACAGACAAGAATACTTAAAACATGAAACATTTCAGTAGGACTGTCACATGCGCAAATAAACACTCTCCTGATCTTTGCAAATTTATTATTAGAATGGGCTCTTCCTACCTGTCGTCAGAGGTCACATGATAGAGGAAAAACAAATAGCAGACGAAGTCTTGTTTATCTAGAGCGATTGCTGAAATAACGTATTTTCTATTCTTATTTTTGATCAATCGTATTTAATCTGTGCTATTTTTTTTATACATCATCATTTTTAATCCATTTTATGACATTATTCATCATTTTTTGCTTGCTGTATACATTTACAATCACCATTTAGTTTATATTTGTTTTTGATGTTCATGAAGAACATGATAAATACTCTGATCTTTGGTACTTAAATCAGTGACAGTGCAAGATCGTACTGCGTAAATCCATTTAGACCAGTAACTAAATTAATTAACTTGCTGTAACACCGTTATGCAATTAAATTAAATTAAATTAAAACACTTTAAAATTTCAAATTATAATCCATAAACATTCCACAAGAACAAGCTAGATCAGTTAATGTAACAGTTACACAAGAATATACAAAAATCGATTCTTACAGTTCAAATTAAATAAAATCACAAAGTGTTTTTAAAAAACTATTAAATTTACAAATAAAACTATTCTACTCTTTACAAATGCACAATATTACTTTTATTTTATTTTATACTAGCGGGCTACGTCCGCTTCGCTGGCCACTATATTTAAATGAATTTTCAAAAGAATTGGATCAGTATTCATTTTTTACATCACATTACAAATAAAAACTTAAAAAAAAAAAAAAAAAAAAAAAAAAAAAAAAAAAAAAAACATTGAAATCGCTTTAGATGTCGCTTCTTCGGGTACCCGTTGCCTAAGGCAGCTCTTTTTTCTGCCCGTACTGCATCGGGTCCAGTTTCCCACTGTCTACAGAAAGGTCTTTCCCGGGCGCTTCAGTCTGGGTATACTTGTAGATTTTCTGTTATTTAAGAACTACGATTTTAAAGATGACTGTATCGCAGCATCTATTATATATTTTAGTTTTTGAACCATGTGTTTTATAGTCCCCGTTATTTACACTATATTATGATTTGATTCCGACCAGTGCAATAAAATAAAATAAAAAAGTATATTTTCTTTTAAAAGGAATTAAATACATGAAAAATGAATTTTAACCAGTTTAATCCTTTCTACTATAAACTACCCTTTTTTTCACCCAATAAATTTCATAAATAATAATAACTAGCAGGCTACGCCCACTTCGCTGGCCACTATATTTAAATGAATCTCCAAAAGAATTGGATCATTATTTATTTTTCACATAACATTATAAATAAACACTAAAATAATTACATTGGAATAGCTCTAGACCTCGCATCGGGTACTCGCTTACTACGGCAGCTCTTTTTCTGCCCGCACTGTATCGGGAGCAGGTTCCCACTGCCTGCAGAAATCTCTTTCCTATGTATTTCAATATGGGTATTTATTGACGATAGGTGGGTCTGCCATTATTTAAGAACTACGATTTTAAAGATAACTGTATCTCAGCGTCTATTAAATATTTTAGTTTTGTAACAAAGTATTTTATTGCTCATGCTATTTACACTGTATTACAATTTGATTCCGACCAATATAATGAAATAAAATAAAAAGTAGATTTTCTTTTAGAAGGAATTAAATACATAAAAAACAAATAAATTCCAATCAGTTTAATTCTTGCTACTATATACTACCATTATTTCCTGACAAATACTATAAATTAGAAAAAAAAAAAAAAAAGCTTTTAAAGAAATTAAATTAACAAATGAAAAATAATTGTTGTTATACTACAAAAATTATACATGAACATAACTGTTATAAATACGTTTTTAAATTTTAAATTTAATATATTTAATTTTTTCTACTGCATTACCATTTTATTTTCAATGAATATAATAAATTAAAAAGAGAAAAAAGATTCGCCCTCAAATAAATGTATTAAATAAAAACTAAATTGCATAATATAGCCGTTGCTAAGATACGCAGACGATTACAATCGAAGAATAAATTCATGAAAAATGAAACATAAAAGCCAATGTTTGAAATCGAAAAACATTAATTTAAAAAATTCAAATTCGAAAAAATCTCGATGAGGTGCACACCTGCAGGGTCCCAGGTACCTATATGCCAAATTTGGAAGCTCTGCGATCAGTAGTGTGAAGTATTGTTCATGTTTAGATAAATGTATTTATTTTCCTGTTGGAAAAAAAAAATAAACTCGTATTTTTTTTTTTTTTTTTTTTTTTTTTTTTTTTTTTGGCAACAATTAAATTGTGGATTAAATTTAAATGGCTAATTTTTTGCTATTATTAGCTTATTATTTTCATATTTTTATTAATTAAAAGAAAACTAAACAGAAATTCGAAATTCTGACTTCGATGTGCACAATGATCCTTCGGGGGGTACCTTTGTGTTAAATCTCGTGACTGTCCGAGCTACCGTTTTCGAGAACAGTGAAATATATATACAAATATTGCTCACTTAATAGTATAAGATAATTATTTTAAAAAAAAGATTTTTCTTTTAAAGGATTTTAATTAAAAAAATGAAAAATAAAAAGTTGCAAAAGTGTAAAATTTATACATAAACGTAACAATTTATTTCTATTGCTTTACCATTTGATTTTCAATAAATATAATAATAATAATAATAATAATAATAATAATAATAAAGGAAAATCGCCTTTAAATGAATGTATTAAACAAAAAATTAATTGCATAATAGCCGTTGCTAAGATACGCAGACGGTTACAATCGAGGAATAAATTCATGAAAAATGAAACATGAAAGCCAATATTTAAAATCGAAAAAACATTAATTTAAAAAATTCAAATTCGAAATTCGAAAAAAATCTCGATGAGGTGCACACCTGCGGGGTCCCAGGTACGTACCTATATTCCAAATTTGGAAGCTCTGCAATCAGTAGTGTGAGTACCAGCGCGCAGACAGACACACGCACAGATACACACAGACGCACACACAGACACTTCTCTTTATTTATATAGATTAAATATTAACATTTTTGTTCTTAAGAACAATATTTAATTGAATTCGATTCTCCGAATCCGATTATTTGTTTTCCTCTATCACGTGATTGAGCAGACGACGGTGGGAAAAGCCCATTGGTATTTTGTACCAGTAAATATTTCAATTATACAGCTAAATATATGTATGTTTTATAAAGAAGTAGAAAATATGTAATTATAATAAAATTTATCAATAAAGTTATTAATCAAAATAAAATCCTAAATTCTTGGAGGAAAAAAAGTAAAGTAATGGGGTTCACTTAGACTATCCGCGATTCTAATGAAATGCTCTCCCTCTAGTGGGCTAAGGTGAAATTACAATAAACATGCTTTAATTCGGCTTTCATTAAGCCGCCATTGCTGGCCGATGTTTAGTTTCACATATATTTATTGAATAAAAATGAATAAATCAGTTAAAAAAGGTAACACATACTGTTGTGTTCCATAGTGTAACTCCAAAAATCAAGAAATCCAGAATTAAGCTTCCATTTATTTCCAAATGACAAATTTAAAATTTCAGTTGCTTCGGCTAATGGAAGTAAAGAATTAATCAGATGATTTGAAACTAATATTTGTTCAACTTCAGTTAAAAATCTATTTCCGATCGAACTTTGAATAAACTGAAATATTTTTTTTTCAAAAGCAATCCATTTTCCATGATGTAATAGCGGAGAAATTATAGTACGAATATTAAGTAGAATAACGAAAAAGAACAATAATAAATACACGTGGCTATAATATTTACTAACAACAAAGGCTGAAAAAGCGTCATCTATCGATCATTACAAACGCGGATAAACTCTCCATACATCATCCGTTACCCATTTAATCTACGAAGGTATTTTCCCTCCTTAATGGCATCTTGAAATACATTTTTATTTTCATTATAAAAGAAGAAAACTGAAATATTTTTCATATTACTGCTTTTAAAGAATGTCATGTAACAGATTGTTTTTGTGTAACCCTGTATATCGACTAAAATCCGCATGGCTACAAAAATATATTTTACATTTAACTTTGATGGGAATAATTCTCACAATAGTATCTTTATAACATTATTTCTAAGGAAAAAAACATTCAAATTGTTGCTTTTGTTTTTGTTTAGCCCTGTATATCTACTACAACTTACATACTCATCAGATAGCGCACTAAAAATGGTCTCATAGCACTGGAAATTTGTAGTGAGCAATTTCTAATTATATACTCTATTGCATCTGAATAACTTTGTGTACCCCTGTAAAACAACCGATATCGCAATTTTACATTTTTTTGAGGAGGATAAGGGTTTTGCGTATTTTAAAACTATACATTATTTTTCTTATGTCGTGCTTCGTATAAAGATATTTGTAGTAAATGCACAAAAAAAAAAAAAAAAAAAAAAAAAAAGAAGAAGAAGAAGAAGAAGAAAGAAAGAAAAACCCTGACAAATACTACTTGCATTAAAAATCTTTCGTGAGTTCCTGTACAGAAACCAGTTGTGCTAGTAATATCATTTTACATTGCAAACGTATCATAGTGAATTTTGATAATATCTATCAATTTCGACGTGGACAGAGAGACTGACGAAACACTCATAAACATTTTAAAATTTTGTTGGGAGATGTTAAATGGACACTTTAGGACAGGATACAAAAAATATACTATGTATGTAATCTTGGAAATAAAATTTATTATATACATTTTTTATTTTCCTCAATGGCCGAGATAATGAATTTATAAAATTTGAGTATCTTGCTTAAAATTGCCTATAATGCTATGTATACTTGATTTTTAGCTTTAAAGCCTTTTTTTTTTTAAATTTATGCTGTCATCCAGAGATAAATATAAATCTCATGAATTGCTATATTATTATTAAAACAATATTGCATATATTTTCAAATAGTATATATAATTGTTTATTATAATTACACTCCTTCTCATGTTTATAATGACACTTCATGTTTTGAAATAACTAATGCAAAAATAATTGTGAACAAGATTATACTAAGTCCACTTAATATATCTAGTATCCTAAAAACCAAAACTGCTATAATTTTTTTTAATATGTAACAAAATTAATAAAAAATAATGCAAAATATTTTTTTCTCCACGTTTTTTAGATGTTCATAATTATAGGGACAATCTTTTCGTTTTATTTAACTTAGTAGCAGATAAATTACAGTTGGCATGCGAATTTGTTAAATACTGGGCTAGATTAATTCATTCATATTCCTTCAATTTTTCTTGGATGGACATTACTGATAATTCCTCGAAAAAAAGAACGTTCATGTATCGAACTATGATAAATGTGTTTTCTAAGTGGAAGGATAATTTCAATCCGCCGAATTTCTAATGAAATTTGAAAATCTAAAATTGCTGAAGGAAATGGGATCAAACGTTGAACTGCTGGTTCGATAGGAGAGAGATCTGAAGCAAAATCAGAGTTGTTTTACAGAGATTGAGGACTCATAATTCCTCTTACTGTTCTACTCATAATGACTGCTGCTGAATTTGCTCGTAATTTTTAACGAAAGGTTGGGACCCACATTTATGCATGGTTAAAGTAATTAATAATATGTTAAAATGGATAAAAAACCTGTAATAATCAGCAAGCATTTAATGGGCGAAAGAACGTCTGTGTTAAAGTTGAAAAAAGACAATATGAAATGGTAAAATGTTGCAT
Source organism: Salticus scenicus (assembly GCA_963930645.1). Classification (NCBI taxonomy): domain Eukaryota; kingdom Metazoa; phylum Arthropoda; class Arachnida; order Araneae; family Salticidae; genus Salticus; species Salticus scenicus. The sequence continues at coordinate 20,620,209 of OZ005658.1, forward strand.
TTTCGGATGAAAAACATTTTATTATTGATTAACCAAATGGTTTTAACAGTTACTGGCACGATCTGAAGATAGCCAAAGACAGAGCAGATTTTTTAAAGGCAGATATGAATCGAGCATTTTAAAGGTGGATCTATGGTGCTCTGGGGAGCTGTTTCTACTGAAGGCAGAATGAATTTGGTAATTTTTTTCAATTATTATGAACATCAAGAGAATATCCGCAAATTTTAAACGTGGAATTTTCAGATTTTTGTTAGATTTTGGGGGGTAATAATATTTTTTTCGATAAGACTTACATTTTTGCTCTACTTCTAGAGCAATAAGAAATAGTTTGATAAAAGAAACTTGTGTATTATTGCCTTTCCCGTGGCCTAAAAGTTGAAAAGACCTTAACTTATCATATTAAAAAAGTGCATGCAAGTGGAAAGCAAATTTAAATAGTTTAAATGTATTCAGAATATCATCTATGCTGTATGAAATGGTATTGAAACTGAATATTAAAAAAAAAAAAGTATATATATATATGTACCAGAGAGAATGTCTGACTGTTTCACCCTAAAAAGAGACCCTATAAAATATTAATATAAAGAATAACTGAAAAAAAATTACTAAGATTCGAGCTGTCCTTATAATAGTGAACACCTGAAAAATCAACTTTTTGTCCGCATTTAAAGTTTTTTAACATAGAAAAACGATAAAACTTTTTAAATATAGTCTATTAATAAAATTCAAATTAATAAAAAATATATTTGTTTAAATAATAGTATTCAGTGTTTAGTTAATATAGAAAAACAGGTGTCCTTATAATTATGAGAACCAGTGTATTATTATTATTATTTAAAGAAATAGATAAAGCAGATTTAAACATTTTACAAATATAATTACTTAAAAAGATGAAATAAAAAGCCATAAAATATCTTACATGTGAAATGTTACGTTTCCTTCTTTAATAAAATATTCCTTGCATACGTTTTTACATGACATTTAATAATCATTTCCTGATATGTGAATTTTCTTTCAGAATCAAAACAATTCAATTAACTTCTAAAGTGAAACAAAAAATATAAAAAGAACTTTCAAAGAAAGAATAAAAATATCGTCTGCTTAAGATAATGCAGAATTTCATAGATACAGTAATTTATATACGCAAGCGAAGTGATGACGTCACTGGACGTTCGTAGATGGAAGAAAAATATTTCCTATGTCAAACGTCCATTGGATTTTTTGTAAACAATTATTAAAAATCGAGGAAAATTATTTCCCGATTTTAATCCCCATACTTGGGTATAGATATGTATTAGTTATCATGTGCATGCGTTAGATTAAGTTGTTTTTGTTGTAAAATTGATAAAATTTGAATTTTAAATTTCAAAACTCTAGAAAAAAAAATGGCAAACTTCCATATTCGATTAAAAACAAACATTTCATTTCAAAGGATGATATTTACACAATAAATATCCAACTAATGTACTAATTAAAAGGAAAATGATAAATATTCTATCATAATTTGAAGTCAAATGTCTAAATAAAGTGTTTGATATAAGATACTAATACGTTGCAGCGGAATATGTTTGATATCTATCATCCTTGACAGAAAAAAAAAATATATATATATATCATCAAATTATCTGGCGAATATAATTTAATTCCTTTCAAAAATCATGGTTATTTTAACAACTTATATTAAGAGAGCAAAACAACCCAACCTTCCGCCAACCCGAAAATTTATGGCGGCCGAAGCCTGGGTGGAGGTGGGAATGAAGGAACCCATCCACAAACTCGCCGACCTGAGCCGCCGAAACGAACTCGGAGAACAGCGAGCATTCAACAGAAACTAAACTATTACAAGGTCACAAACTAGCAAATTACAAAGATAGGACTAATGTAGTCGCGAAAAAAAAAAAAAAAAAAAAAAAAAAAAAAACAATGAGAGAGCAATGAATAATATGAAACAATATTTTTAAACAATATTACAAACAATTTCGTACAATACATATTACGAATATGTACGTCTGGCATGTATATTTTCGTATTACGTTTTTGATCGCCAAATACAAAAACGCCAAGGACAACAGAGTTTTGAAATTTATAATTAAAATTTTGTCAATTTGACAGCAAAATAACTCAATCTAACACATGCACATGATAACTAATGCATATATACACCCAAATATGGGGATTAAATCGGGAAATAATTTTCCTCTATTTTTAATAATTTTTTACAAAAAATCCAATGGGCGATTAACATAGGAAATCATTTTCTTGCATCTACGGACGGTCAGTGACGTCATACTTCGCTTGCGTATAGATCTATTATCTCATTGTTATCATGCAAAAAATTTTGATGCCGAAAAAATTTTTTGGCATCAGCCATATAGTGGTATTGAAACCATTGAAACTCGGCAATTGTAATAGTAGAATAGAACAGAATGTTGATGAATTTTCAAAATGTCGAAATATTGCGTCTTTTAATTCTTCTAATAAATTTGTAAAAAGAAATGGATAAGGTATCAAAAAAGTAAATTATATTCGACTAAATTATGAAAAATACAATTTTTATAATCAGTTGATTTGTTATTATTATGAAATAAAAACTGGTTTGATTTTTAATGGAATACGTCTTTTAAAGTTTGATATATTTTTTTAAGATTTTATATTAGTAAGTAATATAAAATTTTCAAAATTCCTTTAAATATAGTTAACAGCTGCGTAGGTAAAAAAAGTTAGTTTTAGTATATAAAAAGAGTTTAACTTTAACTATTAACTAAATTAATAAATATATAAAAGAAAAAGAGAAATAAATAAAAAGAAAAATGAATTTGAAATTGTATCTGCAGTTTTTCATTCACCTTTAGTACATAAATTATTCATAAATTTTATTTTCTAAATTATCTGTGTTTATTCACTCGGAGAAAGACGGTCATATTGTGGACTTTTATCCGAACAAAAAGGAATAATTTTTTTACCCCCAATGACCAATATATGTCTTATTACTATATATATCTATGGAGAATTTAGTGCATGACGAGAAAATTTTAATATTGGCTAGTTTGGCTTCCTGTAGATCAACAATCACGTGACCTTTTTATGAGTCATCTTTGCCACTAAAAAAAGTGGCCATTGTCCCGTCCACTCTTATAATAGGTCTATGATTTCTCCTAACGGTTTCCATCATGGACCTATTATAAGAGTGGACGGGACAATGGCAACCTTTTTTAGTGCAAATACAACTCATAAAAAGGTCATGTGAATGTTGATCTACAGGAAGCCAAACTGGCCAATATTGAAATTTACTCGCCATGCTCTAAACTCTGCTTTTTATTAAGCAGACGATTTTTTTTCCTTTTTCTTTGAAAGTTCTTTTTAAAATTTTTATTTCACTTTAAAAGTTAGATTGTTTTGAATTTAAAAAGAATTTTATAGCAAGAAATAGTAAATAGATGTACTTTAAAACCCTAAAAGTTATGTAAAATAAGGATTTTATTTCACAGGTAAGATTCTTTTTAATATTTTATTATTTCGTTCTTTTTAAGTAATTATTTTTATAAAATGCTTATAACTGCTATACTTATTTCTCTAAATTGAATTAGTTTAACTATATTATATCTTATATTATTTCAAAAATGTGCATGATTATTTATGAGAGTTAAAACGAGTATAGACAAACCAAAGTTATAAAAACTTTTGAACTTTGTTGGAAAGCTTTAATAACAAGGTAAAAAATAAATTTCAGCAGCTGTAGTGTTTTACACTAGTTTTGCTTGCTGTATCTTTTTAATAATAATAATAATATATATATTTATATTCAAAGCAAAAAAATGCCAATAAAGCGATAAATGCCAAACAAGGTAACCTTTTTCAACATTCACGTGGTTTCATCTTTGCACCTTTTCTTATATTCCCTTAATAATGGAATGCTCCGTCCACTCTTATAATAGGTCTATGGTTTCCATACAATCTTCTGCTGTTGCCCCCTAAAATTCATACTTTAGTTAATTTTAAAAAATCTAATGGAGAATATTCCTGTGACGTCACAGTAGGTAAAATCGCCGAACACGTGGCCGATATTTTGTAAACAAATTAGATTCAAGATGTCATTTTATTGTTACGCATAACATTTTCCTAAATATTTCTCCAGTGAAACTTAATAATCAGATATCTGTTCAAACAAGAAAAAAAGAGAAATGTAAACAACTGAATCGAATGATAAAGTTAAGACTATTCCATATCGTAAAATTGCAGAACATTTTGTGTATACACAGTACACACACACACACACACATATATATATAATGAATAAAATATTAATAAGAACATTTTATACACACACATACATATATAGACATCAAAGCTTAAATAATTAGAATTTCAATCACTTTAATAAAGGAATTTATTAAATGGAACATCCATTTAAATTTGTTAACATCGCCACAGTTCACATGGCAACTTTTAATATTACATATGTTGATTAATATTAAAGTATATTACTAAAAATGGATTAAAAACAAAACAAAGGTATCACTATATCACTCTTGCTTCAATTTCATAGAATCTGTAGCTCTTATATAAATAATATTGCAAGATAAAAATTTGCAAGCCACAATGCTTTGCTATGGTAGAGTTGAGGATTGTTTGCCTAACCAGCTGATATTCTTACAGCCTCGAACCCAGAGTGGGAATATGGTCCATTGTCCGATCGATAAGCTGTTTAATCTATGGAATTCACAAAATTTTTTTCTTTCATTTGGTACCTTATTTGTAACGATACGACTGATATTTTGAATTTATTTTCTAATTTTTCTAAATTCTTTTCCTCATTTTAAGAAAAGTGCGTTTTCTTTTCTTTCTTTTCTTTTTTTTACTTTCTTCTATCTTCAATAGAAGAAAGTATTGGATTCGTAAAAATTTTCGATTTCGGGTTTTTGATGGATTTACACGTTTTGAGAGGTGTAGAACACGATTTTACCATTTTTAGAAAATGTCTGTCTGTCTGTCTGTCTGTCTGTCTGTCTGTGTGTGTGTGTGTGACAAAATTTTGTGGCAACTGTATCTCTGGAACTACTGCACAGAATTTCATACAAATTGGTATGTAGTTGCACCTTGACATAAATTAGTGCCTATCAACTTTTGGTAAAAATCGTCTTACAGGTTGCGTTGCCATCCCGCTTTTTCTAAATTTTCAACAGGGTGATAAAGGCAAAAATTTTCAAGATGGGTATCTTTCGAAAGGTCTCGTCAGTACCTTTAAAACGAATGGTTGAACTATAAATCTGTGATAATTTAAAACAAAGTTATCGATTTTTTACTTTTTACGAAAAAAAAACTTAGAAAAAAAATCTTTTTTTTTTCTCCCCTTAATTTTATCAAACTCCCACGGTTTCCGTGTTCTGACAAACTTAAACTAATTTTTGCTTTTTCCCCCTAATTTTGTCAAAGTCCTACGGTTTCCGTGTCTTGACAAACTTTAACATATTTTTGCATTTTTCCCCTAATTTTGTCAAAGTTCCACGGTTTCCGTGTTTTGACAAACTTTGACAAAATTTTGGGTAAAATGTGAAAATTATTCTAAATTTGTCAAAACACGGAAACCGTGGGACTTTGACAAAATTGGGGGGGAAATGCAAAAATTTGTTTAAGTTTGTCAGAACACGGAAACCGTGGGAGTTTGATAGAATTAAGGGGACAGGAAAAAAAAAAAAAAAAAAAAAGTGGGACTTTGACAAAATTTTGGGTAAAATGTGAAAATTTGTTTAAGTCCCACTTTTTTTTTTTTTTTTCCTCTCCCCTTAATTCTATCAAACTCCCACGGTTTCCGTGTTCTGACAAACTTAAACTAATTTTTGCTTTTTTCCCCTAATTTTGTCAAAGTCCCACGGTTTCCGTGTTTTGACAAACTTAGAATAATTTTCATATTTTACCCAAAATTTTGTCAAAGTCCCACTTTTTTTTTTTTTATTATTATTGTTGCTGAGTGAATTTGTATAGGAAAAGATAGAAGAAAGTCATGTGGTGGCCACAACATACTAGTTTAATTCTGTCGAAAAAAAAAAAAAAAAAAAAATGGCAACAATTAAATTATGGATAAAATTTAAATGGCTTATTTTTCAGAAATTAGAAGGTCATTATGTTCACATTTTAATTAATTAAGAAAAAACTAATCAAAATTTCGAAAATCGGGCTTTGAGGGGCATCAGGAGAGTTCATTACGAACCTCCATGCAAATGTGTGTAGCTCTACGATCAGCCGTTTTCCTAAAAGGCTCTGGATATACATACACAATGACACACATACACACGCACAGACATCTTATTTTATTATATGTACTAGCAGGCTACGCCCGCTTCGCTGGTCACTATATTTAAATGAATTTTCGGAAGAAGCGAATTAATATTTATTTTTTTTTACACCGCATTATAGACAAAAATTAAAAAAAAAAAAAAAGAAAGAAAGAAAGAAAGAAAAGAAAAGAATCTGAAATTGCTCAAACCTCGCTTCGGGTACCCGCTGTCTACGGCAGCTCTTTTCCAGCCCGCATTGCATCAGGTCTGGGTTTCCCATGCCTGCAGGAAGATCATTCCCGGGCACTTCAATCGGGATATTTATCGAGGACAGGTGGGATCTGCTACTATTTAAGAACTACGATTTTAAAGATGACTGTATCTCAGCATCTATTAAATATTTTAGTTTTGAACCATGTATTTAAGCCCATGCTATTTAAACTATATTACGATTTGATTCCGACCAATGTAATAGAATAAAATAAAATAAAAAGTAGATTGAATATATATATAAACAAATAAATTTTAATCAATTTAATCCTTTTTACTATGCATATACTACCATTTTTCCCGATAAATACAGTAAATAAAAAAAATGAATAAATAAAAAATTTTTCTTTTAAAGGAATTAACTAAAAAATGAAAAATAAGAAGTTGTTCTACTATAAAAAATTAAACATAACTGTTATAAATACGTTTTTAAATTTAAAACTAATTATACTTATTTTTTCTACTGCATTACGATTTTATTTTCAAAAAATAATAACCAAAAAAAAAAAAAAAAAAAATCGCCTTCAAATGAATGAATTAAATAAAAATAAGTTGCGTAATAGCCGTTGCTAAGATACGCAGACGATTGAAGCAAAAGAATTAAATTTATGAAAAATGAAGCATTAAAGGCAATATTTAAAATCGGAAAAACATTAATTTAAAAAATTCGAAATTCGAAAAAATCTCGATGAGGCGCACACCTGCAGGGTCCCAGGTACCTATATGCCAAATTTGGAAGCTCTGAGATCAGTAGTGTGAGCACCAGAGCGTAGACAGACACACACACAGACACACACACGCACAGATACACACACACACAGATACACAGACACTTCTCTTTATTTATATAGATAGATAAATAGGTATGTATAGATTATTTCCATTCACTTTTTTTTAATATATGAACAAATTATGCATTTGTGCAAGTGTGCAATGCGTAAATTGTTAAAAAAAAACACGTGAATTTATGGGTCTTCGCCCGTTTAATTTTTACGGTCACGACCGTTTTTTACCTACAAGACAGGCATACCCATATTTTCTTATATGTCTTGATACTTTTCGCCATACCACAAGATTCTTAGCAGTCTTTTACCGCTTTTTTTTTTTTTTTTTTTTTTTTTTTAAATAATAAACTTCATTAATCATTTGTAGCACATATTTTCAAAGGAATAATACAAAAATTGATTTATATATAGAGTGGTATTCAAAATGATAAATTACGGGCAAAACATAGACTGCTAAAAACCTTGTGGTATAGCGGAAAATATGAAGTCATGACAGAAAATACGGGTATGCCCGTCTTGTAGGTAAAAAACGGTCGTGACCGCAAAAATTAAACGGGCGAAGGCCCGTAAATTTACGTGTGTTTTTTAACAATTTTCGCATTGCACACTTGAATAAATGCATAATTTGTTCATTCAAAAAAAAGTGAATATAAATCTGTACTGATAAGTATAAAGGATTTAAGTCCATATTCTTGATTTTTCAGGAGGCGAAAAATAAAGTTAAACTAACTAAAAACAAACCAGAAGAATCGATTAGGAAAAAGGGATTTCATTGACTTATACCCTTTGTACCATTCAGTGGTTGTCAACCTTCATTTAATAACGGGAAAAAATTGAATTAAATATTTTATACCATACATGAATAGTACATTTCTGACTTGAACCTTTTTTTACCAATGGATTTTCTCAAAGACTAAATGACATAAGACTTAAGTCCTTTATACCAATCGATCGAGAATTTTTTTCTGAGTCTTACTATGTACTTAACTCAAAATCGACATTTTTGGACTTAAATCCTTTATACTTATCAGTACAGAAATAATCATAAATAAAAGAATTGCAGTCGTTAGAAGTGTTGAAGGAAAACCATTAAAATGAGCAACTTTGTCCAAATAAGTGACCCGTAGAGACAACTGAAGCCTTTGACCCACATCAATAAAAAATTTCACACGCTCTAAGGATACCATATTGCAATTTTTCGGCCCTATTGCAACTAAGGGTTCCAATTTCTTATTTAATATCTGTATATATATATAAATTACGTGTCACGATGTTTGTCCGGGGTAAACTCCTAAACTAAGGAACCGATTTTAATGAAATTTTGCACACTGTGTGCAGTTTGGTCCAACTTGAGAGATAGGATAGTTTTTATCTCCATTTATTGTCACAATATTGTTTTATTGCAATTATTTGTTAATTAAAGACCTTTATTAAAGTTGCTCCAAAATATCTGTGAGTTCCATTAATTTAATTGTTGCCAAAAAAAAAAAAAAAAAAAAAAAAAAAATACGAGTTCATTTTCTTTCGACATAAAAATAAATACATTTAATCAAACGTGAACGTTAAAAAATTATAAAAAAGTTAAATTATGCATCTCACGAAAATTGACGTCATAATCAATTTAAAGATTTTATACACATTGATAAAGTGCTAATGTAGTTCTATCATAGATATAGTAATATATATAGATCTCTCACCCCCATGTTATCGTACAAAGATTTTTGATGCCGAAAAAAAATAAATAAATAAAAGCTTTGGAAACAGCCATTAAGTGGTATTGAAAAAAAAAAAAAAAAAAAAAAGAAAGAAAAGAAAGAAAGAAATATGAATTTGAAACTGTATCTGGAGTCTTCCATTCCCCTTTAGCAAATAAATTATTCATAAATTTTATTTGCTAAAATATTAGTATGTATTCCCGTGTGTATTCACTCGGGGAAATACTGCCATATTTTGGTAAAAACGTCGTCTTTTCCCAAATGAAAAGGAATAACTTTTTTCTCCCCAATGATCATTCTATTCTATATATGCTATACTATATCTATGAGTTCTATACGCAAGCGAAGTGTGACTCACTGACCGTCTGTGCAGCCAAGAAAAAGATTTCCTATGTTAATTGCCCACTGGATTTTTTGTAAGAAATTATTAAAAATCGAGGAAATATATTTCCCGATTTCAATCCTTATATTTGGGTATAGATATGTATTAGTTATCGCGGGTGATAGATTGAATTATTTTGCTGTCAAATTGACAAAATTTTAATTTTAAATTTCAAAACTCTGTCGCCCTTGGCTTTTTTTATTATTATTATTATTATTTGGCGATCAAAAGCGTAACACGAAAATATACATGCCAGATGTATGCATTGTACGAAATGTAATATGTATTATTCATTGTACGTATGTATGACATATAATATGTATTGTACGAAATATTGTTTCATATTATTCATTACTCTTTTAATATAAGTTGTTAAAATAACCATGATTTTTGAAAGGAATTAAATATTTTCGCCAGATAATTTGGCGATATTCTTTTTTTTTTCGCCAAGGATGACAGAAATGAAATCTATTCCGCTGCAAAATATTAGTATCTTACATCAGATATTTTATTTAGACATTTGAAAACAAATTTGACTTCGAACTATGATAGAATATTTATCATTTTCCTTTTAATTAGTATATTATTAGTATATTAAAATTTAAAAGCATGTTATATAAAAAGTTTTTTTTTTTTATCTTATAACTATTCTTATCTTAATCCTCAATGTTTCCCATCTTTATTAACTTGAATTCACTATTAAAATTTTAAGATACTCAAAAACTTCTCATCACTTCGTTAAAATACACTAAACTTTTCCAAAATCTTTTTCTATTTAAAATGATACATGTATTTACTTTAAATGTCCAATATTTCATAAGATTTCCAATTTTAAAGTTTTAAAATATTTATCAAATTTACTTATTTTTCTGGTTTAGCCTTATTGTTTTCCTTTTTATAACTACAGCTGTTGCCCTCTTTAAAATATTTAAAATGATGAGGTCATTTTATAGTAAAATTATCCAATATAGCATATATTATATTTCACTCCTCCATAAAAATTGATTTTAAAATCGTCTGTTTCTTTTATACTTTTATTTTAATAGAATTTTAATAGAATTTAATTTATATATTAGTCATTTTAGCAATTTTATCCAAAGTAGCATTAGAAATAATATATATCACTTCTCCATTCAAATTTATAGGACCCTACAATAAAATTAATTTGTGCTTAATATCAACACTACGAAAATTTTTATCAATCGCTTCCAAATTTTGACCTAAATTTCAAACCCTGTGGGTTTTTACATCGGCTACAACGTTTTCGTCTTTGTTCGTAAATAATAATTTGACTGTACTAAATAGTTTACAGCCGTATAATTCAACGTATAACTTAGTCACAGCAACGCGTGGCCGGGTCTGCTAGTATATATATATATATATATATATATATATATATATATATATATATATATATTGAAAAAACGATAAAATTAACGAGTTTTTATATAAGCGTCCCCAGAGGCAACTGAAGATATTAATTCAGATCAACAAAATTTTGCACACATACTAACAATAGCATAAAACAACTTTTCCGCACTATTGGAAATTTGATATGAAGAAAAAGTTTTTTTCGATACACCCTACTGCACATCAGTCACATTCACTCTCTCCCTTTGTATTACTTTGTTATTTTTATTGTTTCTAACTTTAACCCCTTAACGCGCGCTGTCCTCGCTGCGAGGACGCAAAATTTAAGATTCAGCTGCAAAAATTCATCCCGGAAATTTTTTAGCAAAGATTTACGTTTATAACAAATCAGAAATGGCCGGTTTTTTTTAACCTTGAAATTTAAAATTTGTTTTAGCTTAATTTAGTTCATGAATTCCGGTGGCAGTACAATTTAAATGATCCAAATTGTCTTGCGCCGGAAAGGGTTAAGGATATTTTAGTCAAAAATGAATTTTTGGAATTTATCCTCAAAGATAATAGGGTAGAGTGACCATATTTTTTTCATTGAATTTGGGCACAGAGATGGCGGCGTCCTCGAATTTCGAGGATAAAAAAAATAAAAAAAAACAATTAAATCACCTTAAATTGTAAAATTTTAGTAATTTTTATGTATAAAGCACCTAAAAGAACTTATTTCAGCTTATTTATTATACATATAATAAATTACTATATAAAACATTGATAACTTTATAACCGGCGTCCCCAAATGTTTTGTAATTTTTGGGGGACGAAGAGTTTTGTCATCGAGATTCGGGGACTGTCCTCGAGATTCGAGGACATATGGTCAGCCTATAATAGGGGACCTGTTCAAACAGTGGAATTCATAAAACAAAATTCGAAAAAAAAAAAAAAAATCATTTTTGAATGACACTTCCTTATAATATGAAGCAACAAAAATCCCATTGGATTTTATGGAAGGATAAAAGGGGGTATCTAAATTAGAGATGTACCGAGTACTCGGTATTCGGCCTACTCGGCCAAATTTGGACTAAGTATTCGGCCAATACCGAATAGTATTGGAAGAAGAAGAATTTCATAATTTTTCTGTAATATTGAAAGAAATGTATTCATAAGAGTTGTTTATTAATAACTAAACTAAAAAAATATGAAGATATAAATATACACTGTTAAAAATTTCAGCAGAAAACTCTGTGTAATCTATTATCTTAAGTCTTACGTAAAATTACAGAGAAAAATAAACGGAGATGTTAAAAAACTTATTTTATACATTCATTTTAATAATTAATTCTAAAGTTTTTCTAAAGTAGAAAGTCATTTTTAATTTTAATTAAAAAATTAAATAATAAAATTATTAGTTAAAAATACAGAATAAAGATTGAGAAACTTGATTATTCACTTTTAACTAAGAATTACTGTATATTTACAGAGACTCTGGATAAATATTTACATTAAATTTAAAGAAATTTTTAGCAGTGTAGAGCCATTAAACTTTTTCTGCAAACAGCTTTTTGCAGTTAAAACGGGCGAGTAGATTGCCACCAAACACGATATAGAGACGATTCATGATATTGGGCATGAGAGTGCAGAAAATTAGAAAAAGAGGAAACACGCATGTTCATAAAATTAATTTGAAATGAAAAATAACACGTGCGGGGAAAACTATACAAATATTTACGTAAAATTTATTTCAAATGAAAAATAATGCGCACAGGGAAAAACTATACAAAATATTTTAAAAATGACAAATTAAACTAAAAGTATAATGCATATCTGCACAATAAAACGTGTAAAGAAAAAAAAAAAAAAAAAAAAAAAAAAGCTAACAATCTACATTTAATCATTGGTTGGTGGTGAAAAATGGGAAATGTTTGGAGGGGGGGGGGGGGGTAGTTCCTGAGTGAGAAATATTAAACACAATTCTACTTCTTTATGGATTCTAGAATATCATAAAGTAAGTCTAAAATTAATATTGACATTTTTGTTGTGGATGGATAAATATTCAAAAATGAAAAGTATTTCGCAGAATGCTTGATCGGTGATGGTTAGAGATGAAAAAAAAAAAAAAAGGGGGGGGGGGGGAGGGAGCAGGACAACAAAAAAAAATTACATGAGTGAGAAATATTGAATAATTCTGTTCTTTTATATGTTATAGAATCTGATAAAGCACGTTTAAAATGAATATTGACATTTATATTTTGGATGGAGAAAGATTGAGAATCTAAAGTCTTTCGTGAAACGTTTGAACACTGATCGTTATTGGAGTTTGATTGAAAAAAAAAATGTGGAATTAACGGAAATCGCATAAAAGAGGAAAATCGCGGATCCGTGGAAGAATCTCATGCCTGATGATATGAGCTTATTCATTTTAGTTACAAGAATTTGAGTATAACCATCTTGTATGCGTGTAATATGCAAATTTTTTTTATAAAAACTCAGTACTACATAAAATTGTATCTATAAAACAGACAAAAATAAAATATTTTAGAAAAAAGAACCCTCATATAATACTAATATAGTAGATAAAACTTTAACATATTTGTTCACATAAAAGTAAGGCACTTTTAAAATTGTAAGAAAAGATTGATTTTTAATTTTAAAAATAATAATCAAGAAAAAGGTAAATACACTAAAATGTTATTAAAAATATATTTTATTCGTCAAATTTGTTGATTTTCAAATTATGCCCCAAACCCACCTATCTTTTTTACTCTTCTAGAATTTGATGATTAATGAAATCTACAGTGTTTGAAATGATAAAATATTTATTTTAATGTTCTCATTTCATAAGTGAACTTCATGCATCTTAAATTAAGCCTGAATGTATAGGAAGTTTTATATTCTCTAAGAATGGACCATATTCCCGCTTTGGGTTCGAGGCTACAAGAATATCAGCTGGGTAGGGAAACAATCCTCAACTCTACCATAACGAAGCATTGTGGCTTTCAAATTTTTATCTTGCAATGTTATTTATAAGAGTTACAGATTATATGAAATTGAAGTAAGAGTGATATAGTGATACCTTTGTTTTGTTTTTAATCCAGTTTTAGTAATATATTTTATTATTAATCAACATATGTAATATTAAAAGTTGCCATGTGAACTGTGGCGATGTTAACAAATTTAAACGGATGTTCCATTTATTAAATTCCTTTATTAAGGTGATTGAAATCCTAATTATTTAAGCTTTGATGTCTATATATATATGTGTGTATAAAATGTTCTTATTAATCTTTATTCATTATATATATATGTGTGTGTGTATATACATAAAATGTTCTGCAATTTTACGATTTGGAATAGTCTTAACTTTATCATTCGATTCAGTTGTTTACATTTATCTTTTGTTCTTGTTTGAACATTATTATTAAGTTTCACTGCAGAAATATTTCGGAAAATGTTATGCGTAACAATAAAATGGCATCTTGAATCTAATTTGTTTGCAAAATATCGGCCACGTGTTCGGCGATTTTACCTAAGGTGACGTCACAGGAATATTGTCCATTATCTGAGAATGATTCGCATCTGAGAAAGACTATATAATAAAGAATGAAGTTATCGGTTATTATGGTTTTAATAATCCAAAAAGCTGGAAGTATAAAATATAACGATGAACCTAATTGTGTATATACACTACAAAAGTTCTGAAACATTTCATGAAAACCTGCTGTTTGCCATTTAACTTAATTTTGTGTTCAAAACGCCTTTTTCAAATTTCAAGATATACTAAATTCTCCATATGTTAATCAGTTATTCTTCCTTACAACTACTCGGTACTCGGTTACTCGGCCAAAGTGCTACTCGGTGCAGCACTAATCTAAATGATATACAGTTTTATAAGTTGAATACCGTGAAATATTGTTCAAGTGTTCTCTCAATCCTCAAGAATGTATTTTGGAAGAGGGCAAATAAACGATAAAAATTGGCAAAAATAAATTGGCATGTATTTTCCTGCTAAAATTAAGTGGCATAAAAAATTATTTAAAAAATAAATACGAACATATATATTAAACTGCAGTGGTTTAAAAAAAAAAAAAAAAAAAAAAAACCGCAGGAAACTTTTTTTTTTCTCTCTTCTAATAAATTATTTTAAAAAGTTTGTCTTTATTTTAGGAAGCTTATGTTTTCTATTTTCAAATAACCACAGTGTCTGTTTTATTCAAAACAAATCAATGTTCATATTTATAAAGGCGAATTTTGTAAAATAGATAATTATGTAAAAAAAACCTGTTTCCTATTCGGATTGAATGTGAGGGTGTGAGAGGAATTTATTTGATATTTTCAAAACAAATGAAAATCCTGTTAAAAGTAGAGATAGTGGGTAATTGAGAAAGCATGCTTTGGTGGTATTTTACTCAAGTTTTATCATCCGTCAAGGTTTCACAGACAATGGCAATAGACAGTCCAAGCGGCGACTTCAAAAAATTGACCTTATAAGGTGTAAAGCTGATTTTGTTTCTACAAATAGAATTCATTGTCACTATGAAAATCTGACAGGGTTGGCTTGTAAAAGTCGTCAAGTTTAAGAGAAACAACCTCACTTCCGGTCAAAAATTTCATGGTTTACGGACCCCACAAGTATAAAGATGAAACCGGCGCTAAAATGTAAAGATTAATATTCTCTTTAAAATAGGGTTGCCTGGTCAAAACCGTCAAGACTCGGAGGTTGTTTCGAAAATAGGGGTCAAATTTAAACGATTTTCGAACCCCACAAGTGCAAAAATGAAACCGGTGCTAAAATTTAGAGATTAATATGCTCTTTAAAATTGCATAGGGTTGCCTGGTCAAAACCGTCAAGACTCGGAAGTTGCCTCGAAAATAGGTGTCAAATTTAAACGATTTTCCAACCCCACAAGTGCAAAAATGAAACCGGTGCTACAAAACCGTCAAGACTCGGAGGTTGCCTCGAAAATATGGGTCAAATTTAAGCGATTTTCGAATCTCACAGTGTAAAGATGAAATCGGTCCTAAAATGTAGAGAATGATATGCTCTTTAAAAGGGCATAGGGTTGCACGGTCAAAGCCGTCAAGAATCAGAGGTTGCCACGAAAATAGGTGTCCAATTTAAACGATTTTCGAACCCCACAAGTGCAAAAATGAAACCGGTGCTACAAAACCGTCAAGACTCGGAGGTTGCCTCGAAAATATGGGTCAAATTTAAGCGATTTTCGAATCTCACAGTGTAAAGATGACATCGGTCCTAAAATGTAGAGAATAATATGCTCTTTAAAATGGCATAGGGTTGCACGGTCAAAGCCGTCAAGAATCAGAGGTTGCCACGAAAATAGGTGTCCAATTTAAACGATTTTCGAACCCCACAAGTGCAAAAATGAAACCGGTGCTACAAAACCGTCAAGACTCGGAGGTTGCCTCGAAAATATGGGTCAAATTTAAGCGATTTTCGAATCTCACAGTGTAAAGATGACATCGGTCCTAAAATGTAGAGAATAATATGCTCTTTAAAATGGCATAGGGTTGCACGGTCAAAGCCGTCAAGAAACAGAGGTTGCCACGAAAATAGGTGTCAAATTTAAACGATTTTCGAACCCCACAAGTGCAAAAATGAATCCGGTGCTACAAAACCGTCAAGACTCGGAGGTTGCCTCGAAAATATGAGTCAAACTTAAGCGATTTTCGAATCTCACAGTGTAAAGATGAAATCGGTCCTAAAATGTAGAGAATAATATGCTCTTTAAAATGGCATAGGGTTGCACGGTCAAAGCCGTCAAGAAACAGAGGTTGTCACGAAAATAGGTGTCAAATTTAAACGATTTTCGAACCCCACAAGTGCAAAAATGAATCCGGTGCTACAAAACCGTCAAGACTCGGAGGTTGCCTCGAAAATATGAGTCAAACTTAAGCGATTTTCGAATCTCACAGTGTAAAGATGAAATCGGTCCTAAAATGTAGAGAATAATATGCTCTTTAAAATGGCATAGGGTTGCACGGTCAAAGCCGTCAAGAAACAGAGGTTGCCACGAAAATAGGTGTCAAATTTAAACGATTTTCGAACCCCACAAGTGCAAAAATGAATCCGGTGCTACAAAACCGTCAAGACTCGGAGGTTGCCTCGAAAATATGAGTCAAACTTAAGCGATTTTCGAATCTCACAGTGTAAAGATGAAATCGGTCCTAAAATGTAGAGAATAATATGCTCTTTAAAATGGCATAGGGTTGCACGGTCAAAGCCGTCAAGAATCAGAGGTTGCCACGAAAATAGGTGTCAAATTTAAACGATTTTCGAACCCCACAAGTGCAAAAATGAAACCGGTGCTACAAAACCGTCAAGACTCGGAGGTTGCCTCGAAAATATGGGTCAAATTTAAGCGATTTTCGAATCTCACAGTGTAAAGATGAAATCGGTCCTAAAATGTAGAGAATAATATGCTCTTTAAAATGGCATAGGGTTGCACGGTCAAAGCCGTCAAGAATCAGAGGTTGCCACGAAAATAGGTGTCAAATTTAAACGATTTTCGAACCCCACAAGTGCAAAAATGAAACCGGTGCTACAAAACCGTCAAGACTCGGAGGTTGCCTCGAAAATATGGGTCAAATTTAAGCGATTTTCGAATCTCACAGTGTAAAGATGAAATCGGTCCTAAAATGTAGAGAATAATATGCTCTTTAAAATGGCATAGGGTTGCACGGTCAAAGCCGTCAAGAAACAGAGGTTGCCACGAAAATAGGTGTCAAATTTAAACGATTTTCGAACCCCACAAGAGCAAAAATGAATCCGGTGCTACAAAACCGTCAAGACTCGGAGGTTGCCTCGAAAATATGAGTCAAACTTAAGCGATTTTCGAATCTCACAGTGTAAAGATGAAATCGGTCCTAAAATGTAGAGAATAATATGCTCTTTAAAATGGCATAGAGTTGCACGGTCAAAGCCGTCAAGAATCAGAGGTTGCCACGAAAATAGGTGTCAAATTTAAACGATTTTCGAACCCCACAAGTGCAAAAATGAAACCGGTGCTACAAAACCGTCAAGACTCGGAGGTTGCCTCGAAAATATGGGTCAAATTTAAGCGATTTTCGAATCTCACAGTGTAAAGATGAAATCGGTCCTAAAATGTAGAGAATAATATGCTCTTTAAAATGGCATAGGGTTGCACGGTCAAAGCCGTCAAGAATCAGAGGTTGCCACGAAAATAGGTGTCAAATTTAAACGATTTTCGAACCCCACAAGTGCAAAAATGAAACCGGTGCTACAAAACCGTCAAGACTCGGAGGTTGCCTCGAAAATATGGGTCAAATTTAAGCGATTTTCGAATCTCACAGTGTAAAGATGAAATCGGTCCTAAAATATAGAGAATAATATGCTCTTTAAAATGGCATAGGGTTCTTCGGTCAAAGCCGTCAAGAAATAGAGGTTGCCACGAAAATAGGTGTCAAATTTAAACGATTTTCGAACCCCACAAGTGCAAAAATGAAACCGGTGCTACAAAACCGTCAAGACTCGGAGGTTGCCTCGAAAATATGGGTCAAATTTAAGCGATTTTCGAATCTCACAGTGTAAAGATGAAATCGGTCCTAAAATGTAGAGAATAATATGCTCTTTAAAATGGCATAGGGTTGCACGGTCAAAGCCGTCAAGAAACAGAGGTTGCCACGAAAATAGGTGTCAAATTTAAACGATTTTCGAACCCCACAAGTGCAAAAATGAATCCGGTGCTACAAAACCGTCAAGACTCGGAGGTTGCCTCGAAAATATGAGTCAAACTTAAGCGATTTTCGAATCTCACAGTGTAAAGATGAAATCGGTCCTAAAATGTAGAGAATAATATGCTCTTTAAAATGGCATAGAGTTGCACGGTCAAAGCCGTCAAGAATCAGAGGTTGCCACGAAAATAGGTGTCAAATTTAAACGATTTTCGAACCCCACAAGTGCAAAAATGAAACCGGTGCTACAAAACCGTCAAGACTCGGAGGTTGCCTCGAAAATATGGGTCAAATTTAAGCGATTTTCGAATCTCACAGTGTAAAGATGAAATCGGTCCTAAAATGTAGAGAATAATATGCTCTTTAAAATGGCATAGGGTTGCACGGTCAAAGCCGTCAAGAATCAGAGGTTGCCACGAAAATAGGTGTCAAATTTAAACGATTTTCGAACCCCACAAGTGCAAAAATGAAACCGGTGCTACAAAACCGTCAAGACTCGGAGGTTGCCTCGAAAATATGGGTCAAATTTAAGCGATTTTCGAATCTCACAGTGTAAAGATGAAATCGGTCCTAAAATATAGAGAATAATATGCTCTTTAAAATGGCATAGGGTTCTTCGGTCAAAGCCGTCAAGAAATAGAGGTTGCCACGAAAATAGGTGTCAAATTTAAACGATTTTCGAACCCCACAAGTGCAAAAATGAAACCGGTGCTACAAAACCGTCAAGACTCGGAGGTTGCCTCGAAAATATGGGTCAAATTTAAGCGATTTTCGAATCTCACAGTGTAAAGATGACATCGGTCCTAAAATGTAGAGAATAATATGCTCTTTAAAATGGCATAGGGTTGCACGGTCAAAGCCGTCAAGAAACAGAGGTTGCCACGAAAATAGGGGGAGAATTTCACCTATTTATTTACTTTACACACATAAAGATAAAACCGGTGCTAAAATGTAGAGAATAATACAATCTTTAAAATGGCATTGGGTTGCCTGGTCAAATCTGTCAAATAAAGCAGTCAACCACAAAAAAAAAAAAAAAAAAAAAAAAAAAAAAAGGCGAGTTTTGAAGATTTTTTAATGAAGTTTAAAAAAAATATGAATAGCATTAAAAAAGAAAAGGAATAGGGATGAAATTATGAATAGTTAAAAGGTGTGACTGGTTCCAAAATGTATAGCATAGAAGTCATTTTAACCCTTTCACGCTCAAGGGAAATATTTTTCCCTTCTACAAAAATCGTTATCGATTGTTCAATTATTATTGAATCGATATTTTTTTTTACTGAATGTCAAAATAAAACGTATCTCCAAGGCAGCAAATGTGTTTCTGAACGAATAAAAAAACGTATAGAAAATAGGACACATAATAAATGTCTTATGTGCAATGTCCACTTGTGCTTCACAAGTAAACGAAATTGTTTCGTAGAATACCATAACTAACTATTTATTTTACTTTTCTGATAATTTTTATATTACAAAGCAATAAATTTGTATTACAAAGCAATAAATAAAATACCGATTTAATAAACCTAACTCTTCGTTTATTTACTTTTATGGTCCATAGGGAAAATATTTCCCATGATATTATAGGAAACCTATACACCCTGCTATGTTTTTCTGCTGATATTCTCTTACTTTACACCCACAATAGCTAAAATATTGTGTTGTATTAGCATATTTAGTCTTGGACATCTTATGGTCCTGTAAGGGTTAAAATGGCATATGTTTGCCTGGTAAAATTCGTAAAGAAATAGCGGTGTCTCTAAAAAGCTAACGATTTTTAAAGGTTTTTAACACAAAGTGAATCACACATGAAGGCTATTTAAAAAAGATTAAAGACGAAATGATTAAAATTTAAAAGATGAAATTGCGTGCTAAATGTAGAACATACAATACATTTTCAATTTGCTTACGATTGGTGCTTCAAACCGGTCAAGGTATAGCGGTCAGCTTGGAAAAGGAAGCGAATTTCAATATTCGTTTATTCTATTTGTTTAATGATGTAACAGATTGTAAAGCATAGAAAAAATTAAATTATTATGCGTGGCCATTCTTTTTCTATGTATA
Source organism: Salticus scenicus (assembly GCA_963930645.1). NCBI lineage: Eukaryota > Metazoa > Arthropoda > Arachnida > Araneae > Salticidae > Salticus > Salticus scenicus. Next base: position 20,640,769 of record OZ005658.1, read on the forward strand.
AAACTAATTTCAGCTCACGAGCTCGTTTTTCCCCCATTTTTCAATACTTAAAATATTCAAATTTTGTCAAAGTATTGACGAGATGATTTCTCAATGAAGAAATGTATGCGGCTGCTTTGCAGAATTTTATACGGAAACTTTGGGTTGTGTCGATTTTGTTACATTAAAAATTAGTCAATTTTAGAAAAAATTTCTCAATTAAATATTTTTTACATCTAATTAAAAATAATCAATAATAACTTCTGCAAATTAATTATGGGTACAAATAAAGCGAAAAACATTTAAAAAAAATTAATAAATATTTGGCGTTTCTTAATAACCCAGGAATTAATTTACGAAATTGAAATTTGTAAATCTTGTTGCAAATCTGAAATAACAGTTTTTTTTTTTTCATTTAATATAATTATTTATTTTGTATACTAATAGAATATTTTATTAATTTCTTGGGCATTATTACCTTCCTTTTTGTTAACTTTTGCGGGCGTATTTTCTTGTCTGTGTCCGCATGCTACATTTTTAATTTTTACTATTAATTCGTTGTTTTTATGGGAAATTTTAGAACAGTTTCATTACAGTTTATTTGCTTATTAATTTTTTAGAAAAAATTTTACTAAGCCATATAGTTTTATTATTTATTAATGGTTAACAACATTAAATACAAAACTCATTTTGCAGAGGCTCATTGAAAATGTACTCAATGTACTGTCTTTTAATGTACTTTTTTTTTTTCAGCATTTAAAATTCCAATTTTCAATTCATGAATTCCTTTTTTTTTTTCCCTTTAAACGGAAGTCTTTGGTGATTTTATACTTTCTCTTTTCTCTAAAATGTTGACTGTTACTAATAATTCATAGTTTTTGCAAATTATCTCATCGTTAGGCTTATGTGTTATGTTAGTGTCATTTCTCTTCTGCGTAAGTACTTTAACATGTTTTTACTAATCATTGGTACTCAAATTAAATTAATACCTTGACTATTTTTAATCGAAATAAATCTCAATTAAAATTTAATTTTATGATGGTATCTTCATCTATCTTTTGTCTGCTGAGTGTTAGAGTGGTACTAAATAATTCAAATTATATATATATACACACACACACACACACACATATATATATATATACAGATGTTTGATTACGGAGGTGGGGTGGTGTTGTAAGGCTGGATGGTTGGGTGGGTTTGTGAAATTAAATTAAAAAAAAAAAAAAAAAAAAAAAAAAGTAGAAGGCTTGTTGCATTTGCTTTGTATTACTATGCAAACTTTCATTTTCCATTAAAATTTCAGTTTTTTCCTTTTTGAGTTGTCAACTATATTTAATGTTCTAATTATACTGTTAAACACAATGTGATCAATCGGTGAATTTCATTGTGGCTTCATGGTTTTATTGTTGTTCATCTGCTTTGAAATTTGCATTTTCAAATCCAAATGGTTCCTGTTCTGGTTATGGCAGGCTGGGGGACTGTTGCCGGCATAAAACTAGTGTAACCCTACAGGCAAGTCACAAGTCTTGCCGCCTGCCTCCTTCTTCCTACCTTGTGTTTCTTAGGTTGTTTTTTCCATTAATTTTGATAAGTTTATGGTTTTAAGTTAAGATTTGTTGTTTTACTTTATTGATTCGTTTGTTTTGCAGGCTGTTAATTAATAGATCTGGTTTCTTTACATTAGTGTATTTCATCCACTGATGATTTTTTTTTTTTTTTTTTATCTTATTGGTCATTGGTGTTTCAGTGATCTTCTATCTGTTGCTTGGCTTCTACTATGCTTAATAGATCATCTTTATTATATAAATATACATATATATATACATGAAACTGATACATAAAAGAATAATTTTAAAAACAAATAGTCAAGGATCCACACATTTATTGCCTGTATAATTAGGTAATTTGTAAAAAAGGTTTTAAGTTATAAAATAAGTTTAATTTGTGTTTATATACATTACTAAATGACACGTGAACCGAAAATAGGTGAAGAGCTCAAAAATAATATTAAAGTATTTTTAATGCATATTTTTTTTAACTAAAATTAACTAAAATTAACTAAAAATACTTATTTAAATGTAAATTTATATTCTATAAATGAATACAGTGTAAAATACAGTGTGCCTCTTCACCTATTTTCGGTGCACGAGCCGCCACTGGATATACATTTTTAATATTATAGATCTTTTAGTACTACGGAATAACTACTCAAAATATGAAAATTTTAATTATAAGCGAAGACAAAAAGTTTTTAAATCACAGGTTACAATGGAAATTATGTTATCCAAGTTAAAATTTTTTTTTACAATTTAGTACTATGCAGTATGGTATATATTGTATGGTATTCTATACTAGTAGCAGGTATTAAACATTTAGTACTATGGAATGCTTACTCTAAATATCATAAATTTCATACACAAATCATTTTATTTAGAAATAGCTATTTTATCTTAAATCAAAAGTTACAAGGGCAGCTATTAAATCCAAATTTAAACCATTATGTTGCCATTTAGAATTAAGGAATATGGTATACATGATATGGTATTCCATATTACTAAACGTTATTAAGAATTTTTTACTGTGGTATGATTAATTAAAAAAAAAAATACGAATAATATTAAATTTATTTTAAATTACAGGTTACATTGGTAGATATCAGACATAAAACTAAACCAATTTGTTATAATTCATTAGTATAAATTATTGCATGATATTCCAGAGTACTAAATGGTATAAACGATATAGTGCCATACAATGACTACTAAAAATATCAAAAATTTTAAATAGAATTATTGCTAACGCTATTTTAAATAGCAGAATACATGGGTAGGTATTATATTTTCAATCTTAAAAAAATACGATTCCATTTAGTATTATGAATTATGATACATATGGTATTTTATTCCACAATATTAAATTGTATAAAAAATTTTAAGTACAAGCAATGTTAAAGTATTTTAAATTACAGGTCATATTGGAAGATATTAGATCCAAATTTAAACCAATATATTACCGTTGAGCACTATGGAACATGGTACATATGGTATATTATTACAGTGTACTAAATGGTATTAATCATTTATTACTATGGCTTGGCTACTTAAAATACAAAAATTGTAAATTCAAATAATGGTAAAACATTTTTAAATCGCAGGTAATATTGGAAGATATTTGATTCAAACTTAAACCAATATGTTAACAATAATTACTATAGTATATGGTATGGTGTTTATGGGGTGGTATTCCAGAGTATTAAATGGTATTAACCATTTATTACCATGGTTGACTAATTAAAATACCAAAATTTTAAATGCAAATAATGTTAAAACTATTTTAATTCCCATGTAACTTTGGAAGATATTTTTCCTAAATTTAAGCCAATTTTTACCATTTAACATTTTGGAGTATGGTACACATGGTATACTATTCTCCAGTAATAAATGGTATTATCCATTTAGTACTATGGAATGACTACTTAATATATATATATATATATATATATATATATATACATATACAAATAATGAAAAACCATTTAATCACATTTTATATTGGTAGATATTACACTGAAATTTAAACCAATACATTACCATTAAGTAATATCGAATATGGTGTTTATGGCAAGGTATTCCAAATTAGTAAATGGTACTATTAATTTAGTACTATGGAATGACCACTTAAAATATAAAAAAAATTTAAATATAAATAATGCTAAAACTATTGTTAATCACAGGTTATATTCGAAGTATTCCGAATTTAAACCAGTATGTAACAATTTAGGACTTTTGAATCACTACTTTATACATCGAAAATTTTAAATACAAATAATATTAAAAATATTTTAAATCACATGTTACATTGGAAGATAATTAATCTGGAATGATTAGTAAATAGAAAAAAAAAAATAAAATAAAATAAATATAAATAATGTTAAAGTATTTTAAATTAAAGGTCGTATTGGATGATATTAGGTCCTAATTTAAATTAATATGTTGCCATTGAGCACTATGGAACATGATATATATGGTATATTATTACATAGTACTAAATGGTATTAACCATTTACTATTATGGTTTAACTACTTAAAATACAAAAATTTTAATTACGAATAATGTGAAAATTTTTGAAGTCGCAGGCTACATTGTTATATGTCAGACCGAAATCTAAGCCAATTTGTTGCCATTCAGTATTATAAATTATGATATGGTACTACAGAATAGTAAATGGTATCAACCATTTAGTATCATGGAATGACTACTTAAAATATCAAAATTTTAAATAAAATTAATGTTAAAACTATTTTAAATCACAGGTTACATTGGAAGATATTAGATCCAAATTTAAACCAATAAGTTCCCATTTAGTGTAATCGTAAAGTGCATATATGGTGTGGTATATCGCTGTACGAAATGCTATTAACTATTTAGTACTATGGAATGACAATATAAAATATCAAAAATTTTAAATACAATTAATATTAAAACTATTTAAAACCTCAGATTACATTGGAAGACTTTAGATCCAAATTTAAACCAATATGTTACCATTTATTACTATGGATTATTATCTATATGTTATAGTATTCCAGAGTACTAAATGGTGATAAACATACTAAATCTTAAACTATAGAATTAAACTATAGAATGAATACTTGAAAAAAAAAATACAAATGATGTTAAAACCATTTTCATTCAAAGGTTACATTAGAAGATATTATCTCCATATTTAAACCAATATATTACCATTCAGTACTATAGAATATGATATACATGGCATGGTATTCCATATTTCTAAATCGCACTATACTTTTAGTAATATGGTATGAAAACATAAAATATTAAAATTATTAAATAACAGGTTATATTGGAAGATATTACAGCTAAGTTTAAACCAATATGTTACAATTTAGTTCTGTGGCATGCCTACTTAATATAGCAAAATTTTAAATACAAATAATATTAAAACTATTTTAAATCACAGGTAACATTGGAAGATATTGGATTCAAAATTAAATGAATATGTTAGCAAATATTACTATCGAATATGTTGTATATGGTGTGGCATTGCGGAGTACTAAATGGTACTAACCATTCATTACTATGGTATGACTAATTAAAATACCAAAATTTTTAATGCAAATATTATATTAACTATTTTAATTCACAGGTTACATTCGAAGATATCAGAACTAAATATAAGCCAATTTGTTATCATTTAGTATTTTGGAATATGGTACATATGGCATGCTATTCCCCAGTACTAAATGGTATTATCTATTTAGTACTATGGAATGATTTCTTAAAAAATTAAAAAACTTTAAATACAAATAATGAAAAAACTTTTAAACCACAGGTTATATTGGTAGATATTAGATCCAAATTTAAAGAAATATGTTACTATTTAGTACTATGGAACATGTTGTATATGGTATAGTATTCCAACACTGTAAAAAAAATAACTATTACCAGCTGCAAGAAACTCTCTGTGATTGGAGAAAATAATTATTTTCTCCAATCACAGAGAGTTTCTTGCAGCTGGTAATAGTTATTTTTTTACAGTTTAGTTACTAAATGTTCCACGTTATTAAATATTCAAAATTACTAAAATTATAACTATTTTAAATTACAGGTTTTATTTTACGTTATCAGGCCGAAATTTAAGCCAATTTGTTACCATTCAGTTCTATAAATTTAGGTATGGAATTTCAGAGAACTAAATATTTATAACCATTTAGTACCACGGAATGAATACATAAAATATCAAAACTTTTAAATACAAATAATGCTAAAACTATTTTATATCAAAGGTCACATTGGAAACAAATAGACCAAAATTTAAACAAATACGTTACGATTTAGTACCATCGAATAATGAATATATGGTATGTTAATCAAAGTACTGAATATTATTAACCGCTTAGTACTATGGAATGATTGCTTAATATAACAAAAATGCAAGTACCAACAAAGCTAATCTATTTTAAATCGGCAGCTACATTGGAAGTTAGTATATCCAAGATTAAACCAATATGTTACCGTTTAAATGTTATGGAATGTGATATATATGATATGGTATTATATAGTATTACTAAATGCTATTAACGATTTAATGTTCAATATTTAGTAGTAATCGAATAGTACTAAATTGTATTATATATTTATTACTATGAAATATCTAATTAAATATGAAAAATTTTAATAATTATATGGTTAAGACTATTTTATATCACAGGTTACATTGGAATATAAAGGAATTTAAATGAATAAAATACAATTTAGTACCATGAAATATTGTAAATATGACATGGTTTTCCATAGTACTAAATTGTATTAACCATCTACTACTATAGAATACCTATATTAAATACCAAATATTTTATTTATTAATGATATTAAAACTATTTTAAATCACAGGTTACATTGGAAAATATTCGATCAAAATTTAAGCAAATACGTTACAATTAAGCGCCATCGAATATGGAATATATAGTATGGTATTAAAGAGTACTAAATAGAATTAACAGTTTAGTACCATAGAATGACTACTTAAAATATCAAAATTTTAAATACAAATAATGTTAAAAATATATTAAATCACAGATTACATTGGATAATATTTGATCCAAATTTAAACCTAAATGTTACCATTTAGTACTACAGTGGCTGTTCGCACATTTTTTAGACGATTTTATTTCGCAGTAAGAAAAAATCGTTTGCATGGAGAATTTTATTTTCGCAACAGTTATATTTTTGGAAGTTTTATTTATCGTCTGATATTTAGAATTTTTGTTTAGACGCAAAAATGCGCTTTTAAAATGGCAGTGGGTGGAAGGATAGGTTTCCGCTCTTTCCAAAAATAGTTTTTAGTGAAATCTTTATGAAAAGCATTTATCAGGAGAAAAATGGAAAATTGTTGCAACAACAGATGAATCTTGGGTCTATTTAAGTGGTTGCAATAAAAAAGGTCAATTTATTATCACAAATGTGGAGAAAAAAAATTTGCTACATGGCTCAAAGCATCAAAAGAAAGTTTTTCTAAAGGGTTTATGATTGCCACTGGTTTTTCATACAAGCGCAAGATAAAAGCAAAAAAATGTGACAAAAATGTCAAAATCAACTCTAAATACTCTCAAGAACATATTTTAATTCCAATTTTTAAAAATGAAAATCCAGATCTTTATCCACAATGCTATCAATCCGTTGAACTGTATCAAGACAAAACAAGCAGCCACACATCACAATCCGCAATTGCTTTTCTAGAAAAAAATGGAACAAAAAACGGGAATTAAAACCATACCCCTCACTGACATTCCTTCTAAATCTTCTGATGTATCACTGTTGGATTTTTGTGTTTTTCGACTCTTAAAATCAACATTATCCAAACACCGACCTACAACGCTTTGTGAAATCTGGAAAGCCGTTCAAGAGGAGTAGAAAAATATACCTCTTCCGTTATTATAAAGCATTATTATCATAGAAATTATGATGTAGAATGTTAGTTAAGAACAAGGGCTATCAAACTGAACAAATAAAACACGAAGTATAAGTGAAATTGCTTCAGTACACTCCATCAAAATCGTCTAAAAAATGTGCGAACAGGCTCTGTATAGATTGACAACTTAATATATTAAAAATTTTAAATACATATGACGTTAAAACTATTTTAAATCACAGGTTGCATTGGAAAATATTAGATCAAATTTTAAATCAATGCGTTACAATTTAGTACCATCGAATATGGTATATATGGTATGCTATTAGGTAGTACTAAATGGTATTAAAAATTTAGTAGCATGAGAAGACTACTTAAAATACAAAAATTTTAAATACAGATAAAATTAAAACTATTTTCGGTCACAAGTTACATTGGAAGATATTTTATCCTAGTTTAAACCAATATGTCACCATTCATTACTATGGAATATCGTACGATATTCCAGAAGACAAAATTGTGTTAATCATTTAGTACATTGAAATAACTACTTAAATTTCAAAAATTTTTAATAGAAATATTGTTAAAACTATTTTAAATAACTGATTACATTAGAAGATATTATATACAAAATTCAATAAATAAGTTTCCATTTAATTCTATGGCATATAGAGTATACGGTGTGGTATTACATAGTTCTAATTGGTATTACCTATTTTGTACTATGGAATGAAAACTTAAATTATCAAGAATTTTAAATACAAATGATGTTAAAAGCATTTTAAATCACTGATTACATTTGACGATATTAGATCCAAATTTAAACCAATACGATACCAATTATTACCATTGGATATGGTATATATTTTATGATATTACAGAATGGTATTAACAGTTTAGTACTATGGAATGACAACTTAAATTGTCAAGAATTATAAATACAAATAAACTTAAAACTATATTAAATCACAGGATACATTGGGAGATATCAGACCTAAACTTAAGCCACTTTGTTACAATTCAGTACTATAAATTATGGTATGGTATTCCAGAGTACTAAATGGTATTAACCATTTACTACCATAAAATGACTAATTAAAATATCAAAAATTTTAAATACGAATAAAATAAAAACTATTTTAAATCACAGGTTACATTGGAAAATATTATATCCAAGATTAAACCAATATGTTTCCATTTAATACTATAGAATATGGTGCATTTAGTATGGTATTCCTTATTGATAAATGCTACTAACCATTTAGTACTATGGAATCACTACTTATTGTAACAAAATGCAAATACATATAAAGTTAAAACTATTTTAACTCACAGGTTTTATTGGAAGCTATCAGCCATAAATTTAAGCGAATTCTTTACCATTCAGTGCTATAGATTGTGGTATAGTATCCCAGAGTACTAAATTATATTAACCATTTTTAACCATGAAATGACTACTGAATAATACCATTTAGTACTGTGTAATATCACACCATATATACCATATTTGATTACTCTAAATGGTAACTTATTGGTTTAAATTACGATCTATTATCTTCCAATGTAACCTGTGATTTAAAATAGTTTTAACATTACTTGTATTTAAAATTTTCATATTTTAAGTAATCGTTCTATGATACTAAATGGTTAATACCATGTAGTATTCAATTCTACAGTAATTTACAGTAGTTTTATCATTATTTGTATTTATTTGTATTTATTTTAAGTATTCGTTCAATAGCACTAAATTAATAGTACCATTTAGTACCCCGGAGTACCATAAGATATGTACCATGTTCGATTGTACTAATTAGCGCCGTACCATATACACCGTATTCGATAGTAATAATTGTTAACATATTGGTTTAAATTTGGATCTAATATCTACCAATGTAATCTGTGATTTACAAGTTTTATAATTATTTGTATTTAATTATTTTTATTTTAAGAAGTCATTCCATAGTACTAAATGGATAATACCATTTAGCACTGGGGAATAGCATATCATATGTACCATATTCCAAAGTACTAAATGCTAAAAATTGACTTAAATTTAGATCTGATATCTTCCAACGTAACCTGTGAATTAAAATAGTTTTAATATTATTTGAATATAAAATTTTTGTATTTTAATTAGTCATACAATACTTTTAAATAGTTAATACCATTTTGTACAAATGGAATACCACACCATATACACCATATTCGATAGGAATAATTGTTAACATATTGGTTTAAATTTGAATGAAATATCTTCCAGTGTTACCTGTGATTTAAAATAGTTTTAATATTACTTGTGTTTCAGATTTTTGATATATAATTGTCATTCCATAGTATTAAATTGTAACATAATGGTTTAAACTTAGATGAAATATATTCCAACGCAACCTGTTATTTAATTATTTAAATATTTTATGAATTCATACCGTATTACTAATAGGTTAGTACGGTTAAGTAATATGGAATACATGCCAAGTGTATCATATTTTGTAGTACTAAATAGAAATGTATTGGTTTAAATTTGGATCTAATATCTACCAATGTAACCTGTGATTTAAATGTTTTATAATTATTTGTATTTAGAGTTTTTGTATTTAAAGTAGACATTCCATAGTCCTAGATGGTTAATACCATTTAGCACTGGCTCATAGCATACGTATGTACCATATTCCACATATGTACCGTATTCCAAAGTACTAAATGGTAACAAATTGGCTTAAAATTAGATATGATATCTTCCAACGTAAACTGTTAATTAAAATAGTGTTAACGTCATATGAATATAAAATTTTGGTATCTTAATTAATCATACGATAGTGATAAATAATTAATACCATTTAATACTCTGGAATACCTCGCCTTATACACAATATTCGATAGTAATAATTGTTAACACAATGGTTTAAGTTTGAATTCAGTACTTTCCAATGTGATTTAAAATAGTTTTAACGTCATTTGTACTCGGAATTTTTGATATATTAAGTTGTCATTCCATAATACTCAATTGTAACGTATTGGTTTAAACTCAGATGTGATGTTTTATAACGTAACCTGCTGTTTAATAATTTAAATATTTTATATTGCCATATCGTATTACTTAAACGTTAGTTTGATTTAGTAATATTGAATACCATATTATACAGTACTAAATGGTAATATATTGGTTTAATTTTGCATTTTATATCTTCTAATGCAGCCTGTGAATAAAAATTGTTTCAACATATTTTTTCTTATATATATATTTCAAGTTTTCATTCTATAGTTCTAACTGTTTAACACCATTTTATACTCTGGAATACCATAATCCATAGTAATAAGTGGTATTTTAATTAGTCATACCATAGTAATAAATAGGTAATACTACTTAGTACTCTGGAATACCCAACCATGTACGGCATATTCGACGGAAGTAATTGTTAACATACTGGTTTAAATTTGGATCAAATATCTTCCAATGTAACCCTTGACTTAAAATAGTTTTAACATTATTTGTATTTAAAATTATTGATGTTTTAAGTACTATTTCCGTAGTACAAAATGGTTAATACAATTTAATACTGTAGAATAAAATACCATATATACCATAATTCATAGTACTAAATGGAATCGTGTTGGTTTAAGATTGGATATTATACCTTCCCATGTAATCTATGATTCAAAATAGCTTTAACAATCTTTCAATTTAAAATATTTTATATTTTAAGTAGTCATTCCATGGTACAAAATGGTTAAAACCATGTAGTATTCAGGAATACTATAAAATATTTTATAGAAATGAGTTATAACAAATTAGTTTATATTTATTTCTGATATCTACTAAAGTAAAATTTTTATATTTTAAATAGTCATACCATAGTAATAAATTGTTTAATGCTATGGAATACCATACCATATTTATCATATTCCATACTATTAATTTGTAATATACTGGTTTAAATTTGGATCTATTATCTTCCAATGTTACCTGAGATTTAAAAGTTTTAGCATTATTTGAATTTAATTATTTTTATTTTAAGTAGTCATTCCATAGTAGTAAATGGATAATACCATTAAGTACTGGGAAATATCATAACATATGCACCATATTCCAAAGTACTAATTGGTAACAAATTGGCTTAAATTTATTTCTTATATGTTCTAATGTAATCTGTTAATGTAAATATTTTCAACATTATTTGCATTTAAAAGTTTGGTATTTTAATTAGTGATACCATAGTAATAAATGGTTAATAAAATTTAGTACTCTGGAATACCACAACATATACACCATATTCGATAGTAATAATTATTAACATATTGGTTTAAATTTGAATCCATTATCTTCCAATGTTACCTGTGGTTTAAATTAGATTTAACATTATCTGTATTTAAAATTTTTGAATTTTAAATAGTCAAGGTATAATAATAAATGCTTAGTTATTCAGTACCATATAATAATATACCATATATAAAATGCTCCATAGTGCTCAATGGTAACATTTTGGTTTAAATTTGGATTTAATATTTTGCAGAATGACCTGTAATTTAAAATACTTTAACATTATTTCTATTTGAAATTTTTCGTATATTTTCTATTCATTCCATATTAAGTATCTTTGTAACCTGTGATTGAAGACGTTTTTTACGTTAATTTTATTAAAAATTTTTCATATATAAAGTAGACATTCCATTGTACTAAATAGAAATACACTTGTTTAAATTCGGGTTTAATGCATCCAATATAACATTTACAATAGTTTTATCATTACTTGTATTTAAAATTTTTTATATTTTTTGTAGTCATTCCATAGTGCTAAATTAATAGTACCATTTAGTACTATACCATATGAACCATATTCGATGGTACTAAATAGAAATGTATTGGTTTAAATTTGGATCTAATATCTACCAATGTAACTTGTGATTTAAATATTTTATAATTATTTGAATTTATTTAAATTCTTTTATTTTAAGTAGTCATACCATAGTACAAAATGGATAATACCATTTAGTACTGGGGAATAGTATACCATATACCATATTCCAAAGTACTAAATGATAACAAATTGGCTTAAATTTAGGTCTGATATCTTCCAACGTAACCTGTGAATTAAAATAGTTTTAACGTTATTTATATAATTTTTTTTATTTTAATTAGTCATACCATAGTAATAAATAGTTAATACCATTTAGTAATCTTGAATACCAATCCATTCACACTATATTTGATAGTAATAATTGTTAATATATTGGTTTAAATTTGAATTCAATACCGTCCAATGTGATTTAAAATAGTTTTAACATCATTTGTACATCAAATATTTGATATATTAAGTTGCCATCCCATAGTACTAAATTGTAGCATATTGGTTTAAACTTATATGTAATGTCTTATAACGTAGCCTGCGCTTTAATAATTTAAATATTTTATGTAGTCATACCATATTACTAAAAGATTAGTTCGATTTAGTAATATGGAATACCATTCAATGTATAGCATATTCTATAGTAATGAATGGTAATATATTGGTTTATCATAATTTGTATTTAAATTAATATTTTTTTTATCATTATTTGTATTTAAAATTTTTGTATTTTAAGTAGTCTTTCAAAATACTAAATATCTTGTAATGTAACCTGTGAATAAAAATTGTTTTAATATATATATATATATATATATATATTTTTTATTTCAAGTTGTCATTCTACAGTACTAAATGTTTAACACCATTCAGTACTCTGGAATACTATAATTCATAGTAATAAATGTTATTTTTATTAGTCATACCATAGTAATCAATCGTTAATATCATTATTACTCTGGTATATCACACCATATACACAATATTCGTTAGGAATAATTGTTAAAATATTGATTTAAATTTGCATCTAATATCTTCCAATGTAACCTGTGTTTTAAAATAGTTTTAACATTATTTGTATTTAAAACTCTTGATAATTTAAGTACTATTTCCACAGTGCAAAATAGTTAATACAATTTAATACTATACAAGAAAATACCATGTGAACCATAATTTATAGTACTAAATGGAATCGTACCTTTTCATGTATTCTATGATTTAAAATACCTTTAAGAGTACTTCTATTTAATTTTTTTTATATTTTAAGTATATATTGCATGGTACTAAATGGTTAATACCATGTAGTACTCAGGAATAACATACAATAATTTATAGTAAGGAATTATAAGAAATTGGTTTATATTTATTTCTGATATCAACTAAAGTAAATTTTTATATTTAAATTAGTCATAGCATGGTAATAAATTGTTTAGTACTGTGGAATACCATACTATATATAACATATTCTACACTATTAATTTGTTATGTATTGGTTTAAATTCTGATGTGATATGTTCTAATGCTACCTGTGATTTAATAATTTTATCATTATTTGTATGTAATTTTTTTTATAAGTAGTCATTACATAGCACTAAATGGATAATACCATTTAGTACTGAGGAATATCATAACATATGTACCGTATTCCAAAGTACTAAATGGTAACAAGTTGGTTAAATTTAGGTCTGATATGTTCTAATCTAACCTGTGAATTTAAATAGTTTCAACACAATTTGCATTTATTATTATTTTTTTTTTAATTAGTCGTACTATAGTAGTAAATAGTTAATACCAGTTAGTACTCTGGAATATCACACCATGTACACCATATTCGATAGTAATAATTGTTAACATATTGGTTTAAATTTGATCTAATATCTTCCAATATGACGTGCAATTAAAAATACTTTAAGATTATTTGTATTACATATATATATTTATTTATTAGTCAATGCATATTAATTATCTTCCAGTGTAACCTGTGATTTAAAATAATTTTAAGATTATTTGTATTTAAAATTTTTGATAAATTAAGTAGTCATTCCATAGTACAAAATGATAACATATTGATTTAAATTTGGTTATAATATCTTCTATTGTATCATTTAAATAATTTTTTTTTAAACTTTATTTGTATTTAATTTTTTATATATTTTAATAAGTTATTCCATAGGACTAAATGGCTAAGACCGAATAATAATATTGAATACTACGCCTATACCATGTTCCATAATACAAAATGGAAACACATTGGATAAAATTTGGATACAATATTTTCGAGTGAAACCTGTGATTAAAAATATTTTTAACATTGTGTGTATTTAAAATTTTTGATATATTAAGTAATGACTCCATAGTACTAAATGGTTACTACCATTTAATAATATAGAATAAAATAGCATATACACAGTATTACTTAGTACTAAGTAGTAACATATATGTTTAAATTTGGATTTGATATCTTCCGATGTTACCAGTGATTTTAACAGTTTTATCATTATTTCATTAAAAATTTTGATATATTAAGTAGTCATTCCATAGTACAAGATGTTAACATATTGGTTTAAATTTGGATCTAATGTCTTCCATTGTAACATATGATTTAAAAAATTTTAACATTTTTTGTTATTAAAATGTTTGATATGTAAATTAATCATTTCTTAATACAAAATGGTAGCATATTGGTTTAATTTTAACTCTATACTATAGATTAGCACCTTCCAAAACCGCTATGGCATCCATCAGACTAAGAAGTTAATCACAAAAGATCACTTAAGAAAACTCTATTCTTCGTCGCCTATACACCACTCCCCACTCTTCTCTTCCTTCTTAACAACACACATCCATATTTATATCTAAGCTTCATCCATTCCACTCACTTCATTTAATTCTAAGATTTCTCCTCATTCACGCGCGCTTCACAACTTGTGAACTTAGCTGCAGCACCATGCTGACGTGAACTCTACTGCACACTGACCTTACAATCCAATTTGTGTTTTTTAACAGTGTAGGTTTTTCCATTTACAATTGGGGAATACCATACCATAAATACCACATTAGGTAGTACTAAATAGTATCATTTGTTTAAAATTGGACCTAATATCTTTTTTTGTAACGTGTGGATTAAAATATTTTTTACATTATTTGAATTTCAGATTTTTGATATTTTATGTATTCGTTCCATAGTACTTAAAAGTTTGTACCTTTCCGTAATCTGGAATATCATTTTATGTATATAATATTCCATATTACTGAATGGTAACATACTGGTTTAAATTTGGATATAATATATTCCTATGTAACCTGTGTATAAAAATAGTTTTAACATTATTTGCATTTATTTTTTTTAATATTTTAAGTAGTCATTCTATAGTACTAAATGTTTAACTCCATTTAGTACTCTGGAATACCATACCATTTATACAATAATCGAGTGTAATAAAAAGCAACATATTGGTTTAAACCATTGACCTATTATAAGAGTGGACGGGACAATGGCAACCTTTTTTAGTGCAAAGATAACTCATAAAAAGATCACGTGATTGTTGATCTACAGAAGCCAAGCTAGCCAATATTGAAATTTACTCGCCATGCTCTAAACTCTACTTTTTATTAAGCAGACGATATTTTTCCTTTTTCTTTGAAAGTTCTTTTTAAAATTTTTATTTCACTTTAAAAGTTAGATTGTTTTGAATTTAAAAAGAATTTTATACTAGCTAGAAATAGTAATTAGACGTACTTTAAAAACCCTTGAAGTTATGTCAAATAAGGATTTTATTTCACAGGTAAGATTCTTTTTAATATTTCATTATTTCGTTCTTTTTAAGTAATTATTTTTATAAAATGCTTATAATTTCTATACTTATTTCTCTAAATTGAATTAGTTTAACTATATTATATCTTATATTATTTCAAAAATGTGCATGATTATTTATGAGAGTTAAAACGAGTATAGACAAACAAAGTTATAAAAACTTTTGAACTTTGTTCAAAAGTGTTAATAACAAGGTAAAAAAAAATTTTTACAGATGTAGTGTTTTACACTAGTTTTGCTTGCTGTATCTTTTAATAATATTAATAATAAATATATTTATATTGAAAGCAAAAAATCGCCAATAACGCGATAAATGTAGAAAAAGGTAACTTTTTTCAACATTTACGTGGTTTTATCTTTGCACCTTTTCTTGTATTCGTTTAATAATGGAATGCTCCGTCCACTCTTATAATAGGTCTATGGTTTAAACTTAGATTTAATAACTTCCAACGTATCTTGAGATATAAAATAGTTTTTACATTATTTGTATTTAAAGATTTTGATCAATTAAGCAATCATTCCACAGTACTAAATTGTAAGATATTGTTTTAAATTTGGATCTAATACATTCCAACGTAACCTGTGTCTTAAAATAGTTTTAACATTATTTGTATTTAAAATTTATATATTTTTAGTAATCATACCATAGGCTAATATGGCTAATAATATTTATTACTATAGAATTCCACACCGTTTATACCAAGTTCCATACAACTAAATGGTGACAAATTTATTTAAATTTGGATTTAATATCTTCCAACACATCCTGTGAATTAAAATATTTTTAACATCATTTGTATTTAAAATTTTTGATATTTTAAATGCTCATTCTATAATGCTAAATGATTAATACAATTTAATACAATAGAATCCTTACCATATGCACCATAGTCCATAGTACTAATTGGAAACGTATTGGTTAAAATTTGGATAGAATATCCTTCAATGTTATCTGTGATATAAAATAGCTTTAAAAATATTTCTATTTAATTTTTTTTATATTTTTAGTAGTTATTGCATGGTACTAAATTGTTAATACCATTTAGCTCTATAGAATGTCATAAGATATATACTATATTTAATATTACTATATAGTAACATATATGTTTAATAGTAGTTAATGGTTAATACCATTTAGTACAATAGAACACCATACAGTGGCGCACTAAGGAAATTCCCAAGGTAGGCTCCAGTGGTGCAGAAAATTCTGTGCAATATCATACCATATATACCATTTTCGATGATACTAAATGATAACGTATTGGTTTAAATTTGGATCTAATTTTTTCAAATATAACCTATGATTTAAAATGGCTATGACATCATTTGTAAATAAAATTTATGACATTTTAAGTTTGCATTCCGTAGTGTTAAACGTTTAACATCAATTACTGCTATAGAATACAATACAATATTTACCATACTACATAGTACTAAACTGTAACATATTGTTGGATGTTACAGTTGTTAACATAACTTGGATGTAATAACTTCCAGTGAACCTATAATTTAAAATACTTTTTCACAATATTTGTATTTAAAAATTTTGATACATTAAGTAATCATTCTGTAGTACTAAATTGTAACATATTGGTGTAAATTCGTATCAAATATCTTTCAATGTAACCCGTGATTTAAAACACTTTTAACTTAAATTGTATTTAAATATATTGATATTTTAAGTAGTCATTATATAGTATAAAATACGCTGTTAAAAATTCAACTATGCTGCCGGAAATTATCTGTAATTTGTAAAAATGTCGTAAATTACGGAAAATTTACATTGATAAAACGTATTTTTCTGTAATTACAGAAAATGTCTGTCAGCAATGTTGCATTTTTTTAACAGTGTAGATAATTCCATTTAGAACTGTGGAATACCATACCATATATACCGTATTCGTTAGTACTAAATGGTAAAATTTGTTGAAATTTGGACCTAATATTTTCCTAAGTAACCTGTGATTTAAAATATTTTTAATATTATTTGTATTTAAAAAATTGATACATTAAGTAATGAGTACTTAGTACTAAATGGTTTATAACATTTAGCTCTATGGAATACCATTCTATATATACTACATTACATAGTTCTAAGTACTAACATATTTGTTTAATTTTGGATCTAATATCTTCCAATGTAATCTGTAATTTCAAATAGTTTTAACTTTAATATTATTTGCGTTAAAAATTTTTGATGTTTTAAGTAGTCATTCCATAGAACTGATTGTTTAGTTCTATTTAGTGCTATCTAATACCATATCATGTACACCATATCCTACAGTACTATGTAATAAAATATCGAATTAAATTTTGGTATAGTATTTCCCATTGTAACTTGTGATTTAAAAGAATTTTAACATTATTTGTAATTAAAACTTTTGATATTTTAAGCAGTCATTCCTTATATACAGTATTCAATAGCACTAAATAGTAACATATTGGTTGAAAGTTTGATATAATATCTCCCAATGTATTTAATGATTTTTGATATTTTAAGTTGTCAGTCCATTGTACGAAATGGTAAGATATTGGTATAAATTTGGATATAGTATCTTTCAATGCAACCTGTGATTTCAAATATTTTTAACCATATTTGTGCATAAATTTTTATATTTTAAGTAGTCCTTCCATAGTACTAAATGGTTAAAACCTTTTCGTATTATGGACAGCCATACATACCATATTCTATAGTAAAAAATGGTAACATATTGGTAAAAATTTGTATCTCATATCTTCCATTGTAACCTTAACAAAAATTAAGATTTTTGTATTTAAAACATTTGGTGTTTTAAGTAGTCATTTAATACAACTATATGGTAATTAAAATCTAGTAGTATGTTATATCATATCGTATATACCATATTCCATTGAATTAAATTTGGATATGATACCTTAAAATATAATTTGTGATTTAAATTTTTCTTAATTATTTGTGTATAAAATTTTTAATATTATAAGTAGTCATTTGCAGTCTAAACGGTTATTACCATTTAGAACTATCTAATACCATATCATAAATTTCATGATCTGTAGTACTAAATGGTAGAATATTAGTTTAAATTTATATCTAATATCTTCCAATGTAACCTGCGACTTAAAATAGTTTTAGCATTATTTGTATTTAAAATCTAGATATTTCTAGTAGTCATACTATAGTAATATATGTAATAACAGGAGACTTGGCGTTGGAATATTAAAACCAGAATAAACCACTACGTCAGAAACGCCAAAGAAAAATATTTGTATTAAATATATTTCTTTGGCGTTTCTGACGTAGTAGTGTATTCGGGTTTTAATAGTAACATATGGTAAACTCCATTTAGTGTTAGGGAATTATATACCATATATACCATGTTCTATATTACTGAATAATGACAAATTGGCTTAAATTTAGGTCTTATATCTTCCAATGTAACCCTTGATGTAAAATAACTTTCATTTTCCTTTTTATTTAAAATTTTTGAAATTTTAAATAGTCATTCCATTTACTAAATGTTAATATGTTAATAACGTTTAGTACCCTGGAATACCACACCATATATATAATTTTCGCAGATACTAAATGGTAACGTATTCGTTTAAATTTCGATCTAATATCTTACATTGTAAACTGTGATTTAAAATATTTTTGACATTATCTGTATTTCAGATTTTTGTTATTTTACTAATTTATTCCATAGTACTTAAAAGTTAATATCATTTAGTAATGCGGAACACCATACCATGTATATCATATTCTTTATTGCTGAATGGTAATATATTAGTTTGAATTTAGATGTATTATCTTCTAATGTAACCTATGAATAAAAATTGTTTTAACATTATTTGTATCTATTTTTTTATATTTTAAGTAATCATTCCATAGTCTAAATTGTAACATATTGTTTTAAACTTAGATATAATATCTACCAACGTAACCTGTTATTTAAAATAGTTTTAACATTATTTATATTTAAATTTTTTGCTAATTTAAGTAGTCATTTAATAGTACTAAATGATTATTACCATTTAGTACTCTCCAATACCATATCATATATAACATATTCGATAATAGTAAATAGTAATCACCGGTTTAAATTTGGATCATATATATCTTGTGTAACCTGTGATTTAAAAAAAATTAAAATTTTTTTAATTTAAAAATTTATATTTTATGTAGTCGTTCCATAGTACTAAATCGTAACCTATTGGACTGAGTTTGGATCATTATCTTTTAAAGTAACCATTTATTTAAATGTGTTTAAGTTTTCTTCATATTTAAAATTTTTGTTATTTTAAATAGTCATTCCATATGCACCATGTTCGACAATACTAAATGATGAGATATTGGTTTAAAATTGGATATAATATCTTATAATTAAACTTGTGGTATGAAATAGTTTTAACATTATTATTTTTTTAATTTTAGGTATATTTAGTAGTCATTCTATAGTACAAAATGGTAAAATATTGCTTTAAAATTGGATTTAGTACCTTCCAATGTATCGTGCGATTTAAATTATTCTTAACATTTTTTGTATTTAAAATTTTAATATTTTAATTTGTCATTCTCTAGTACAAAAAAGGTAATACGTTATAGAAAACGGGAATATCACAGAATACGTACCATATTCCATAGTACTAAATGAAAACATATAGCTTTAAATTTGGGCTCTGTGTTCGGTAAATTAAAATATTTTTAACATTATATCTTTATAAATTTTTGATACTTTAAATATTCATTACAAAGTACTAAATTAATAATACCATATAGTATTTTTTTAATACAATCCCATAAGTACCATACTAGAGTTTACTGAATAGTAACATATTGGTTTAAATTTTTGTCTGATATCTTTCAATGTAACCAGTGATTTAATATAGTTTTTACATTATTTGTATTAAAAATTTTTCATATTGTAACTACTCATTCCATAGGACAAAATAGTTAGTGCAATTAAAAAGTGTAGAATAGTACACCATATGTAACATAGTCTAAAGTACTAAATGGAAATATATTGGTTTAAACTTGGATAAAATACATTCTAACATATTTTGTAATTTAAAACAGTTTTAACAATATTCCTATTATAAATTTTTGGTACTTTAAGTAGACATTACATGTTTCTACATGGTTAATACTATTTAGTTCTCTGAATAGCGTACCATAATTTGTAGCACTAAATGAAGACAAATAGGCTTATATTTATTTGTGGTATCTACCAGACTAATATCTTCGATTTTAAATGTGATTTAAAAACGTTTTAACATTGTTCAATATAATTTTTTTTTAATAGTCATTCCATAGTGCAAAAGGGTTAATATAATTTAGTCCTCTGCAATAGCACCGTATTACATAGCACTAAATACTAACATATATACTTAAATTTGGGTCTAATATCTTACAATATAACCTGTTATTTAAAACAGTTTAATTATTATTTTATTTAAAATTTATTAAATTAAGTAGTAATTTCATAGTAGAACACATTTGTTTAAATTTGGATATGTCTTCCAATGTATCCTGTGATTCAAAATACTTTTAACATTATTTGCACATAAAATTTTGTTATTTTAAGTAGTCATTCCATAGTACTCAATAAAGAATACCATTTATTTCTGTAGAATACCAAACCATATATACCATTTCCAATGGCACTGAATGGTAACGTATTGGTTTAAATTTTGACCTAATGTCTACCAACGTAACCTAAAATTTAAAAGTTTTCTCATTATTTGTATTAAAAAATTTTTGTATTTTAAGTAGTCATTCAATAGTACTAAATTCTTGACACCATTTAGTACTATTGAATACCATACATATAACCATATTAAATAGCATTAAATGAACTCATATTGGTTTATACTTCGATATATTATCTTCCAATGAAACCCGAGACTTAAAATGGTTTTCATACTATTTCTATTTAAAATTTTCTATATTTTAAGCAGTCATTTAATTGTACTAAATGGCTAATACCACTTAATTCTCTGGAATACCACCTCATGATTTATGGTACTAAATGGTAAAAATCTCGCTTAAATTTTATGTCTATTAACTTTCAATGCAACCTGTGATTTAAAATAATGTTAACTTTTTTTTTTTTTTTTTAATTAATTTTTTTTTTTTTTAAGCGGTAATTCCATAGTACAAAATAGGAAATACCATTTGGAACGATCGAATAGCAAACATTATATACCATAATTGATAGTACTAAATGGTTATACATTTGTTTAAGTTTGGATCTACTATCATCCAATGCAACACGTAATTTAATATATTTTTAACATTAATTGTATTTCACATTTTTAATATTTAAAGTATTCATTCCATACTACTAAAATGTTTGTACCATTTAGTAGCATGAAACACCATACCACGTATATTGCATTCAATAATATTGAATGGTAACATGTTGGTTTCAGTTTAGATGTAATATCTTCTAATGTAACCTGTGATTAAAATAGTTTTATGGTTATAAGTATTTATTAATTTTACATTATATGTAGTCATTCCTTAGTACTAAATGGTTAATACCTTTTATTACTTATGAATACCACACCATATATGCCACGTTCCACAGTACTAAATGGTCTGGTTTAAATTTGGATCTAATATCTTCCAATGTAACCTTTGATTTAAAAAATTTAGTGCTTTTTGCATTTAAAATTTTGATATTTTATGCAGTCTTTCCATAGTACTAAATCGTAACGTACTGGTTTGACTTTGAATCAATATCTTCCAATGTGACCATTTATTTAAAAACGTTTTAGTTTTTTTAAATTTAAAATGTTTTGTATTTAAAGTCGTCATTCCATATATACCATATTCGATATTCTTATAGTTTTACTTGTGATTTAAAAGAGTTTTAACATTATTTATTTTAAGTTTTTGGTATATTAAAGTGTCATTCTGTAGTACTAAAAGGTAACATATCGCTTTAAATTTGGATCTAATATCTTCCAATGTAACGTGCTATTTAAATTATTTTTAACGTTATCTGTATTTAAAATTTTAATATTTTAAGTTGTTACATATCTTCTAATGTAACATTCGATTTAAGATATTTCTAACATTATTTTATATAAAATTTAAAAATTTTTAGTTGTCATTCCCTAGTACAAAATAGGTAATACCATTTACAAATATGGAATATCAAAGAATATGTACCAAGTTCCTTAGTACTAAATGGAAACTGATTGGTTTAAACTTGGATATATCTGACAATGTGTTCTGTAAATTAAAATATTTTTAACATTATTTCTATTTAAATTTTATATATTTTAAATTTTCTTACCATAGTACTCAATATATAATAAAATTTAGTTCTGGGGAATATCATTCCATATATACCATTTTCGATGGTACTAAATGGTAACGTATTAGTTTAAATTTGGATCTGATGTCTTCCAAGGTAACCTGTGATTTGAAATGGCTATAACATTATTTGTAAATAAAATTTATGATACTTTAAATAAATGTACCGTAGTACCAAATGTTTAACATATTTAACTACTATTGAATACCACACAATACATACCATACTACACAGTACTAACTGTAACATATTGTTTTAAAATTGGGTGTAAAAACTTCCAATGTAACCTGTACCTTAAAATAAATTTAACAGTATTTGTATTTAAAATTTTTGATATATTAAGTAGTTATTCAGTAGTACTAAACTGTAACATATTCGTTTAAATTTGGATCAAATGTCTTTGAAAATAACTCGTGATTTAAAATAGTTTTAACGTTAATTGTATTCATTTATTGTAATCATTGTATTCATAAATTGTATTCGTTATATATTATAAATTCACTGTTAAAAATGCAATTATACTGCTTGAAACTCTCTGTAATTAAAAAAAATCGTAAATTACGGAAAATTTACGTTGACAAAAAGCAGTTTTAAATAATTTAAGAAAATTTCTGTCAGTAATTTTTAACAGTGTAAATAATTCCAGTTAGACCTCGGGAATACCATGCCTTATAAAGCATAATATATAGGACTAAATGGTAACAATTTTAACATTTTGACCTATTATCTTCCAGTATAATCTGTGATTTAAAATAGTTTTAACTTTATATGTATTTAATACTTTTAATATTTTAAGTAGTTATTCCATAGCACTAAATGATAAATTCCATTTAGTACTATGTAATATCATAACATATATATCATATTCCATAATATTTAAAGGGTAACATATTCGTTTAAACTATAATACACTCCTTCTCATATTTATAAGGACACTTTATATTTTGAAATAACTAATGTAAAAATAATTGTGAACAAGATTATACTAAGTGCACTTAATATATTTAGTATCCTAAAAACCAAAATTGCTATAATTTTTTTAATATGAAACAAAACTAATAAAAAATAATGCAAAATGTGTTTTTCTCCACGTTTTTAGATATTCATAATTATAGGGACAATCCAGATTTATTCGTTTTATTTAACTTACTAGCGGATAAATTACAGTTGACATGCGAATTTGTTAACTACTGGGCTAGATTAATTCAAATATAAGCCTTCAATTTTTCTTGGACGGACATTACTGATAATTCCTCGAAAAAAAGAACGTTCAAGTAGTGAAGTATGATAAATGTGTTTTTTAAGTGGAAGGATAATTTCATTCCGCAGAATTTCTAATGAAATTTGAAGATCTAAAATTGCTGAAGGAAATGTGATCAAACGTTGAACTGCTGGTTCGATAGGAGAGAGATCTAATGCAAAATCTGAGTTGTTTTACAGAGATCGAAGACTCATAATTCCTCTTACTGTTCTACTCATAATGACTGTTGCTGAATTTGCTCGTAATTTTTAACGAAAGGTTAGGGTCCACATTTATGCATGTTTAAAATAATTAATAATATGTTAAAATGAATAAAAAACCTGTAATAATCAATCAGCATTTAAGGGGGAAAGAACGTCTGTGTTAAAGTTGAATAAAGATTATATTAAATGGTAAAATGTTGCATTTTCGGATGAAAAACATTTTATTCTTGATTAACCAAATGGTTTTAACAGTTACTGGCACGATCTGAAGATAGCGAAAGACAGAGCAGATTTTTTAAAGGCAGATATGAATCGGGCATTTTAAAGGTGGAGCTGCTTCTTCTGAAGGCAGAATGAATTTAGTAATTTTTTCTATTATTATGAACATCAAGAGAATATCCGCAAATTTTAAACGTGGAGTTATCAGATTTTTGTTAGATTATGGGGGGGGGGGTAATAATATTTTTTTCAACAAGACTTACATTTTTGCTCTACTTTTAGAGCAATAGGAAATAGCTTGAAGAAAGAAACTTCTGTATTATTGCCTTTCTCATGGCCTAAAAGTTGAAAAACCTTAACTTATGATATTAGAAAAGTGCATGCAAGTGGCAAGTAATATTTAATAGTTTAAATGTATTAAGAATATCATATATGCTATACGAAATGATCTTGAAACTGAATATTAAAAAAAATATGTATATATATATATATATATATATATATATATATACCAGAGAGAATGTCTGACTGTTTCACCCTAAAAGGAGACCCCCATAAAATATTAATTTAAGGAATAACTGAAAAAAATTACTAAAATTCGAGCTGTCCTTATAATTGTGAACACCTGAAAAATCATCTTTTTACCATATTTAAAGTTTTTTAAGATAGAAAAACGATAAAACTTCTTAAATATAGTCTATTAATGAAATTCAAATTAATTAAAAATATATTTGTTCAAATAATAGTGTTCAGTGTTTACTTAATATAGATAAACGGGTGTCCTTATAATTATGAGAAGGAGTGTATAACTATATTATAAACGATATAATATTTTCAACTGTAACCGGTGATTTAAAATATGTTAACATTATTTGTATTTTAATTTTTGATATATTAAGTAGTCTTTTCATGGTACTAACACCATTTAGTACTATGGAATACCATACCGTATGCACCATATTCCATATTATTAAATGGAAGCGTATTGGTTTATACTTGGATTTATTATCTTAAAATATAACCTGAGACTTAAAATGGTTTTAATATTATTTCTTTTTAAAATTTTTGATATTTTAGGCAATCATTCAAAGTTACTAAATAATTAATACCATATAGAATACTGGAATACTACATCATCATTTATAGCGCTGAATGGTAACAAACTGGTTTAAATTAGGTCAATTATATTTCAGTGTAACCTGCGACATAAAATAGTTTAAGCTTTATTTGTATTTAAAATTTTTGATATTTTAAGTAGGAATTACATAGTAATAAATTGTTAATAACATTTAGTGCTCTATAATAGCATACCGTATATGCCATATTCAATGTTAATAACTAGAAACGTATTGGTTTAAATTTGGATCTAATACCTTTTATGTAACCTTTGATTTAAAGTAGATTTAACTCTGTTTGTATTTAAAATTTTTTATATTTTAAGTTGTTATTCCATAGTACAAAATAGGTAATACCATTTGGAACTATGGAATCCCATACCTTATATAACATAATTGATAGTACTAAATGGTAACACATTGGTTTAAATTTGGAACTAATATCTTCCAGTGCAAACTGGGATTTAAAATACTTTTAGCGTTATTTGCATCTCAAATTTTTGATAATTTAATTATTCATTTCTTAGTACTAAAATTTTAGTACCATTTAGTAACGTGGAATACATACGATGTACATTGCATTCGACAGTATTGAACTGTAGCGTATTGGTTTAAATTTGGGTATAATATCTTCTAATGTAACCTGTGATTAAAAATAGTTCTATGATTATTTGTATTTAATTTTTTGGATATTTTAAGTAGTCATTGCATAGTACTAAATTGCTAATACTATTTAGCACTATTGAATATCACACCATGTATATCATGTTCCATAGTACTAAATGGTAACATATTGATTAAACTTTTTATATACTCTCTTCCAATGTAACCCGTGATTTAAAATAGTTTTAACATTATTTATGTTTACAAGTTTTGATATATTAAGAATTCATTCAACAGTACTAAATGGTTTATATCATTAAGTACTATGGAATACTACACCATATACACCACAATATACTGTATTAAATGGAAACATATTGGTTTAAACTTGGATATAATATCTTCCAATGTGATTGAAAATAGTTTGAATATTATAATTTAAACTATTAAACTTTTTGATATTTTAATTTGTCATTCTATGGTACTAAATGGTTTTTACCATTTAGCACTCTGCAATACAGCAGCATAGTTTATAGTACTAAATGGTAAGATATTGGCTTAAATTTAGGTCTAATATCTTCCAGTGTAACATGTGCTTTAAAAAAATGTTAACATTATTGATATTAAATTTTTTTTATATATAAAGTAGTCATTCCACAGTACAAAGTATTTAATACCATTTAGTAGTATGGTATACTACACCATATATACCATACTCCATACTACTATATTGTAACATATTGGTTTAAATTTGGATCTAATATCTTCCAATTGTAACCTTTTACTTAAAAGAGTTCTAGCATTTTTTGTATTTAAAATAATGTATATATAGAGTAGTCATTCCATATATACTATATTCGCTAATGCTAAATGTAAAGATATTGGTTTAAACTTGGATATGTTATCTTATAATGTAACCTGTGTTTTAAAATTGTTTTATGCTTTATTTTAAGTAGTCATTCCACAGTACTAAATGGTAAATTCCAAATATTACTCTATAATACCATACCATATATACCATACCATATACTTGGATATATTATCTTCCATTTAAACCTGAGACTTAAAATGGTTCTTACATTATTTATATTTAAAATTGTTGATATTGTAGGCAGTCATTCAATGGCACAAATTGGTTAATACAATGTAGTACTCTGGAATACCACATCATAATGTATAGTACAGAATAGTAAAGAATTTGCTTAAATTTGCTTAAATTTACTTCTATTATGTTTCAATGTAACCTCTGATTTAAAATAGTTTTAACAACATTTGCACTCAAAATTTTTGTTTTTTAAGTATTTATTCCCTAGTACTAAAAGTTAGTACCATTTAGTAGCATGAAATACCATACCATGTATATCGCATTCCATAGTATTTAATGGAAAATACTGGTTTAAATTTTGATATAATATTCTCTAATGTAAACTGTAATTAAAATAGTTTTATGACTATTTGTAATTTTTTTATTTTTTATTTTAAGTAGTCATTCCATGTACCAAATGCCTATTAACATTTGGTACTAACGAATTCCACACCATATATACCATGTTCCACAGTACTGAATGATTTGGTTTAAATTTGGTTCAAATATCTTCTAATGTAAACTGTGATAAAAATTATTTTTAACATTATTTGTATTTAAAATTTTTGATATTTTAGGTTGCCATTCCATATTACATATCATTTAGAACTATGGAATACCATACCGCATACTCCATATTCCATAGTATTAAACGAAAACATATAGTTTTAAATTGGGATATAATATCATCCAGTGTAACCTGTGATTTAAAATAATTTTAACAGTATTTCTATTTAAAATTTTTGATATTTAAGTAGTTTTTCTATGGTACTAAATAGTTAATACCATTTAGCTCTTTGGAATACTATACCATAAATTTTAGTACTAAAAGGAAGCAATGCGACCTAAATTTAGGTCTCATAACTTTCCATGTAACCTGCGAATTAAAAAATTTTCATCATTATTTTTATTTAAAATTTTTGATAATTTAAGCAGTCAGTCCATAGTCCTAAATGGATAATAGCGTTTAGTGCTGTTTATTACTATACCGTATGTACCATATTTCATAGTGCTAAATTGAAACATACTGATTTAAACTTGGATATCAAACTTCCAGTGTAACCTGTGATTTAAAATGGTTTTAGCAATATTTCTATTTAAAATTTTTGATATTTTGATTACTCATTCATGGTACTAAATGGTTAATACAGTTTAGTACTCTGGGATACTATACCTCAATTTATAGTACTTAATGGTAGCAAATTGGCTTAAGCTTATGTGAGATATCTTCCTATGTAACCTGTGATTTGAAATAGTTTTAACTTTCTTTGTATTTATAATTCTTGATAATTTGTCATTCCATAGTACTAAACTGCTAATGCCATTTAGTGTTCTGTAATATCATAAAATATATATCATATTCAGTGGTACTAACTAGTACTTATTGGTTTAAATTTGGATCTAATTTCTTCTAATGTAACCTGTGATTTAAAATAGTTTTAACGTCATTTGTATTTTAAGTTCTTGATATTTTAAATGATCATTCAGTAGTAAAAAATAGGTAATACCATTTAGAACTATGGAATACCATATCATATTCTCCATATTCCATAGTATTAAATAGAAACATATTGATTTAAAGTTGGATATTATATCTTCCAATGTAACTTGTGATTTAAAATATTTTGAACTTTATTTTCATTTAAAATTTTTGATATTTTAAGTAGTCTTTTCATGGTACTAAATTGTTAATACTATTTAGTGCTCGCATATAGCATACCACATATACCATATTGGATGGTATTAAACGGCAACGTATTGGTTTAAAATTTGATCTAATTCATTCCAATCTAACCTATGGTTTAAAATAGTTTTAACATCATATGTATTTAAAATATGTGATATATTAAGCAGTCATTCTATTGTACTAAATGGTAACGTATTGGTTCAAATTTGGATCTAGTAACTTCTAATGTAACCTGTGACTAAAATAATTTTAGGATTATTTTTATTTATTTTTCTTCATATTTTAAGTAGTCATTCCATATTACTAAATGGCTGATACCATTTAGTATTATTGAATACCACATTATATATTCCATGTTCCATACTACTAAATGGTAACATATTATTTTAAATTTTTATTTGATATCTTCCAATATAAACTGTGATTTAAAATAGTTTTAACTTTATTTGTATTTAAAATTTTTGACTCATACCATAGTTATAAATTACTAATATCATTTAGTACTCTGGAATACCACACCATATACACCATATTCGATAGTAATAATTGTTAACATGTTGGTTTAAATTTGAATCCAATATATTCAAATGTTACCTGCGATTTGTTATTTAATAATTTTAATATTTTCTGTAGTCATACCGTAGTATTAAAATGTTAGTACGATTTAATAACAAGGAATACCATCCCATGTTAAAAATTTGACTTAAATTTAGGTTTGATATCTTCCAATATAACCTTTCAATTAAAATAGTTTTATCATTATTTGCATTTAAAATTTTGATATTTTAATTAGTCGTACCATATTAGTAAATGGTTAATACTATTTAGTACTCTGGAATAGCATACCATATATACCATATTCGATAGTAATAATTAGTAACATATTGGTTTAAATTTGAATCCTATATCTTCCAATTAACCTGCGATTTAAAATAGTTTTAACATTATTTGTATTTAATTTTTTTTATATATTAAGTAGTTGTTTCATATTACTAAATTGTAACATATTGGTTTAAACATAGATATAATATCTTACATTGTAACCTGTGATTTAAAATATTTTTAACATTATTTGTATTTCAGATTTTTGATATTTTAATAATTTATTCCATAGTACTCAAAAGTTAATACCATTTAGTAATACGGAACACCATACAATGTATATCATAATCTATATTACTGAATGGTAATATATTAGTTTGAATTTGGATATGTTATCTTCTAATGTAACCTGTGAATAAAAATTGTTTTAACATTATTTGTATCTATTTTTTTATATTTTAATTAGACGTTCTATAGTACTAAATTGCTAAGTTTTGTTACTAATTGTTTTCAGTACTCTCGAATACCATATTATATATACCACAATCGATAATTATAAATTGTAACATATTGGTTTAAATTTGGACCTAATATATTCCAATGTAACCTGTGATTTAGAAAAAAAAAAAAAAAATTGTAATATTTTTATTTAAAATTTTTGATATTTTAAGTAATCATTCAATACAACTATATAATAATTAAAATATAGTACTATGGAATATCATACAATACATACCATATTCCAATTAATTAAATTTGGATATAATATCTTCCAATGTAACAGTGATTTAAAATGGTTTTAACATTATTTGTATGTACATTTTTTTTATATTTTAAGCAGTCTTTCCTTTAATACCATATTCTATAGCACTAAATAGTGACATATTGGCTGAATCTCCCAATGTATTTAAGTTGTCTGTCTGTTGCACTAAATGGTAAGATATTGGTATAAAATTGGATACAATATCTTCCAATGTAATCTGTAATTTAAAATATTTTTAACTTTATTTGTATTTAAATTTTTTGATATTTTAAGTAATCATTCTGTAGTAATAAATGGTTAATAAAATAAAGCAATATAGAATACCATACCACATATACCCCTTTACACATTACGAAATAGCAACATATTTGTTTAAATTGATCTAATGTCTTCCAATGTAGCCTGTAATTAAAAAAAAATGTATCATTATTAGTTCCCCATCATAGTACAGGTATGGGGAATCATGAAAATTTTCAACTTCGGTTTTTTGACTTTTTTACACGTTTTCAGGTGTGAGGAATACGAAAATGACAAAATTTGTATGGTGTCTGTCTGTAGGGTGTCTGTTAGTGTGTTTTTGTGTTATTCCGTAAGTCCGTTAGTTTGTTAGTGTGTGTACACGATATCTCAAGCACAAATTGTCGCAGAGAGATCAGATCAGTTTTAAAATATTACTTTCGACACTGGCAAGAACTCTATTTATTTGCAACATTCGAATTTAAAAACTTCGTAAGTTATTAGAAATTTACGATTTTCTTAACATGGGAGAATAGGACAAAAATTCACTTAAACGTGACTTAAATGGAAACTTTTTAGTGTAAAAATGTCAGACCAGTTTTAAAATACCAGTTGTGATGCCGAAATGAACATCAGTAACTATAAATATGCTACTTTGAAAATTTCGCAAGTTATTGGAAATTTACAAATTTCTTAACATGGCAGTATAGGGCAAAATTTCACATAAACGTCAATTTTGAGAGATATTTTCATCGTAAAGATGTCAGACTACTTTTGAAATATTATTTAGGACACTGGCAGGAATATTAATGACTATGAATTTTCCAATATAAAAATTTCGTAAATTATTGGAAATTTACGAATTTCTTAACATGGCAGAATAGAGCTAAATTTCACATAAACGTCAATCTTGAGGGATGTTTTCATCGTAAAGATGTCAAACCACTTTCGAAATATTATTTTGGATACTGGCATGAATATCATAGACTATGATTTTTCCAATTTAAAATATAAAAAATTCGTAAGTTATTTGGAATTTACGATTTACTTAACATGTCAGAATAAGGCAAATTTGAGCATAAACTTCGATTTAGAGGATCATAAATACATTAGACAACTTCAAAATTACATTTATGATATTGGTTTGAACATGATTAAATACAAACATTCTTATACGAAAATTTCGTAAATTATTCGTAATTTACGATTTTATCAACATAGCGAAATTGTAAATTTTTCATATAAATATGAATTTTGAGGATTATTGCATTGGAAGTAGTAGCATGAAAACTAAACAACGGAATTGACCCTGATAAAATAAATTAATAGATTAGAATAAGGTAAATATATCAAAGTGAACGGTGGATAGCCTATTAGGCGGGGATTTCGTTCTGTCACTGTATCAAGCTTTGGTCAAATTCATTTCTCTTAACATGATTATAATATGTCTCACACTAGAAATTTATGAGAACATAAATATGGTGGGGAACTGAGCAGAGTCCACCTATGCCAACTAGTTTGTATTTCATGTAGTCATTCCCACAGTACTAAATGGATAATATCACTTATTCGGTGAAATAGCATACCATATGCACCAAATTCCAAAGTTATTCTTATTTAATTTTTTTTTAATTAAGTTGTCATTCTATAGTATTAACTGTGTAACACCATATAGTAGTCTGGAATACCGTAACATATATACCTTAATAAATAATAAAAATCGAAAATATATTGGATTAAATTTGGATCTAATACCCTTCAATGTAGCCTGATATATAAAATGGTGTTAACATTATTTGCATTTAAAATGTTTGCTAAATTATGTAGTCATTCTATAGTTCTAAAAGATAGCATATTGGTTTAAAATTAGATCTAATATCTTAAAATGTAACCTGTAATTTAAAATTGTTTTAACTTTATACTATTTGTATTTTAAATTTTTGATATTTTAAATAGTCATTCCATAGTACTAAATGATTTATTCCATTTAGTACTATCTAATACCGTATCATATATACCATATCCTATAGTACTAAATAAAAACATATCGGATTAAATTTTTATATAATATTTTCCAATGTAAACTGCGATTGAAAAGGGTTTTATAGTTATTTGTATTCAAAATTTTTATATTTTAAACAGTCTTTCCTTAAATACCATATCCCATCGCAGTAAATAAAAAGATATTGGTTGAAAGTTCGATATAATATATCCCAATCGATATATTATATCGAACTTAAAAGATTTTATCATTATTCGTATTTAAAATTTTGCTAATTTAAGTAGTCATACCATTGTAATAAATGGCTAATACAATTTACTGTTATGGAATAACGTACCATATGTACCATGTTCCATAATACTAAATAGTAACATATTTGTTTAA
Source organism: Salticus scenicus (assembly GCA_963930645.1). Classification (NCBI taxonomy): domain Eukaryota; kingdom Metazoa; phylum Arthropoda; class Arachnida; order Araneae; family Salticidae; genus Salticus; species Salticus scenicus. The sequence continues at coordinate 20,674,519 of OZ005658.1, forward strand.
ATTAGGGTATGATATCTTCTTATGTAACCTTGGATTTAAAGGTGTTTTAACAATATTTCTATTAAACTTTTTTGAAATTTTTCATAATCATTCCATGGTACAAAATGGTTAACACCATTCGGTACTCTGGAATACTATATCATATACAATACTATATCAATTTATAGTACTGAATGGTGACAATTTGGCTTAAATTTAGGCTTGATATCTTACAATGTAACCTGTGATTTAAAATTGATTCTACTTTATTTGCATTTAAAATTTTTGATATTTTAAGTAGTTTTTCCATAGTACTAAATGGTTAATACCATTTAATATTCTGGAATACCATACCATATATACCATTTTCGATAGTATTAAATGATAACATATTGGTTTAAATTTGGATCACCCAAAGTAACATGCGAATCAATTTAGTTTGAACATTATTTTAATTCAAAATTTTCGATATATTAACTAGTAGTTTTGACGCATTAAGTAGTCCTTAGTAGTACTGCATGGCTAATACCGTTTAGTACTATTGAATACCACACCATATATAACATATTCTATTGTACTAAATGATAACACATTGGTTTAAATTTGGATCTGGAATATTCTATTGCTACCTTTAATTTAAAATAATTTTAACATTATTTGTATTTAAAGTTTTTGTTAATTTAAGTGTTTGCTATACACAGTTACAATGTGTGTATAGAAGTGGTAGAAAATACACTGTTAAAAAAAAATGCAACTTTGTTGCAGGAAACTCTCTGCAATTTTAGAAAAAAGTCGTATATCACGGAAAAATTACTTTGAAAGAACGTATTTTTCTGAATATTGTCGCAACAAAGGTAATTCCATTTAGAACTATGAAACACCATACCATACAAACTATAGCATTCTATAGTACTAAATGTATACTAATCTTGGATATACTGTCTTCCTATGTGCCGTGTGATTTAAAATATATTAACATTATTAGTTTTTGTATTTTTCTTATATTACGAAATCATTCCATAGTACTGAGTGGTTAATAACATTTTGTATTCTTGATTACCATACCATATATTCCATATTCGATGGAACTAAATGGTAACTTTTTTTTCTAAATTTTGATGTAATATTTTCCAGCATAACCAGGGAAAATAGTTTTAAAATTATTTGTATTTAAATTTTTTGATATTTGAAGTAATCATTCCATGGTACTAAATGGTTAAAAATATTTAGTGCTCTGAAATTTCCGTACCACAATTTACATTACTGAATGGTAACAAATTGGATTAAATTTATTCTTGATAACTTCAAATGTAACCTGTGATTTAAAATAGATTTAACTTTAGTAATGTGGATCAATTAGTAATGTGGAATACTATATCATATATAACTTGTTGCATAGTATTAAATAGTACCATATTTGTTTAAATTTGGATCTAATATCTATTAACGTAAACTGTGATTAAAAAGTTTTATCATTATTTGTATTTCAAAGGATAAAAATTTTTAAGTAGTCATTCCATACTACAAAATGGATAATACCATTTAGTACTGGGGAATAGCATACCATATGTACCATATTCCAAATTACTAAATGGTAACGGCTTAAATTTATGTCTGATATCTTCCAATTTAATCCGTGAATTAAAATGGTTTTAACATTATTTGTATATAAAAGTTTGGGTATTTTAATTAGTCAAACCATAGTAATAAATGGTTAATACCATTTAGAACTCTGGAATACCGCGTCATATTCCATAGTAATAATTGTTAACATATTGGTTTAAATTTGAAACCTATATATTCCAATGTTTCCTGCGATTTAAAATAGTTTTATCATTGTTTGTAATATTTTTTTTTTTTTTTTTTTGTATTTTAAGTAGTCAAACCACAGTAATAAATATTTAATACCATTTAGTATTATATAATATTATATAATATTATACTATATATACCATGTTGCATACTGCTCAATAGTATCATATTGGTTTAAATTTGGATCTAATATCTTACAATATGACATGGAATTCAAAATACTTTAACATTATTTGTATTTAATATTTTTTTTATATTTACTAGGCATTCCTTAATAAGTAGTTATCTCCCAATGTAATATGTGATTTAAATTATTTTTAACATTATACGTATTTAAAATTTTTGATATATAATGTAGATATTTCCATAGTACTAAATGGTAACATTATTTATAATAGTTTCATCATTATTTGTATTTAATTTTTTTTTCAAGTTGTCATTCCATAGTACTAAATTAATAGTACCATTTAGTACTTTGGAATACCATACCATATATATCATATTCGATGGCACTAAATGGTAATGTATTGGTTTAAATTTAGGTCTGGTATGTATCAATGTAACCGGTGATTTAAAAGTTTGATCATTATTTCTATTTAAAATTTTTGTATTTTAAGTAGTCTTTTAAAATGCTAAATGCTTAACATAATTCAGTACTCTGGAGTACCAGAGCATATAGAGCATAATCCATAGTAATGAATGGTAACATATTTGTTTAAATTTCGATCTAATATCTTCCAATGTAACTAGTGATTCAAAACAGTTTTGAAATTACCCCATATTTATAATTTTTGATATTTTAAGTACTATTTCCAATGTAGAAAATGGTTAATTCAATTTAACACTGTAAAATAAAATACCATATGCACCACAATTCATAGTGCTAAATGGAATCGTATTGGTTTAAGCTTGGATATAATACCTTCCCATGTAATCTGTGATTTAAAACAGCTTTAACAATATTTCTACTTTAAATATTTGATGTTTTAAGTAGTTCTTGCATGGTACTAAAAGGTTAATACCATTGTACTCTGGAATATCGTTCAATCATTTTTATTACTAAATGATAACAAATTGGCTAAAATTTAGCTCTGATATCTGCCATTGTAACATGTGATTTAAAATAGTTTTAATATTATTTGCATTTAATTTTTTTTATTTTTATTATTCATAGCATAGTAATAAATGGTTAATACTAATTAGTACTCTGGATTACCACAACATATACACCATATTCGATAGTAATAATTGTTAACATATTGGTTAAAATTAGCATTCAATATCTTCCAATGTTACACGTGATTTAAAAACGTTTTAATATTAATTGTATTTAAATTTCTTTATATTTTAAGTAGTCATTCCATAGAAAAAAAGGTTTATGTGATGCAGTACTACAGATTACCGTCCCATATATACCATATTCCTTAATTCTAAATGGCAACATAATGGTTTAAATTTGGACCTAAAACCTCCCAGTGTAACCTTTGATTTAAAATAGCTATTTCTAAAAAAAATTATTTGTAAATTAAATTTAGGATATTTAAGGTAGGCATTCCGCAGCACTAAATGTTTAATACTTTTCACTACTATAGAATACCATACAATATATACCATACGACATATTACTAAATTGTAGCATTATTTAAAACTTAGATGTAATAAATTCCATTGTAATCTGTGATTTAAAATATTTTTAATATTACTTATATTTAAAATTTTTATATTTTAACTAGACATTCCGTAGTACTAAATGATTAATACCATTTAACACTATGGGATACCATACGATATATTCCATGTTATATTGTACTACATAGTAACATATATATTGAAATTTGGATCTAATATCTGCCAATCTAACCTGTGATTAAAAATAGTTTTAACATCATATGTATTTAAAATTTTGATATATTAAAGAGTCATTCCATAGTACAAAATGGTAAAGTTTTGACTTAAATTTAGAAATATCTTCCAATGTAACGTTTAATTTAATATAGTTTTCATATTGTTTGTATTTAAATTTTTGATATTTGCATTTGATATTCCATAGTATTTGTATTTATTTATTATTTTTATTTTAAGTAGTCATTCCTTAGTACTAAATTGATAATAATAGTTAGTAATGGGGAATAGCATACCATATGTACCATAATCCAAAGTACTAAATGGTAACAAATTGTCTTAATTTTAGGTCTGATATCTTCCAAATATTCCTTCCTTCTATATACCTGTAAATTAAAATAGTTTTGCATTATTTGCATTAAAAGTTTTCGTATTTTAATTAGTTATACCATAGTAAAGAATGATTAATACCATTTAGTTCTCTGGAATACCACACCATATACACCATATTCGATAGAAATAATTGTTAACTTATTGGTTTAAATTTAAATCCAATATCTTCTAATGTTACCTGTGATTTAAAATAGTTTTAACATTATTGGCATTTAAAATTTTTGTATTTTTAGTAGTCAAACCATAGTAATAAATGATTAATACCATTTAGTACTATAAAATAATATACCATATATACCATTTGGTGGTCCGACAGCCAGGTGTGTTATCAAAGTTATCCAAACCTCCCAATACCATATATACCATGTTCCATAGCACTCAATGGTAAAATATTGGTTTAAATTTGGATCTAATATCTTCCAATATTACATGTAATTTAAGATACTTTAACTTTATTTCTATTTAAACTTTTTTTTTTCCAGTGTAACCTGTGATTTAAATTTTTTTTATCATTATCTGTATTTAAATTTTTCTTATACATTAAGTAGTTATTCCATAGTTCTAAATTAATAGTATCATTTAGTACTCTGGAATACCATACCTTATATACCATATTCGATGGTACTAAATGGTAATGTATTGGTTTAAATTGAGATCTAATATCTACCAATGTATCCTATGATTTGAAAGTATTATCATTATTTGTATTTACAATTTTTGTATTTTAAGTAGTCATTAAATAATATTAAATAGATTATACCATTTATTACTGGGGAATGGTATACTATACGTACACTAAGCGACAAGAAAAGAAAAAAAGCCGCACTTGGATATTTTCCTTTTCTGCTTCTACAACCGCCAATTTTATCGTTTAAAAAGCAAATTTGCGAACAGATTTTATTATATTGTCCTCCACGTAAAGTCGCTAACAAAAGTATCCGAACACTACCAAAATTCCTATATAAAAAAAGTAGAGTTAATACTGTTTTGTTAAATAAATCCGGTCGAATCATGTTCTTAGACTGACTAAGAATTCGACAAGGACTTATTTGTATCATTTTTTGTATTTAAATTCTTTTTATACTTTAAGAAGTCATTCAATAGTAAAAAAATTATAGTACCATTTAGTACTGTCGAATACCATACCATATATACCCTATTCGATGGTAATAAATAGTAGCGTATTGGATTAAATTTAGATCTAATATCTACCAATGTAACCTGTCATTTAAAAGTAATATCATTATTTGTATTTACAAATTTTTATTTTAAATACTCATTAATACTCCATAATACTAAATTTATAATACCATTTATTTCTGGGGAATAGTATACCATATGTACCATATATCAAAGTACTAAATGGTAACAAATTGGCCTGATATCTGCCAATGTAACCTGTCAATTAAAATAGTTTTAACATTATTTATATTTTAATTATTATATAGTAAGTAATCCTTCCATGGTACTAAATAATTAACACTATTTAGTACTATGGAATGTCATTCATATAACTATATTCCATAGTGTTTAAAGACAACATATTTTCTATTCTTAGATTATCCTAAATTTAAACCTGAGACTTAAAATGGTTTTAATATTATTTCTATTTAAAACATTCTATATTTTTTTCTATATTGTCATTCAATGGTACTAAATGGTTAAATATCATATAGTTCTCTGGAATAGTAGTACTGAATGGTAAAAAATTGCCATAAGTTTAGGTCTATTATCTTTCAACGTAACCTGTTATTTAAAATAGTTTTAACTTTATTTAAAATTTTTGATATTATATATGGACATTCCATAGTACAAAATAGTTAATACCATTTAGAACTATAGAATACCATTTCATATATACCATATTTGAGTGTTGTAAAGGATTACATATTTGTTTCAATTTGCATCTAATATCTCCCAATGTAACACGTGATTTAATAAAATTTTAACATTATTTCAAATTTTTGATATTTTAAGTATTCTATCTATACCACAAAAAGTTTAGTACAATTTAATAGCATGAAATACTATAGCATGTATATCGCATTCCATAATACTGAATGGTAGCATATTGGTTTCAGTTTAGATATAACATCTTCCAACGTAACCTGTGATAAAAATAGTTTTATTGCTATTAGTATTTAATTTTTTATACATTTTAATAAGTCATTCCATAGTATTAAACGGCCAATACCGTTAAGTAATATTGAATACCATACCGAAGGTACCATGTTCACAGAACAAAATGAAAATATATTGGTTTAAATATGGATTGTATATCTTCCAGTGAAACCCGTGATTTAAAGCACTTTTAACATTGTTTAAAAATAGTTTTAATATCCTTTGTATTTAAATTTTTTGATATATTACGTAGTGATTCAATAGTAATATAGAATACCAAATCATATACACCATATTTCATAGTTCTAAATGGAATCATATTGATTTAAACTGGGATACAATACCCTCCAATGTAACCTGTGATTTAAAATATTTTTAACATTATATTTATTTAAAATTTTGTTATATTAAGTAGTGATTTCATAGTACTAAATGGTTACTACAATTTAGTAGTATAGAATACCATACCATATACACCATATTACATAGTACTAAATAGTAACCTATATGTTTAAATTTGGGTTTAATATCATCCGATGTAACCTGTGATTTAAACAGTTTTATCATTATTTTATAAAAAAATTTGATATATTAAATAGTCATTCCACAGATAAAAATTTTAACATATTGGTTTTAATTTGGACCTGATATCTTCCATTGTAACCTTTTTTTTAAAATACTTTTAACATTACTTGTATTTAAAATTTTTGTTATTTTAAATATTTATGCCTCAGTATGCAAATGGTTAATGCCATTTAGTACTGTGGAGTACTATACCATATATAGCATGTTCCATATTACTAAATAATAGTAACATATTGGATTAAATTTGGATCTAATATCTTCCTATAAATCCTATGAATTAAAGTGTATTTAACATTATTTGTAATTAGATTTTTTTTTTAATTATTCATTCTATTGTACTAAATGTTTAATACCATTTGGTACTCTGGAGTTCCATAACATATATAAACCATAATCGATAGTAATAAATGGTTACACGTTTATTTAAATCTGAATCTAAAATGTTCCATTGTAACCTGTGATTAAAAACAGTTTTCACATTATTTGTGTTTATAATTCTTGATGTATAAATTAATCATTCCTTAGTACAAAATGGTGACATATTGGTTTAATTTAGGATCTAATATCTTCCGATGTAATCTTCTTTCTAAAATAGATTTAAAATTACTTGTATTTAAAATTTTGATATTTTAAATATTTATATCGTAGTAATAAATGGTTAATGCCATTTGGTGCTGTGGGATATTATACCATATACACCATGTTCCTTTGCACTCAATGGTAATATAATGGTTTAAATTTGGAACTAGTATCTTCCTATGTATCCTAAGAATTAAAGTATTTTTAACACTATTTTTTACACTATTTGTATTTATGTATTTATTTATTTATTTTTATTTTAAGTAGTCATTCTATAGTACTAAATATTAAACATCATTTGGTACTTTGGAATACCATAACACATATATACCATAATCGATAGTAATAAATTTTGACATATTGGTTTAAATTTGGATCTAATATCTTTTAACGTAACCTGTGAATTAAAATAGTTTTAATATCATTTGTTATTAACATTTTTAATATTTTAAGTACTCATTCCATAGTAAAAAAATGTTAGTGCAATTTAATACTGTAAAATGCATTACCATAACTACAATAGTCCAGTGTACAAAAAGGAAACATATTGGTTTAAACTTGGGTACAATACATTCCAATGTAATATGTGTTACTTAAAATAGTTTAACAATATTTCTATTTTAAATTTTTTCTTTATTTTAAGTAAACATCGCATGGTGCTAAATAATTAATACCATTTAGTACTCCGAATAGCATAGCATAATTCATAGTACTGAATGATTACAAATTGGCTTAAATTTATTTCTATTATATATACCAATCTAATATCTTCCAAATTTACCTGTGATTTAAAAATATTATATATATATATATATATATATATATATATATATATATATATATTAAGTAGTCACTCCATTGTGCACAAGGGTTAATATAATTTTGCCGTCTACAATAGCTTACCATATATACCATATTACATAGTACTAAATAGTAACATATATTTTTAAATTTGGATCTAATGTCTTCCAATGTAACCTGTGATTTAAAACAGTTTAATTATTATTTTATTTAAAATTTTGATATATTAAGTAGTCATTCCATAGTACAAATTGGTAACAAATTTCGATATATCTTCCATTGTAACCTGTGATTTAAAAGTATTTTAACATTATTTCTATTTTAATTATTATATAGTATGTTGTCCTCCCATGGTACTAAATAGTTAACAGAATTTAGTACTATGGAATACCATACATATAACCTTATTCCATAGTAATAAATGTAAAAATATTTGTTCATACTTGAATATATTATCTTCCATTTAAACCTGAGTCTTAAAATAGTTTTAATAATATTTGTATTAAAAATTTTCTATATTTTAAGCTGTCTTTTAATGGTACTAAATGGTTATTATCATTTAGTACTCTGGAATACCACATCATAATTTATGGTACTGAAGATTAAAAAGAGGGCTTCAATTTAGGTCTATTAACTTTCAATGTAAACTGTGATTTAAAATAATTTTAACTTTATTTGTATTTAAAATTTTTGATATTTTAAGTGGTCATTCCATAGTAGCAAATAGGTAATACCATTTAGAACTATGGAATACCATACCATAAATACCATATTTGATAGCACTAAATGGTTACACATTGGTTTAAATTTGTATCTATTATTTTCCAATGTAGCACGTGGCATGATACATTTTTAACATTATTTGTATTTTAATTTTGTAATAATTTAAGTATTCATTCCATACTGCTAAAAGATTAGTATCATTTAAGAGCATGAAATACCATACCATGTACAGTCAACCAAAAAAAAACGCCCCCCCCCCACCTAACTTCGCCGTAAATTATCGTAGAAACATTTGACTGGTACCGATCGATTTGTAATAACGTCTAGTTTATAACGGTATAGCTACATTTTGACTAAGGGGTCGTCTACATATTAAAACTGGCATTAACTTAATTTTCTTCAATGGCAACCCCTATTTCTGACTTCATATTCAGATTTCTGAGATCAAGGCGGTTCGGAAAACATACCTATTTATATACTTTAAATCAGTTCTAAATAGAGTTACACGTGAAAATGTACTAGGGGTCCGTCTATACATTTAGAAAATATAAATCATGATCTACCACCCAGTACACATTATTTATTAAGTTTCACACCGGAAAAAAATTTCAGAAGTGCTAATTATTTAATAAAAAATGACTAATTCACAGAACTCTCTGAGTTAGTTTATGAATTAAAAGATTTTTATTGGTTTCTATTGATTAAACATCAAATAGTTCACTTCATACGAAGAAAATTAAATAGCTTGAATAGATATTAAAATATCTATAAAAAAAAATTGTACTCTTAACACAGATACCGAAGTGGACGGTGGGTATAGAAAGGCTGACTACCCTTAATCTAAATCTTCAGTTGAAAAGGTCAAAATGTTACATTACTCTATTTTTTTTTTAAAAAAAGGGGGGGGGGAGTAAGAAAGAAAATAATAATAATGATATAAAATAAATAAAATAAAAATAAATAAATAAAAAATCTGAACAATAAACTATGGGAAAAGAAGCAGGGAAGCCATCGTCTCCGTGAACGATAAGAATTACGATGGCGTGTCTCCAGACCATCGTAGGGGTGCGTCCCAGACCGTCGCCAATTACCCATAGCGCAATACTAGTGCGACATTAAACCCAACCTACCTACCTACCAATATATTGTGGTGTGAACTGGCGTATGAGTGACCGATTACGCATGTATTTCAGTGTGGAATGGCATTCTTAGTAGGAAAAATCTGTTTGGATTTTCACAAATATATATGATTTTAAGTTTATTTAAAATTTGCTTTGGAAGAAGATGATGACTCCTCATTTAAATGCTAATGCTGAAGGTCACATGTGGATAGCGGTAAAAAGTAAAAATATATGTTAAAGTAAGATAAATTTCTCTTAAAAAAACAAAAGGGAATAACAGTGGGCTAAAAATACCCCGGAATAAATTAAAATGTTGTTTATTCTGGTTTTAGTCAGGTGATATCACTTGTGCTAAATAGCTGGATCCGCCCTCTCTTAAGCTCAGGTTCAGCTCATCATTAAAATATTGTTTTTAATATCTGCCTCACCAAAATGTTCAAAACACAAATGCCAATTTTCATATATTTTGAAATCTTCCCGTTTCAACTTAAAAGCATTTAGATTAATTTATTTTATTTTGAATTTTTAAATTTAGACGTCTTTTAAATGAAATTTCAGGATTCTGTAAGATCAATAATAAGATCAGTAATAAGACTATTCCTTTGTTTTAAATTTTTATTCCATAATAACTGTGACTTTGATTTCGTGATTAGGAAATTGAAAATAAATACTATTTGAGCTATGTTCCAATAATAGATGTTATAAACTTAAAAAAAAAAAAAAAAAAAAAAAATCACTATTTCATTCTGTATTAAAAACTTTTAATAGAAATTTGATATTTTATTATGTTACATTATGGGATAAATTTTAAATAACACAAAGCTTACAAACGGTACAGTAACCAAATGCAAATGTGTCACAACAAAATTTAAACAGAAAATTCATGGTAAGAAATCTTTTTAAAATTATTAAATATTCATAATAATAATAATAAAACGATTGTCGAATGCATAATTGCAGTTTCATGTAATCAGTTTCGCTGTACCGTGTTTTCTGAAACATGATATTTAACTAGAGGTGTACGTACTCTTGAATATTGAAATGCGAAAAAAAGTGTAACAGGGTTAAACTAGAATTTTAGCAGCGAAAAACTAGAAAAGATATTTACTACATATGAAGAAAGACTTAACATATTAGGATCGGATATATTCCTCTCTTGTACCGTAAGCCACGCCTTTTCACAAATTTTCTAAAACTTTATAATATAAAACAAAATAATTTTGCACATTTGTAATTAAATCATTTAAGTTTTGTCTTCAATAATCGATGTAGTAAATACCATTGTGATTTATGCATACCAGCGTCACATATAGAGTCAAATAGGAATATGCAAATTTGTCTTTTATTTTTAAATAGTGAATTTTTCAGCGAATCAGAGGCCTTTCTTTTCTTTTGAAATTCTTTCACAATCCCTCGCCTACATTGTGATAACTTTACAAAACTATGCCAATTTTTATAATAAACATCGAAATATTGCTTGGGAAACAATAAAAATAACATAAAGGTAAATTAAAATAGTTTCCCGTCAAATTATATACAAACATTTACTTATAGAGGATACAGATTATAACAAGTGACGGCCCCCTAACAGGAATAAAAAGTGAAATATCACTGTAACTCAAAAAATAATGTTAGGAACGAGCTGTAAATTTGCAAACCCATGTTTTTGATGATGCCCGTTCTATTCGTGCAAAAATTAGCATAGGTCATAATTCATAATTTTTTCAAATATGAATTTATTAATAATTTTCATTATTCAAAAAATGTTTTTTTAGCAAAAATTTGCATGGAATATGTTTGGGTCACTTCATTCTAACGAATAAAAAAAACAGAATTTAACTATCATAATTATTTCGGAAGATATGGTTTAAAGTTTGTCACATTCATTTAACATTAGCATCCCCAAATTTTGACAGCTTATAACTCTATGAAAAATTGAGCGAAATATATAAACTATACCATTTTCCGTGATGATTTGATCCAAAGAATTCAAATAAATTATAAAAAAAGGGGGGGGGGGGGTTACCATTGAGAAAAATGAAGTTGATGTCAGCTTTAATATGTAGACGGCCCCTTAAGTAAAATCTAACTATAACATTATAAATTAGACGTTATTACAAACTGATCGGTACCAGTCGCATGTTTCTACGATAATTTACGGCGAAATTAGGTGGGAGGTGGTGTTTTTTTTTTTGGCTGACTGTACATCGTATTCCATAGTATTTAATGGCAACATTTTGGTTTCAGTTTAGCTATAATATCTTCTAATGTAACCTGTGATTAAAATAGTTTTATAACTATTAGTATTTTTTTTATATTTTAAGTAGTTATTCCATAGTACTAAATGACTAATAACTTTTAATACTAATGAATACCACATCGTACATACCACGTTCCAAAGAACTAAATGGTTTCGTTTAAATTTGGATCTAATATCTACCAATGTAACCTGTGATTTAAAATAATTTTAACAATATTTCTATTTAAAATTTTTCATATTTTAAGTAGTCTTTCTATGTTACTAAATGGTTTACCATTTAATTCTCTGTTATTATATTATAATATTTAGTACTGAATGGTAAAAATGTGGTTTAAATTTATGTCTGATGTCTTCCAATGTAACCTATGATTAAATATATTTTTAAAATTATTTGTATTTAAGATTTCTGATACATTTAATAGTCATTCCATAGTCATTCCAATTTAATAATATAGAATGCCATGCTATATAAAACATATTCCATAGTATTAAATAGAAACATATTGTTTTAATGTTGTGTATAGTATCTTCCTATGTAACCTTGGATTTAAAATAGTTTTAAGAATATTTCTATTTAAAATTTTTGATAATTTAATTAGTCTTTTCATGGTACTAAATTGTTAATACTTTTTAGTGCTCGCATATAGCGTACCACATATACCATATTGGATGGTATTAAACGGCAACGTATTGGTTTAAAGTTTGATCTAATTCATTCCAATCTAACCTATGGTTTAAAATAGTTTTAACATCATATGTATTTAAAATATGTGATAGTAATGAATTCTATAGTAATGAATTTTTAATACAATATAGTATTCTGGGATAATATAAGAAAATTTAGAGTTCTGAATTGTAGCAAGCTGACTTGCATTTAGGTCTAATATCTTCCAAGCTAACCTCTGATTTAAAATAGTTTTAACAATAGTTGTGTTTAAATTTTTCATATTTTAAATAGTCATTTCATAGTACTCAATGGCTAGTAATATTCAGAAATATGGAATACTAGCAGGCTTTGCCCGCTTCGCTGGTCACTATATTTAAAGGAACCTCATTTTTATATTGCTTCATGGGGAAAAAAACTGAAATCGATTAAAAGATCGCTTTGTGTTCCCGCTGCCTTCGGAAGCGATTTGTTCGTCTTCGCAGCCTCCTGTGCCTGGCCCTACTGCCTGCGACAATAGCTAACCCGTCCCCCAGTGGCTTACCCGTTCATAAACGATCATACCGCTTCGCTGGTCCCTATTTTTAAATAAATCACTATAATTACTGAATTCTCAGAATTGCATTAATTTTTATCACGTGAAAAAAAAAAAAAAAGAGAAACAAAATCTGATTAGGAAAAATGTCGCACCGGGTTCTCACTGCCTTCGGAAAAAATTCCCAAAATGTTCTAAATTTTATTTCTATTTTTCCCCCTTCGCCTCACCCCCACCCGTCTATGCTACTAATTTTACAAATTCGAAAATATCTGCAATCGATTTGTAAGTATCATAAACCTCTATGCACCAGTTTTGAACGATCTATCTCTATTTTTATTTTTTTGCCCCTCCGCTCCCTCCCCCCTTCCCGCCCCTCCCAATAATTTTAAAAATTCAAAAATATCCTCAATCGATTTGTAGGTATCGAAAACCTCTATGTACCAATTTTGAATGATTTTATTTTTTTTTCCCCTCCGCCCTCCCCCCTTCCCGGCCCTTCTAATAACTTTACACTTTCGAAAATATCCCCATTCGACTTGCAGGCCTCTAAAACCTATCTGTACCAATTTTGAATGGCCTAAATGTATTTCTATTTGTTTTTGCCCATAGCCCCCCCTTACCGCTCCTCCTGATAATTTTACAAATTCGAAAATATCCCCAATCGATTTGTAAGTATCGAAAACCTCTATATACCAATTTTGAACGATCTAACTCTATTTTTATTTCCCCCCCACTCCCCTCCCCCTTCTCGCCTGTCCTAATAACTGTACACTTTCGAAAATATCCCCATTCGACTTGCAGGCCTCAAAAACCTATCTGTACCAATTTTGAACGACCTAACTGTATTTTTATTTGTTTTTGCCCATAGCCCCTCCTCACCGCCGCACCCCCTTCCTGTCCCTCCTAATAATTTTACAAATTCGAAAATATCCCCAATCAATTTGTAAGTATCGAAAACCTTTTTTTCCAATTTTGAACGATCTAATTTTTTTTTTGCCCCCCCCCTCTCCCCTCCCCCTTCTCGCCCCCCCTACTAACTTTACACTTTCAAAAATATCCCATTCGACATGCAGGCCTCTAAAACCTGTCTGTACCAATTTTGAACGGCCTAACTGTATTTCTATTTGTTTTTGTCCATAGCCCCCCCCTTACCGCCCCTCCTAATAATTTTTACAAATTCGAAAATATCCGCAATTGATTTGTAAGTATCGAAAACCTCTATAAACCAATTTTGAACGATCTAACTCCATTTTTATATTTTTGCCGCCCCTCTCCCATCTCCCCTTCTCGCCCCTACTAATAACTTTACACTTTCAAAAATATCCCCATTCGACTTGCAGGCTTCTTAAACCTATCTATACCAATTTTGAACGGCCTAACTGTATTTCTATTTCTTTTTGCCCCATAGCCCCCCCTTACCGCCCCACCCCCTACCCGCTCCTCCTAATAATCTTACAAATTCAAAAATATCCGCAATCGATTTGCAAGTATCGAAAACCTCTATGTACCAATTTTGAACGATCTGACAGTATTTTTTTTTGCCCCCCCCCCCTCCCCTCCCCCCTTTTGCCCCTCCTGATAACTTTACACGATCGAAAATATCCCCATTCGACTTGCAGGCCTTTAAAACCTATCTGTACCAATTTTGAACGGCCTAACTGTATTTCTATTTGTTTTTGCTCCATAGCCCCCCCCCTTTGCTGCCCCACCTGGGGGCTGAATTTCTAAAATTCCAGAAATTGGTTTTTAGGTAGTAGCATTAGCTATATTTTAGAGCAAAAATTTCACGTATACCTATTTTTTTTGTTTGAGATATATAGGATTATGCGAAATCACGTTTTACGCATGTGAAATCACGCTTTGCCCCCCCCCCCCGCCCCCCTTGGGGACCGAATTTCAAAAATTCCAGAAACCGATTTTTGGATATTTGTATTAGTTATATTTTAAAGCAAAAATTTTACGGATATCCGTTTTTTTATTTGAGATATGAAGGATTTTGTGAAATTACGTTTTGCCCCCCCTCCCCCCCTTGGGGGGCGAATTTTGTAAAATCGCTTGCGGCGTTGTGTTTCTCGGGTCGTAAACATTAACCGTGCCGAATTTTGTCCCGGTCGGTGAAACGGCCTAGGTTTCTATAGCGGACAGACACACAGACAGACTCTGCTCTTTTATATATATATATAGATTAAGAAATATATACCGTATTCCATAGTACTGAATTGTAACGTATTGTTTTAAATTTGGAACTAATATCTTAAAAAATCCTGGGATATAAAATAGTTTTAATAATATTTCTATTTTTTTTTTTTTTTTTTTTAAGTAGTCATTCCATAGTACTAAATTGTAACATATTGGTTTAATCTTAGATAAATTATTTTCCAACGAATCCTGTTATTTAAGATAGTTTTAACTTTATTTGCATTTAATTTTTTCGATACTTAAAGTAGTCATTTAATAGTACTAAATGTTTAATACCATTTAGTACTCTGTAATATATATCATATATACCATACTCGATAGTAGTAAATAGTAACCAATCGGTTTAAATTTGGATCAAATATATCTAATGTAACTTGTCATTTAGAAATTTTACATTTTTTGCATTTAAAATTTTGATATTTTAAGTAGTCATTCCATAGTAATAGTACTAAATCGTAACCTATTGGTTTAACTTTGGATCAATACATTAAAATGTAACCGTTTCTTTAAAAGTGTTTTAGCTTTATTTATATTTAAAATATTTGTTATTTGACCTTCGAGGAGTGCTGAGTGCTGAGTACCCGGGGTCCAATGATGACCCCACACCTGAGCGGGCCATTTGTTATTTTATGTAGTCATTGCATATATACAATATTCATAATACGAAATGGTGAGGCTATGGTTTAAAATTGGATATATCTTATAATTTAACTTGTGATTTGAAATAGTTTTAACATTATTTATTTAAAAATTTTGATCTATTAAGTATTCATTCTACAGTACTAAATTGTAACATATTGCTTTAAATTTCGATCTAATATCTTCTAATGTAACGTTCGATTTCAGATATTTTTAACATTATTTGTATGTAAAATTTTAATATATTTAGTTTCATTTTCTAGTACAGAATAGGTAATATCATTTAGAAATATGGACTATCTCAGAATCTGTAGCAAGTTCCATAGTACTAAATAGAAACATATTGTTTTTAATTTGCAGTTACAATCTTCCTTCTATGTATCCTATCCTGTAATATTCTAAATGTTCCTTCCATAGTACTAAATTAATAATACCATTTGGTACTCTTTAATACCATACTATATATACCATGCCCGATTTTAAACGGTAAAATATTCGTTAGAATTTCCATCTAATATCTTCTAATTAAGCCTGTGCTTTAAAATAGTTTAACATCGTTTGTCTTTAAAAAAAAATTATATATTAAGTGTTCACTTCATAGTATAAAATACATTGTTAAAAAATACAGCTATGCTGCCGGAAATTCTATGTAATTTGAAAACTCGTAAATTATGGAAAATTCACGCTCTCAAAACGAATTTTTCTGCAATTACAGAAAATTTCTGGAAGCAAATTTACTTTTTTTTAACAGTGAGGTAATTTCATTTAGAACTGTGGAACACCATACCATATGTATCGTATTCGGGTAATACTAAATGGTAACATTTGCTTAAATTTGAACCTATTATCTTCCTGTATGTCATGTGATTTAAAATATTTTTAACATTATTTGTATACTTCAGATTTTTGATATTTTAAGTATTCATTATATAATACTTAAAAGTTAGTACAATTCAGTAATATGGATTACCATACCACATATATCACATTCCATACTACTGAATGGCAATATATTGGTTTATATTTGGATATAATATCTTCTAATGCAACCGGTAAATAAAAAAAGTTTTAATATTTTTTTTTTTTCTTTTTTTTTTGAGTAGTCATTCTATAGTATTAAATGTTTAGCACCATTTAGTATTCTAGAGTACCATACCATATATAACATAATCGATAGTAATAAACGATAACATATCGGTTTAAATTTGGATTAAATATCTTGCAGTATAAATTGAGACTTAAAATAGTTTTAACTTTATCTGAATATAACACTTTTGATAAATTCCATAGTGCAAAATAATAACAAACTAATTTAAGTTTGGATATAACATCTTCTGAATCATGTGATTAAAAATAGTTTTATCATTATTTGTATTTAATTTTTTATATATTTTAATACGTCATTCCACAGTATTAAATGACTATCACAGTTTAGTAATATTGAATACCACACTATATATAACCTGTTCTATAGTATAAAATAAAAAAATATTGGTTTAAATTTGGATCTTATATCTTCCAGTGAAACCTGTGATTAAAAATATTTTCAACAAGGCCCTAAATTTGTTTTAACACCCTTTGCATTTAAAGTTTTTGATATATTAAGTAGAGATTCCATAGTACTATATGGTTACTATTATTTAGTAATATGGTATACCATACCATATACACCATATTACATAGCACTAAATAGTCGCATATATTAGCAGGAGACTTGGCGTTGGAATATTAAAACAGGAATAAACTACTACGTCAGAAACGCCAAAGAAAAAATATTGAGGTGCATACAGCTGTTTCGGTAGCCTAAAGCGTACCGTCATCAGTGCAAAAAGAATTCTGAATCTTGGGAAGTGCTCGTATAAGTAAGCTCGTATAAGCTAGTATAAGCTCGTATATAAATTCAATCGACAGTAATATCCAGTTTACATATGAAATAGAAAATAATGGCTCCCTTCCATTTCTTGATACCCTCGTCTCTCGCACTGTAAATGGATTTTCAACCACTGTCTATCGTAAAAATTTTGCAGTCTCCCTTCCTCCCCATGCGCGTTCATGTCACCCACCTAACCAAAAAATGGCTGCTTTCTATAATTTTGTAAACCGTGCTCTTAATATTTGTTCAAATCCTATTTTATTGAAATCTGAAATTAAATACCTGAAAGCAATCGCAATTGACAGAGGTTATGATCCTTCCATTATAGACAAAGCTATCCAAAAATTACAACTCCCTCGTATTTCGTCTACGAAATCAGTCACATCTAATATCAGTATTGTTTTACCCTATTTTTCTAAAACCAGTCAAACCATAGCTAAAATTATCAAACAATATGATTTTAAAATAATATTTTTGCCTTCCAATAAACTCACCTTTTCTCAGTTAAAAGATCCTATTGATATGCATAATTCTTGGGGCATTTATAGTATTTCCTGTCAGTGTGGTTTATCATATATTGGCCAAACTAAACGCAGTCTTAAATTTCGTCTAAAAGAACATATGAATTACGTCCGCAAACAAGAAACCAATAAATCGGCTATTTCTAAACATTGCTGGGAGGAAAATCATAATTTTAAATTTAATTCAGCTAAAATAATTTGCAGACCTAAATCCATTCATGAACTCGATTTCTTTGAAGCTTTTCATATTTATAAAAATTTTAAAAACCTTGTTAATTGTGATTTCGCTGTTCCCTATTTATCTGATTGTTGGAAATTTTACATTCAGTCCACATTTCCTTAATTTTTCTGCTGTTTACACAGCTACACATTCCTTAATTCCTATTGGCAACACTCCCCACCTCTTCCGTATTCCTATTGGTTGAACTAAATCCGGTCCCTCTCCTATTTATACGAGCACTTCCCAAGATTCAGAATTCTTTTTGCACTGATGACGGTACGCTTTAGGCTACCGAAACAGCTGTATGCACCTCAATATTTTGTCTTTGGCGTTTCTGACGTAGTAGTTTATTCCTGTTTTAATAGTCGCATATATGTTTAAATTTGAATTTAATATCTTCCTATGTAACCTGTGAATCAAACAGTTTTATCATTATTTTATTAAAATTTTGATATATTAAGTAGTCATTCCATATTAAAAATTTTAACATATTGGTTTAAATTTGGATCTAATATCCAAATTTAAACCAACCAAATTAGCATTGTAACCTGTGATTTTAAACAGTGTTAACATTATTTGTGTTTATAATTCTTGATATATAAATCATTCCTTAGTACAAAATTGTAATATATTGGTTTAATTTAAGATCTAATATCTTATAATGTAACCTTCCATTTAAAATAGTTTTAACATTACTTGTACTTAAAATTTAATATTTTAAATATTTATACAGTAGTAGTAAATGGTTAATATCATTTAGTACTGTGGAATACTGTACCATATATACCATGTTAATAGTACTAAATGGTAACATATTTGTTTAATTTTGGACCTAATATCTTCCAATGTAACCTGTGATTTAAAATAATTTTAATAATATTTCGATTTAAAATTTTTCATATTTTAAGTAGACTTTGTATGGTACTAAATGGTTAATATCATTTAGTTCTCTGTAATACTATATTATAATATTTCATACTGAATGGTAAAAATGTGGCTTAAATTTAGGTCTGACATCATTCAATATAACTTGTGTTCTAAAATATTTTTATTATTATTTGTATTTGAAATTTCTGATAAATTAATAGTCATTCCGCAGTACTAAATTTTTAATACAATTTAGTAATATAGAATATCATGCCACATAGAAGATATTCAATAGTAATAAATGGAAACAAATTAGTTTAATCTTGGATATAATATTATCCTATGTAACCTTGGATTTAAAATAGTTTTAACAATATTTCAACTTAAAATGTTTAATAATTTAAGTAGTCATTCCATGGTAATAAATGATTAACAAAATTTAGTACTCTTTGATACTAGACCATAATTTATATTATTCAATGGTAACAAACTAACTTTAATTTAGTTCTGATATTTTCAAAATAACCTCTGATTTATATATTTTTAACATTATTTTTATTTAAAATTTTGATATTTTAAGTAAACTTTTCATAAATGGTTAATACCATTTAGAAATATGGTTTCCGAAGCCATATATTCCATTTTCCATAGTACTGATTCATAACACATTATTTTCAATTTGGATCTGATATCTTGAAGAAATCCTGGGGTTTAAAATAGTTTTAATACTATGCGTATTTAAGATTTTATATTTTAAGTAGTCATTCTATAGTACTAAATTGTAACATATTGGTTTAAACTTAGATATAATATCTTCCAAATTAACCTGTTATTTAAAATAGTTTTAACATTATTTGCATTTAAATTTTTTGATAATTTAAGTAGTCCTTTAGTAGTACTAAATAATTAATACCATTTAGTACTCTGCAATACCATAATATATATACCATATTCGATAATAGTAAATAGTAACAAATCGGTATGTAACCTGTTAAATTTTTTTATTTAAAATTTTGATATTTTAATTTGTCATTCTGTAGTACTAAATCGTAACCTACTGATTTGACTGTGGTTCTAATATTCTCCAAGGTAACCTTTTATTTCAGCTTTATTTATGTTTAAAAATTTGTTGTTTTAATTAGTCATTCCATATACACCATATTCGATAATACTAAATGATGAGATATTGGTTTAATATTGGATATAATATATTATAATTAAACTTGTGATATGAAATAGTTTTAACATTATTATTTTTTTTTTTAAATATTGGTATATTTAGTAGTCATTGTAGAGTACTAAATGGTAGAATATTGCTTTAAATTTGGATTTAATACAATCCAATGTAACGTGCGATTTAAAATATATTTAACATTAATTGTATTTAAAATTTTAATATTTTAAGTTGTCATTCTCTTGTACGAAATGGGTAATACCATGTAGAAAAATGGAATATCACAGAATATGCACCATATTCCATAGTACTAAATGAAAACATATTGATTTAAATTTGGACTATGCATCCTGTAAATTAAAATATTTTTAACATTATTTCTATTTAAATTTTTGATACTTTAAATATTCAGTACATAGTACTAAATTAATAATGCCATATAGTATCTTTATTACCTTCCCATTAGTACCATACTCGATTTTACTGAATGGTAGCATATTGGTTTAAATTTGGATCCAATATCTTCCAATGTAACCTGTGATTTACTATAGTTTTAACAACTTTTCTATTTAAAATTTTTCATATTGTAAGTACTCATTCCGTAGCACAAAATGGTTAGTGCAATTTAAAAGTGTAGAATACCACACCATATGTAACATAGTCTATAGTACTAAATAGAAATATATTGGTTTATACTTGGATAAAATACATTTTAACATATTTTGTAATTTAAAATAGCTTTAACAATATACCTATTTGAAATTTTCGGTATTTGAAGTAGACATTGCATGTTTCTAGATGATTAATACCATTTAGTTCTCTGAATAGCATACCATAATTTGTAGCACTGAGTGGTGTCAAATTGGCTAAAATTTATTTATCATATCTACCAGACTAATGTCTTCCACTTTTACCTACGTTTTAAAAACGTTTTATCATTAGCTTAATATAATTTATATATATATATATTAAGTAGTCATTCCATAGTAGTAAAGGGTTAATATAATTTTGTACTCTTCAATAGCATACTATATATACCGTATTACATAGTACTAAATATTAACATATATACTTAAATTTGGATCTAATATTTTCCAATATAACCTGTTATTTAAAACAGTGTAATTATTATTTCATTTGAAATTTATTAAATTAAGTAGTCATTCCATAGTAGAAAAGTGTAACACATTTGTTCAAATTTGGATATATATTCCAATGTAACTTGTGATTAAAATACTTTTAACATTATTTGCATTTAAAATTTTGTTATTTTAAGTAGTCATTCCATAGTATTCAATAAATAATACCATTTATTTCTGTGGAATACCATACCATATATACAATTTTCAATGGTACTAAATGGTAACACATCGGTTTAAATTTAAATCTAATATCTACCAATGTAACCTGTGATTTAAAAGTTTTCTCATTATTTGTATATAAAATTTTTGTATTTTAAGTAGTCATTCAATAGTACTAAATGTTTAACACCATTTAGTATTGTGGAATAGTTTGCATATAACCATATTCTATAGTATTAAAAGAACACATATACTTCGATATATTATCTTCCAATTAAACCTGAGATTTAAAATTGTTTTAGTAATATTTCTATTTAAAATTTTCTATATTTTAAGCAGTCATTCAATTGTACTAAAAGGATAACACCATTTACTTCTCTGGAATACCACATCATAATTTGTGGTAGTAAATGGTAAAAAACTGGCTTAAATACAAATAATGTTAAAACTATTTTAAGTCGCAGGTTACATTGGAAGATATTAGATATAAATTTAAACTAATATTCTGCCATTTAGTACTGTAGAACATGGAATTTATGATATGGTATTAATAGTTTTTATACCCATTTAGACTGAAAAGGACCATTTAAAATATTAAAAATTGTATATACAAATAATTTTAAAACTATTTTTAATCAAAAATTATATTGTAAAGCATCATATCCAAATTTAATTCAATGGAATATAGTATTTATGATATGATAGACCATACTACTATATTTTAATTACCATATAGTTGTATTGAATGACTACTTAAAATACCAGAAATTTTAAATCTAAAGAAAGCTAAAACGCTTTTAAATAAACGGTTACTTTGAAAGATATTGATCGAAAGTCAAACCAGTAGGTTACGATTTAGTACTATGGAATGACTACTTAAAAAATCAAAATTTTGAATGCAAAAATCGTTAAATTTTTTTTAATCACAGGTTATATTAGATATATTTGATAAAAATTTAAACCGACTGGTTACTATTTACTACTATGGAATATGGTATATATGATATGGTATTGCAGAGTACTAAATGGTATTAATCATTTAGTACTATTAAATGACTACTTAAATTTTCAAAAAATTTGAATACTGATAATGTTAAAACTACTTCAAAGAACAGGTTATTTTGGAAGATATTATATCTATGTTTAAACCAATATGTTACAAATTTGTATAATGAAATGACTACTTAAAATATAAAAAAAAATTAGCACAAACAGTATAAAAACTATTTTAAATCCCAGGAATTTTTTAAGATAATACATCAAATTTAAAACAATACGTTACGATTCAGAACTATGGAATATTGTATATATGGCTTGGCATTCCATATTTCTAAATAGTATTAATCATTTAGTATTATGAAATGACTACTTAAAATATCAAAATTTTAAAAACAAATAATGTTAAAACTATTTTAAATCAGAGGTTACCTTGGAATTTATCAGACCTAAATTTAAGCCAGTTTGTTACCATTTAGTACTATACATTGTGGTCAAGTATCGCAGAGTGCTAAATTCTATTAACCATTTATTCCCCATGGAATGACTACTTAAATTATCAAAAGTTTTAAGTAGAAATATCGTTAAAGCTATTTTAAATATAAGGTTGCATTGGAAGATATTACATCCAAGATTAAACTAATTTGTTTCGTTTTAATGCTATGGAATAAGTTTTATATGACATGGTATTCTTTATTACCAAATTGTATTAACCATTTATTCCTCTGGAATGCCTATTTAATGTATCAGAAATTTTAAATACAAATAATATTAAAAATATATTAAATCACAGGTTACCTTGGGATGATATCAGAACTAAATTTAAGCCGCATTTTTATCATTCAGTATTAAAAATTACAATATAGTATTACATAAAACTAAATGGCATTACCCATTTAATACAATAAAGAGACTACTGAAAATATGAAAATTTTAAATAGAAATATTGTTAAAATTATTTTAAATCACAAGTTACATTGGAAACTATTAGATCCAAATTTAAACCAAACCATTTAGTACTGTGGAACGTGGCCTATATGGTTTGGTATTCATCTTATATATATTATAAATGTGAATGTCCGTTTATTTGACTGAGTTTCACGCTAAAACTGCTCGATGGATTTCGATAAAATTTGTTATGGAGATAGCTTATACCCTAACTTAGAAAGTTGGCTGACTTTTATTCCGAAAAAAAAACTTTTTTTGTTATTTTTATGCATAAAATAGCAATTTTGTAAGCTAATAATAGCAAAAAATTAGCCATTTAAATTTTAACCATAATTTAATTGTTGCCAAAATTAAATTTAATTATCCATAATTTAATTGTTGTCGAGTTTATTTTTTTTTTCCAACAGGAAAATAAATACATTTATCTAAACGTGAACAATAAAAAATAAAAATAAAAAAATAAATTATGCATCTCACAAAAATTGACGTCATTTTTAATTTAAAATTTCTTTTACAAAGTGCTAATATAGTTTACAATGCTAATATGTGTTGTACTAAAATCAGTTTTATTTATAGATCCTCCTGGGTGATTTTTTAAATTGTTGCGTTGAAGTACACCGAACATTTTTCGCCAAGAGGTTTAATTTAGCAACAGTGATTTTAATCTAGGTAGTTCAAGAAAAATATAAAAGAGGTTTAATTTAGCAACAGCGATTTTAATCTAGGTAGTTCAAGAAAAATGTAAAATTAATAAAGTTGTGTAGCACGTTAATGGTTATTTAATTATTTATTTTTTTATGTACCAATCACTACGCTAATTTAACATACAAATAAATGAGCTGCTGTGTGTGACTGCACTTGCACGCTGTCGGGCAGAAATATTTGATTAATTGAAATTAATATTTAAATAACTAAATAAAGATATGTTTAATAGAAAGCATTAGTCTTGGAGACAAACTTGGCCAGTGGGCGACCAAATTTGTGAAAAATGATAGTTTAGGGTTCCCGATGTTTCGAAGCTCTCCGACACACGGGAACGTAGACCTTGAGCTTACCAAGGGATTCTCGATGGAGTCATCTCCAAGCCCCATCGCCAAAAGTTATAAGTAGGTGTGAGTTGATTTTGTTAAAGAGTATGAACAGCTTCAACTGTTTCCAGAATATTCGAAGAATTAACATCAGCTATTGGACTATTTTCGAAAATATTTGTTTTAATAATAGTTTTTTTATACAGATTCGAGAAGTTCAAAAAATGTTTGATATTGCCAAGGAGATCCCATACTAAAGCTGTGACGAAAATAGTCGCCAATCGAAATATATTCTGTTACAAAGAAATCATTTAAATATAGTGTCCAGCGAAGCGGGCAAAGCCTGCTAGTTAGTAATAAACGGTATTAGCCATTTAGTACTATGGAATGACTACTTATATTATAAAAAAAAATACTAATAACCATTTTAATCACAGATTACATTAGAAGATATAACATCTAAACAGAAATCATTATGTTACCATTCTATAATATGGAATATGATATACATGGTATGGTGTCTCGTGCTACTAAATGGTACAAACCTTTTAGTGTATGGAATTAATAATTAAAATATCAAAAATTTGAAATACAATTTATGTTAAAAATATATTAAATTACGTGCTGCATTGCCAGATATTAGATCCAAATTTAAACCAATCTATAACCATTTAGTACTATCAAATATGGTATATATGGTTTGCTATTTCATCGTTCTAAATGGTATTTCCTATTTTGTACTATGGAATAACCCCTAAAATATCAAAACTTTTAAATAAAAATAAAGTTAAAACTATTTTAAATCACAGGTTGCATTGAAAGATAATAGACTTTATTGAAAATAGTTTTAACATTATTTGTATTTAAAATTTGGATATTTCAAGTAGTCATAACATAGTAATATATGGTTAACTCCATTTAGTACCAGGGAATTATATACCATATATACCATGTTCTATATTACTGAATAATGAAAAATTGGCTTAAATTTAGGTCTTATATCTTCCAACGTTACCCGTGATTTAAAATAACTTTCATTTTCCTTTTTATTTAAAATTTTTGAAATTTTATGTAGTCATTCCATTTACTAAATGTTAATACATTAATAACATTCAGTACTCTGGAAAACCACACCACATATATCATTTTCGCAGGTACTAAATGGTAACGTATTGGTTTAAATTTGGATCTAATATCTTACATTGTAACCTGTGTTTTGTAGCCTGTGTTAAAATATTTTTAACATTATCTGTATTTCAGATTTTTGATATTTTAATAATTTATTCCATAGTAATCAAAAGTTAATATCATTTAGTAATGCGGAACACCATGCCATGTATTTCATATTGTTGTTTATTACTGAATGGTATTATATTAGTTTGAATTTTGATGTATTATCTTCTAATTTAACCTATGAATAAAAATTGTTTTAACATTATTATCTATTTTTTTATATTTTAAGTTGTCGTTCTATAGTACGAAATTGTTAAGTTTTGTTACTAATTGTTTTCAATACTCTGGAATACCATACTATGCATACAACAATCGATAATTATAAATGGGAACATATTGGTTTAAATTTGGACCGAATATCTTCCAATGTAACCTGTGATTTAAAAAAATAATGATAATAATATTTGTAATTAACCCTTTGAGTGCTGAATACTCGCGGCCTATGCGGTCCATACGGACGGCGCGCGTTTGGCGCTGACGATTCAAGAGGGTTTATCATCGTCTCCTTAAATCAGTAACCAAAGAAACTGTACAAAACGCCATCACGACGGCTTGAAGCAATCTTCGCAAAATGGGACTTAAAGGTGTATATTCTTCAATTTAAAGTATCAAAAGTGATTAAAAATGTTTGTTTGTCAATTTCATGCAAGTAGCATTCATGTAAGTAATATTTTGTTGAAAATAAATGAGAATCAAGTTGTCTCATTCTTATCGCGGACGCGCTTTATGCGATTGTTGCATAGTACACTGATCATTTTTGCCGGGCGCGTATTTGCGCCCATAGTCCATACTGAAAACATCTGCTAAGCGCGTATTTGCGTACATAGTCTATATTAATGACTTTCGCTGGACGCATATGCGCGACCATAGCACTCAAAGGGTTAAAATGTTTGATATTTTAAGTAATCATTCAATACAACTACATGGTAATTAAAATATAGTACTATGGAATATCATACAATACATACCATATTCCAATGAATTAAATTTGGATATAATATCTTCCAACGTAACCGTGATTTAAAATGGTTTTAACATTATTTGTAAGTAAATTGTCTTATATTTTTAAGCAGTCATTCCTTTAATACCATATTCTATAGCACTAAATAGTGACATATTGGCTGAATCTCTCAATGTATTTAAAATTTTGGATATTTTAAGTTGTCTGTCTATTGTACTAAATGGTAAGATATTGGTATAAATTTAGATCTAATATCTTCCAATGTAATCTGTAATTTAAAATATTTTTAACATTATTTGTATTAAAAATTTTTGATATTTTAAGTAATCATTGTGCAGTAATAAATGGTTCATGAAATAAAGTAGTACCATACCATATATACCACATTACACAGTACTAAATAGCAACATATTTGTTTAAATTGATCTAATATCTTCCAATGTATTCTCTGATTTAAAACAGTTTTATCTTTATTTGTATTTCATGTAGTCATTCCATTGTACTAAACGGATAATATCACTTATTCGGAGAAATAGCATACCATATGCACCACATTCCAAAGTTATTTGTATTTAATTTTTTCAATTAAGCTGTCATTCTATAGTACTAACTGTTTAACACCATTTAGTACTCTGGAATACCATAACATATATACCATAATAGATAATAAAAAACGAAAATATATTGGATTAAATTTTGATCTAATAGCCTCCAGTGTAGCCTGATATATAAAATGGCGTTAACATTATTTGCATTTAAAATTTTTGAAAAATTATGTAGTCATTCTATAGTTCTAAAAGATAGCATATTGGTTTAAAATTATATGTAATATTTTAAAATATAACCTGTAATTTAAAATTGTTTTAACTTTAATATTATTTGTATTTAAATTTTTTGATATTTTAAGTAGTCATTCCATAGTACTAAATGATTATTTCCATTTAGTACTATCTAATACCGTGTCATATATACCATATCCTATAGTACTAAATAAAAACATATCGTAATAAATTTCTATATAATATTTTCCAATGTAAACTGTGATTGAAAAGGGTTTTATAGTTATTTGTATTTAAAATTTTTATATTTTAAGCAGTCATTCCTTAAATACCATATCCCATAGCAGTAAATAATAAGATATTGGTTGAAAGTTCGATATAATATATCCTAATGTATTTAAAATTTTTGATAGATTAAGTGGTCATTCTATAGCACTAAATGGTTTAAATTTGGATCTAATATTTTCCAAAGTTAAATGCGATTTAAAAGAGTTTTATCATTATTCGTATTTAAAATTTTACTAATTTAAGTAGTCATACCATTGTAATAAATGGCTAATACATTTTACTGTTATGGAATAACATACCATATGTACCATGTTCCATAGTACTAAATAGTAACATATTTGTTTAAATTAGGGTATAATATCTTCCTATGTAACCTTGGATTTAAAAGAGTTTTAAGAATATTTCTATTAAAAATTTTTGATATTTTACATAATCATTTTATGGTACTAAATGGTTAAAACCATTCAGTGCACAGGAATACTATATCATATACAATACTATATCAATTTATAGTACTGAATGGTGACAATTTGGCTTATATTTATGCCTGATATCTTACATTCTAACCTGTGATTTAAAATTGATTTAACTTTATTTGTATTTAAAAATGTTTATATTTTAAGTGGTTTTTCCATAGTACTAAATGGTTAATATCATTTAATATTCTGGAGTACCATACCATATCCTATAGTACTAAATAAACACATATTGGTTTAAATTTGGATCATCCAAAGTAACATGCAAATCAAATTAGTATGAACATTATTTTAATTCAAAATTTTTTATATATTAACAAGTAGTTTTGACGCATTAAGTAGTCCTTAGTAGTACTACATGGCTAATAAAATGTAGTGATTTTAAATACCACACCATATATAACATCTTCCATAGTACTAAATGGTAACATCTTGGTTTAAAATTGGATCTGGAATATTCTAATGTTACCTTTAATTTAAAATAATTTTAACATTAATTGTATTTAAAGTTTTTGCTCTTTTAAGTGGTCATTATAGACAGTTAAATGTGTGTATAGAAGTGGTACAAAATACACTGTTAAAAAAATGCATTTTTGTCGCCGGAAATTTTCTGCAATTTCAGAAAAAAGTCGTAAATCACGGAAAAATTACGTTGAAAAAACGAATTTTTCTGAATTACGGAGATATTGTGGCAAGAAAGTTGCATTTTGTTAAACAATGTAGGTAATTCCATTTAGAACTATGAAATACCATACCATATATACTATAGCACTAAATGTATACTAACGTATTGGTTTAATCTTGGATATACTGTCTTCCGATGTGCCGTGTCATTTATAATAAATGAACATTATTAATTTTTGTATTTTTCTTATATTAAGAAAGCATTCCATAGTACTGAGTGGTTAATAACATTTTGTACTCTTGATTACAATACCATATATTCCATATTCGATGGAATTAAATGGTAACTTTATTTTTCTAAATTTTGATGTAATATTTTCCAGCGTAACCTGAGATTTAAAATAGTTTTAAAATTATTTGTATTTAAATTTTTTTATATTTGAAGTAATCATTCCATGGTACTAAATGGTTAAAAATATTTAGTACCCTGAAATTCCGTACAACAATTTACAGTACTGAATGTTAACAAATTGGCTTAAATTTATTCTCGATAACTTCAAATGTAACCTGTGATTTAAAATAGATTTAATTTTAGTAATGTGGAACATTTAGTAATGTGGAATACTATACCATATATAACTTGTTGCATAGTATTAAATAGTACCATATTTGTTAAATTTGGATCTAATATCTACTAATGTAAACTGTGATTTAAAAGTTTTATTATTATTTGTATTTAAAATGTAAAAAATTTTTAAGTAGTCATTCCATACCAAAAAATGGATAATACCATTTAGTACTGGGGAATAGCGTACCATATTAACCATATTCCAAATTACTAAATCGTAACGGCTTAAATTTATGTCTGATATCTTCCAATTTAACCCGTGAATTAAAATAGTTTTAACATTATTTGCATTTAAAAGTTTGGGTATTTCAATTAGTCAAACCATAGTAATAAATGGTTAATACCATTTAGTACTCTGGAA
This sequence comes from Salticus scenicus, assembly GCA_963930645.1. Taxonomy (NCBI): domain Eukaryota; kingdom Metazoa; phylum Arthropoda; class Arachnida; order Araneae; family Salticidae; genus Salticus; species Salticus scenicus. The sequence continues at coordinate 20,705,053 of OZ005658.1, forward strand.
TACTGCGCCATTTTCCATAGTAATAATTGTTAACATATTGGTTTAAATTTGAAACCAATATGTTCCAGCGTTACCTGTGCTTTAAAATAGTTTTATCATTATTTGTATTTAAATTTTTTGTATTTTAAATAGTCAAACCATAGTAATAAATGTTTAATACCATTTAGTACTATATAATAATATACCATATATACCATTTTGTATAGTGCTCAATAGTATCATATTGGTTTAAATTTGGATCTAATAACTTACAATATTACATGGAATTTAAAATACTTTAACATTATTTGTATTTATTTATTTTTATTTATTTGGCATTCTACAATAAGTATCTTGTAATGTAATCTGTGATTTAAAATATTTTTAACATTATATGTATTTATAATTTTTGAGTTATAAAACAGATATTTCCATAGTACTAATTTGTAACGTTATATAGAATTGTTTCATCATTATTTGTATTTGTATTTTATATTTTATGTAGTCATTCCATATTACTAAAGTAATAGTACCATTTATTATTTTGGAATACCATACCACACATATCATATTCGATGGCACTAAATGGTAATGTATTTGTTTAAATTTAGATGTGATATCTACCAATATAACCTGGGATTTAAAAGTTTTATCATTATTTGTATTTAAAACTTTGTATTTTAAGTAGTCTTTCTATAGTACTAAATGCTTAACATAATTTAGCACTCTGGAGTACTATAACATATAGAACATAATCCATAGTAATAAATGGTGACATATTTGTTTAAATTTGGATCTAATATCCTCCACTGTAAACAGTGATTTAAAATAGTTTTAACATTATTTGTATTTAAAATTTTTGATATTGTAAGTACTATTTCAATAGTATAATATAGTTAATTCGATTTAACACTGTAGAATAAAATACCATATGCACCATAAGTCATAGTGCTAAAAGGAATCGTATTGGTTTAAGCTTGGATATAATACCTTTCCATGTAATCTCTGATTTAAAACAGCTTTAACAATATTTCTACTTTAAATATTTGATGTTTTAAGTAGTCCTTGCATGGTACTAAAAGGTTAATACCATTGCACTCTGGAATACCGTACAATAATTTATATTACTGAATGATAACAAATTGGCTAAAATTTGGCTCTGATATCTAACAATGTAACATGTGATTTAAAATAGTTTTAATATTATTTGTATTTAAAATTATGACATTTTAATTATTCATACCTTAGTAATAAATGGTTAATACCATTTAGTACTCTGGAGTATCACACTATATACAGCATTCGATAGTAATAATTGTAAACATATTGGTTAAAATTTGAATTCAATATCTTTCAATGTTACACGTGATTTAAAACGTTTTAATATTAATTGTATTTAAATTTCTTTATATTTTAAATAGTTATTCCATAGTACAAAAAAGTTTATATGATGCAGTACTATGGAATACCAAACCATACATACCATATTCCTTAGTTCTAAATGGCAACATACGGTTTAAATTTGTATCTCATACCTCCCAGTGTAACCTTTGATTTAAAACAGCTATTTGTAAATAAAATTTATGATATTTAAAGTAGGCATTCTGTAGCACTAAATGTTTAATACTTTTTACTGCTATAGAATACTATAATATATACTCCATGCTACATATTACTAAATTGTAACATTATTTAAAACTTAGATGTGATAAATTCCATTGTAATCTGTGATTTAAAATATTCTTAATGTTACTTATATTTAAAATTTTCATATTTTAAATAGTAATTCCGTAGCACTAAATAGTTAATACCATTTAGCACTATGAGATACCATACCTTATATTCCATGCTATATTGTACTACATAGTAACATATATATTTAAATTTTGATCTAATATCTGGCAATGTAAACTGCGATTTAAAACAGATTTTTAATACTTTTATTTAAAATTTTGATATAGTAAATAATCATTCCATAGTAGAAAATTGTAATGCTTTGGTTTAAATTTAGATATATCTTCCAATGTAACCTGTGATTTAAAATGGATTTCACATTATTTGTATTTAAAATTTTGATATTTTGATTTGATATTTCATAATACAAAATGGATAATACCATTAGGATATTACCAATACTACTGTGGAATATTACACCATATATACCGTATTCTATTACACTAAATGGTAACTTAATGGCTTATATTTGGATCTGATATCTTCCAATGTAACTCTTGATTTAAAAGTGTTTTAACATTATTTGTATTTAATTTTTTTTAATTTAATTAGTCATTCGATTATACTAAATGGTTAATATTATTTAGCGTTCAGGAGTAACATACAATAATTTTTAGTCTTGAGTGGTAAGCAATTGGCTTAAATTTAGATCTGATATATTTCAATGTAGCTTTCGATTTCATAAAGTTTTAACATTATTTGCATTTATATTTTCTATATTTTAAATAGTCAAACCATTGTAATAAATGGTTAATACTATTTAGCATTTTTATATTTATTATCATTCCATATTAATTATCTTCCAAAGTAACTTGTGATTAAAAATATTTTTAACATTATTTGTATTTAAATTTTTTTTATATATAAAGTATTAAATTGTAACATACAGGTTTAAATTCGGATCTAATACTTCAAATATGACCGTTTATTTACAATAGTTGTAACAACATTTTTAATTAAATTTTTTTATATTTTAAGTAATCATTCCATAGAACTAAATTAATAGTACCATTTAGTACTCTTGAATACCATACCATATATACCGTATTCGATGTTACTAAATAGTAATATATTTGTTTGAATTTGGATCTAATATCTATTAATGTAACCTGTGATTTAATAGTTTTATCATTATTTGTATTTATTTATCATTTTATTTTAAGTAGTATTTCCATAGGACTTAATGGATAATACTATTCTGTACTGGAAAATAGCATACTATAAATACCATAATCCAAAGTACTAAATGGTAACAAATTGGCTTAAATTTAGGACTGAAGTATTCCAATACTACCTGTGAATTAAAACATTTTTTAAATTATTTGCATTTAAAATTTTGGTATTTTAATTAGTCATACCATAGTAATAAATGGTTGATACCAGTTAGTACTCTGGAATACCACACTATATACACCACATTCGATAGTAATAATTGTTAACATATTGGTTCATATTTGAATCCAAAATCTTCCAATGATACACGTGATTTAAAGACGTTTTAATGTTATTTGTATTTTAATTGCTTTATATTTTAAATAATCATTCCATAGTACAAAAAGGCTAATACGGTTTAGTACTTTGGAATTCCATACCATATATATCATATTCCTTAGTTCTAAATGGCAACGTAATGGTTAAAATTTGGATCTAATATCTTCCACTATAACCTTTTATTTAAAATATCTATTTGTAAATAAAATTAATTGTAAATAAAATTTATGATATTTAAAGTAGGCATTCCGTAGTACTAAATGTTTAATACCCTTTACTACTATAGAATACCATACAATATATACCATACTACATAGCACTAAATTGTAAAAAATTTTAAAACTTGTAAGTAATAAATTCCCTTCTTACCTGTAAATTAAAATATGTTTTAATATTACTTATATTTAAAATTTTCTTATTTTAAGTTGTCATTCCGTAGTACTAAATGGTTAACACCATTTTGCATTATGAAATTACATACCATATATACCATGTTACTTATTACTACATAGTAACGTATATGTTTATATTTGGATCAAATATCTGCCAATGTAACATGTGATTTAAAACAGTTTTATCAGAATTTTATTTAAACTTTTGATATATAAAATAGTCATTCCATAGTACAAAATGGTAAAGTATTGGTTTAAATTTAGATATATCTCTCAATGTAACCTGTGATTAAAAATATTTTTCACATTATTTGTATTTAAAATTTTGATATTCAAAATTGGTATCAAAGTTGTTAAAAAATTTTGATAATTTTGAAATAAAGTTTATTTCAATATGAAATGAATATGTAATTAACCACTTGAAGGTAAGTCTTATGATTATTATGTATGATCTTCACTGTTAATAAAGAAAGCTGTTTTATCTGAATATGACCATCAGATATGTACATTACATCATATATAGCAGGTTCTGCTCTCGAAATACTCCAGTCCTATCTTCATTCAATGAATTTGGATTTTGGGAATAAGACCGATTGACTGCTATAGGTCCTAGGCCAGAGAGGGAGTGCCCTCTGTGGGGGGTCTTAATAAAGGGTCCGAGCCCGTATTTACTGAAGTTTCGAAGAAAACCACGGAAAACTCCAAACGGCAAGGCCGACGAGCGTGACCTGGGATCGAACCCGGCACCTTATGACTACTAGCTTTGAGCGTAGAACCGCTCGGCCCAATGGAATACAGCTTTAAAAAAAAAAAACCTCTTCTGCTATTCTAAAAAGTGCAAATACGCCTACCACTTCATAAACACAGTTTGAAATCGGCCTTATAATGAAAACCTGTTTGGATGAATAAGAATTAGGCTCTAGTTATTTTTTTTTTTTTTTTTGTACCCACTACTGAAACCATAACGGTCGAAAACCATGAAAAAAAATCATATTAATTGGAGAAACAAATTCTCTGTATGTATGTAAAAGATTTATTATTATTATTCAAAGTTTATTCTTCGTCTCAGTTAATTTTCAGAGATCTCACATAGTTTTCAAAAGTTTCATTTTGTTTTTGAAAAAGGGTGAGAAATTCTCACCCATTATTTACCTCTAATGAGAACCTTGAAATAAGACTACCACCTCTTTAGTGCTAGTGTTTAAGAATAAAATAGGCCCACCAGCGGCCGAGCGGTTCTGCGATCAAAGCTGGTAGACGTGAGGTGCCGGGCTCGATCACAGGTTGCCCTCATCAGCTTAGCCTTTCGGATTTTTCCGTGGTTTCCTCCGAAACTTGTGTAAATACGGGCTATGACCCCCCTCAGAAAGACCCCTCGGAAGGCACTCCCCCTCAGGCCTAGGACATACAGCAGTCAATCGCCCTTATTCCCAAATCCAATCCAGTCCGTTTACAAATAAAAATGATTTCGAAAAACAGTTAGATTTTCTTTCACAAAACTCACTATCGTAGTCTTTATAGGGAGAAAAAAAAAAAAAAAAAAAAAAATAAGGCTTTTGTTTTTTCAATATGAGAATTGACTGACTTCTTAAATTTGTCAAAAATAGCAAATTTAGATTTTAAAATAGTCTTAAAATAAAATATTTAACAAGCATAGTTTCAACGTTAACAATTTAATTACTTAAAAAATTTCTGTAAAATAAATCACTTAAAAAATTTCTGTAAAATAAAGCACTTTTTTTAAACATAAATACAGCATAGGTTGCTGTAAATTTGTATAACTAGTTCTGTAAAAATTATTGAAGATTTGTTACTTCACATTGTGCTGTAAATCGGTTTAAAAAATTTTCCAGAAGTCTTTTGGTGCGTATGACAAGATTTATCAGTTAGTCAGTTCTGATGTTGACTTTATGTCTTTTTTACAAAGAAAAGCCTCCGTGATACCAACGGCGTGGTTGGCAAAGCGCTGGCTTCTGACACAGGTGATTGTGAGTTCGAATCCCGGGCTACCCAAATTTACCAATAAAATTCACCAATCCATATCATCCTTGATGCAGGATATGTTCGAGTGTTGCTCTGGCCAGTGCGTTCTCCTGATCTTGCACCAATGAAAATTACTGTTTAATCGTTGAAAAGCGACTGGCCCCCACCATTCACCAGTAACTACGATCGCTTAATTATGGCATCGTGTTGAAACTTCATGAAGGGCTTTACCCGTACATGTCATTCAATCGCTGTTTGATTCAATGCCTAGGCAGTTAAGTGGCGTTATTGCTCACAGAGGTCGCTGCTTTATGTACTGTTTTCTCAGTACATTTTACTCGAAAATTCCTGAAATTTTAATCAATTGTTCTTCTTTCTATAATGTATGAGCCCAACAAATATCATTATGATATTCGCATTCTTTCATGGTGTTGCATTTTTTTATAAACAGCACTTTAGTAACATATATGTTTAAATTTGGATCTAATATGTTCCGATGTAACCTGTCAATTAAACAGTTTTATAATTATTTTATTAAAATTTTGATATATTAAGTAGTCATTCCATATTAAAAAATGTTAACATATTGGTTTAAATTTGGATCTAATATCTTCCATTGTAACCTGTTATTTTAAACAGTGTTGACATTATTTGTGTTTATAATTCTTGATATTCCTCAGTACAAAATTGTAACATATTGGTTTAATTTAGGATCTAATATCTTATAATGTAAACTTCCATTGAAAATAGTTTTAACATTGCTTGTACTTAAAATTTTAATATTTTAAAAATTTATACCATAGCTGTAAATGGTTAACCATTTAGTACTGTGCAATACTAAATGGTCCATATGTACCATGTTCATAGTACTAAATGGTAACATATTTGTTTAATTTTGGACCTGATACCTTCTAATGTAACATGCGGTTTAAAATGATTTTAACAATATTTCTATTTAAAATTTTTTATATTTCAAGTAATCTTTCTATGGTACTAAATGGTTAACACCATTTAGTTATTTATAATACTATATTGTAATATTTCATACTGAATGGTAAAAATGTGGCTTAGAGTCTGATATCATCCAATATAACTTGTGGTTTAAATTTTTTTTAAATATTATTTGTATTTAAAACTTCTGATAAATTAATAGTCATTCCGTAGTATTAAATGGCTAATACAATTTACTGCTATGGAATAACATACCATATGTACCATGTTCCATAGTACTAAATAGTAACATATTTGCTTAAATTAGGGTATAATATCTTCCTATGTAACCTTGGATTTAAAAGAGTTTTAATAATATTTCTATTAAACATTTTTGTTTTTTTACATAATCATTTTATGGTACTAAAGGGTTAAAACCATTCAGTGCTCTGGAATACTATATCATATACAATACTATATCAATTTATAGTACTGAATGGTGACAATTTGGTTTAAATTTAGGCCTGATATCTTACAATCTAACCTGTGATTTAAAATTGATTTAACTTTATTTGTATTTAAAATTTTTATATTTTAAGTAGTTTTTCCATAGTACTAAATGGTTAATATCATTTAATATTCTGGATTACCATACCATATCCTATAGTACTAAATAAACACATATTGGTTTAAATTTGGATCATCCAAAGTAACATGCAAATCAAATTAGTATGAACATTATTTTAATTCAAAATTTTTTTATATATTAAGAAGTAGTTTTGATACATTAAATAGTCCTTAGTAGTACTAAATGGCTAATAAAATGTAGTACTTTTAAATACCACACCATATATAACATCTTCCATAGTACTAAATGGTAACATCTTGGTTTAAAATTGGATCTGGAATATTCTAATGTTACCTTTAATTTAAAATAATTTTAACATTATTTGTATTTAAAGTTTTTGCTCTTTTAAGTGGTCATTATAGACAGTTAAATGTGTGTATAGAAGTGGTACAAAATACACTGTTAAAAAAATGCATTTTTGTCACCGGAAATTTTCTGCAATTTCAGAAAAAAGTCGTAAATCACGGAAAAATTACGTTGAAAAAACGAATTTTTCTGAATTACGGAGATATTGTGGCAAGAAAGTTGCATTTTGTTAAACAATGTAGGTAATTCCATTTAGAACTATGAAATACCATACCATATATACTATAGTACTAAATGTATACTAACGTATCGGTTTAATCTTGGAAATACTGTCTTCCGATGTGCCGTAGTATTTAAAATAGATTAACATTATTAGTTTTTGTATTTTTCTTAAATTAAGAAATCATTCCATAGTACTAAGTGGTTAATAACATTTTGTACTCTTGATTACCATACCATATATTCCATATTCGATGGAACTGAATGGTAACTTTATTTCTAAATTTTGATGTAATATTTTCCAGCGTAAACTGAGATTTAAATTAGTTTTAAAATTATTTGTATTTAAATTTTTTGATATTTGAAGTAATCATTCCATGGTACTAAATGGTTAAAAATATTTAGTGCTTTGAAATTTCCGTACCACAATTTACATTACTGAATGGTAACAAATTGGCTTAAATTTATTCTTGATAACTTCAAATGTAACCTGTGATTTAAAATAGATTTAATTTTAGTAATGTGGAACATTTAGTAATGTGGAATACTATACCATATATAACTTGTTGTATAAAATTAAATAGTACCATATTTGTTTAAATATCTACTAATGTAAACTGTGATTTAAAAGTTTTATTATTATTTGTATTTAAAATGTAAAAAAATTTTAAGTAGTCATTCCATACTGAAAAATGGATAATACCATTTAGTACTGGGGAATAGCGTACCATATTAACCATATTCCAAATTACTAAATCGTAACGGCTTAAATTTATGTCTGATATCTTCCAATTTAACCCGTGAATTAAAATAGTTTTAACATTATTTGCATTTAAAAGTTTGGGTATTTCAATTAGTCAAACCATAGTAATAAATGGTTAATACCATTTAGTACTCTGAAATACCGTGCCATTTTCCATAGTAATAATTGTTAACATATTGGTTTAAATTTGAAACCAATATGTTCCAATGTTACTGTGCTTTAAAATAGTTTTATCATTATTTGTATTTAAATTTTTTGTATTTTAAGTAGTCAAACCATAGTAATAAATGTTTAATACCATTTAGTACTATGTAATAATATACCATATATACCATTTTGTATAGTGCTCAATAGTATCATATTGGTTTAAATTTGGATCTAATATCTTACAATATGACATGGAATTTAAAATACTTTAACATTATTTGTATTTATTTATTTTTATTTATTAGGCATTTTACACAATAAGTATCTTGAAATGTAATCTGTGATTTAAAATGTTTTTAACATTATATGTATTTATAATTTTTGAGTTATAAAACAGATATTTCCATAGTACTAATTTGTAACATTATTTAGAATTGTTTCATCATTATTTGTATTTGTATTTTATATTTTATGTAGTCATTCCATAGAACTAAAGTAATAGTACCATTTAGTATTTTGGAATGCCGTACCATATATATCATATTCGATGGCACTAAATGTTAATGTATTCGTTTAAATTTAGATGTGATATCTAGCAATATAACCTGGAATTTAAAAGTTTTATCATTATTTGTATTTAAAATTTTGTATTTTAAGTAGTCTTTCTATATTACTAAATGCTTAACATAATTTAGCACTCTGGAGTACTATAACATATAGAAAATAATCCATAGTAATAAATGGTAACATCTTTGTTTAAATTTGGATCTAATATCCTCCAATGTAACCAGTGATTTAAAATAGTTTTAACATTATTTGTATTTAAAATTTTTGATATTTTAAGTACTATTTATGCCATATATACCGTATTCGATGTTACTAAATTGTAATTTATTTGTTTAAATTTGTATCTAATATCTACTAATGAAACCTGTGACTTAATAGTTTTATCATTATTTGTATTTATTTATTATTTTATTTTAAGTAGTCCTTCCATAGTATTTTATGTATAATACCATTTAGTACTGGGAAATAGCATACTATAAGTACCATAATCCAAAGTACTAAATGGTAACAAATTGGCTTAAATTTAGGACTGAAGTATTCTAATATTACCTGTGTATTAAAATATTTTTACAATTATTATCATTTAAAATTTTGGTGTTTTAATTAGTCATACCATAGTAATAAATGGTTGATACCATTTCGTACACTAGAATACCACGCTATATACATCATATTCATTAGTGATAATTGTTAACATTTGGATCCAAAATCTTCCAATATCACACGTGATTTAAAAACGTTGTAAAATTATTTCTATTTTAATTTCTTTATATTTTAAATAGGCATTCCATAATACAAAATGGTTATCTTCCAATATCACAGGTGATTTAAAAACGTTGTAAAATTATTTCTATTTTAATTTCTTTATATTTTAAATAGGCATTCCATAATACAATATGGTTATCTTCCAATATTACAAGTGATTTAAAAACGTTTTAATATTATTTGTATTTTAATTTCTTTATATTTTAAATAGGCATTCCATAATACAAAATGGTTATCTTCCAATATCACATGTGATTTAAAAACGTTTTAATATTATTTGTATTTTAATTTCTTTATATTTTAAATAGGCATTCCATAATACAAAATGGTTATCTTCCAATATCACATGTGATTTAAAAACGTTTTAATGTTATTTGTATTTTAATTTCTTTATATTTTAAATAGGCATTCCATAATACAAAATGGTTAATATGATTTAAGACAATGGAATTCCATACCATATATACCATATTCCCCCGTGGCAGAAACACGGCGACACGGCGACAATGTCGCAGAAACAGAAATGTTCTTGCAGAAAGATTTTACTTAAGTCAAATAAATTTTGCCATTGTGTTAAAAAAAGAAAGAGAGAGAGAGAGAGAGAGAAACTCAAAGAATGGTTTATAAACTGCTCTGCAGAACAAAAATTTTCGTTTCTGCAGATACGATCGCCTCAACACTGAATAAGGAGAGGAGATAAAGCGGATGTAACTCACTTGGGTTATCTTTGATACGGCATGCATTAGCGATTCGTGATGCGGTGATATGATTCGGTGTATCGACACTTTTCACTGGTAACCTCTTCACAAACTTTGTTTTCACGCCGCGCCTGCCGCTCGTGTCGTGTGTATTTATTGTATTGCAAAAAGATGTTTTTTCGAAAGAATGTGGCTTTGCGACCATTTTCCGAATTTCATATTTCATGCATTTTCAGATTCATGCATAACAAAATAGCTGCATCCAGTGATTTTTTTTTTTTTTTTTTTTTTTTTTTTTTTTTTTTAAGTGCGTGATTGCTGCTGTACCGATTTTCATATATTTTCTGATTTACGCACGACAAATTAGTTGCATCTAGTGATTTTTTTTCTTTAATGTATGCGAAGCGTGCATACGTGCGTGGTAGTATATACACGTAATTTTTTTAAAGCTGCATTAATTTAAATGTTTGGTTCAAACTATGCAATACATTTCACAAATATATACAGAAATAAGACTATGGGGAAATTTGTAACGTATGTACTTATACGCAAAAAAAAAAAAAAAAAAAAAAAAAAAAAAGAAAAGAAAATGACGCTTCAAACCTTGCTTCAAAAAATAGAAAATTAAGAAATTTATCTTAAAAATACTTTATTGATATTTAGCATTTTATATGTAGTAAAAGATCTTAGCAATAAATATTAATGGGTATCTTAAGTTATAAAATTGACTTTTCTAAATTTTTCTTTACTAATCATTAATTATTTTAATTACGATTAAAATTCTTAGCTTTAATTTTTGTTGTTTAAGCATATGAAGTCGTTAAAAAAATCATTAATTTATTTTACAAAAATACTCTTATCATTAGTTTCTACAGCTTGTTCATTTCATTTGTTAAACATTTGAATTTAAAAAAAAAAATTTTTTTTTAATTGAAATATTGAAAATTAAATAGTTATTTTGAATAAAAATCAAACGAAAGGTTTTGTTGAATATATATATATATATATATATATATATATATGTATTGTAAGCAAAGGGAATTTTATCTAATAGTAGTTGTTTTGAATAAATACTAATTAAACAGCAAATGCTTTTATTTATTTACTTTTATTTACTTATTTGTATAGATATATACTTCAAATATTACTTTTAATTGATTTCTATTTATTTCATTCATCTGTAATCATTATTTTCTAGTATAGATTTTACCCGTGAAATCTGTTACATTTCAGATTTCAACATCTCCTTAAAAATTATATATTTCACTTGCCTCAATCTTTATAAAAATATTTCGACTATGCTTTGTCTATAATTGTGTTACTTAGATCTTGCATTCTGTTTTACTTTATGTATTTAAATGATGGTATAATTATACATTCTGAATTCTTTAATGTCAAATCATTTTTTAGATTTCAAATACTATTTGCTATTATGCTATAATACTTTATGCTCAGGGCCCGACTTAGACTACCTGCAGCCCCGGGGCAAGCCTATTGTGTGTGTGGGGGGGGGGCTTGCAGTGGCATAAGAGCTTTTTAGGTTGCAAAATTTCTGCATACGCCTGTAGGGGGCCCCTTCCAGAAGGGGGGCCCAGGGCATTTTCCCCGTATGCCCTGCCGTTAGTCAGGGCCTGTTTATGCTATTTGTATATAATACAAAAAATGAATCTTGTGTAATAGAATGTTATCGTGCACCTTTCTAGTAATCTCAAAAACTATAAATGTTGTAAATTATTTATATTTCATTATGATATTCAGTATTCTATATTAATTTTTACTTTTAATTTGTTGTATTTTAATTTTTAGTTCTGTATTATATTTTATGTTTATTGTTTTAAAATGAATATTATGTTTATTGTTTTAAAATGAATGCACTTATGAAATAAGTGCATTTGTGTATTTAAATATATATATTTAATATAAAAAAAAGTAATGGAATTTTAAAAGAATTTGTAACATTTGTTTAATTAAGACATTTCATGATTTAAATGCCTTAAAAAAATTGCAGATTATTTTTGATGTGTTACTGCATTTTATGGTTTCAATTCATTGAATATTTTATAAACAATATTGTATATTAATGTGAACAAAAAATCTGAGGCAATTAAGATCAATAGATTTATTTTCACCTTTCTTAAAAAAAAAAAAAAGTGTATTTTCTTGCAATAGTGCAGATATATATATGCATTTGTGCCTAGTTAAAATTTAAATACATTGGTTATACTGAATATTATTTACAATTTAAAAATAATTTATTTTGAATTCGTAAATGTAAACTTCACAAACTATTCCTGCAGAAAGATTTTGGTGTTGATGAAGCTTGTCGCAGAAAGCATAATAAATTTCTGCCACAGGGTATATATATATATATATATATATATATATATATATATATATATAATGAAAATTTTGTCATCACGATAACTCCCGAAATAATACTCGAAATCAAACCAAATTTGGACAGTGAACTAATCTTATAAATATCTTGGATGAGTTCGTTAACCAAGTTGCTCCGAGTTTTTGTTTTCAAGTGGCAGCCACTTGAAAATTTCAAACCGACATTGTAAAAAGCATATTTAAAGCAAGATTTGCTTCAATTTTGATGTAAATACAGGCCACATAAGGGTCTCAATGAAGTTTATAATTGATGTTTACCCGCCATTTTTAATAAAGTGGCAGATATTTTAAGTTAAGCGGGACCACTTGAAATCAGGCTACCACTTGAAAATTTAAAATCACTATAACTTCCGAAATAATACTCCAAATCGAACCAAATTTGGACAGTGTCTTAACTTATCCTATAAATATCTTAGATGAGTTTATTAACCAAGTTACTCCGCCATTTTGTTTTCAAGTGGAGACCACTTGAAAATTTCAAATTCAAATTGTAAAAAGCATATTCCGAATTTGTTTTAAATTTGATGTAAATATAGACCACATAAAGGTCTCAATAATGTTTATTAATGAAATTTATCCGTCATTTTTAATAAAGTGGTATATATCTTAAGTTAAGCGGGGCCTCTTGAAACCTCGCTACCACTTGAATATTTAAAATCATAATAACTTCTGAAATAATACTCCAAATCGAACCAAATTTGGAGAGTGTCTTAACCTATCTTATAAATAACTTAGATGAATTTGTTAACCAAGTTGCTCCACCATTTTGTTTTCAAGTGGAGACCACTTGAAAATTTCAAATTCAAATTCTAAAAAAGTGTACTCCGAATTTTTTTTTTTTAATTTTGATATATACATAGATTATACAAGTGTCTCAAATAACTTTATTAATGAACTTTATCTACCATTTTTAATAAAGTGGCGGATATCTTAAGTTCTTGAAAATTTAAAACCATGATAACTTCCGAAATAATACTCCAAATGGAACCAAATTTGAACAGTGTCTTAACTTATCTCATAAATATCTTAGATGAGTTTGTTATCCAAGTTGCACCGCCATTTTGTTTTCAAGTGGAGACCACTTGAAAATTTCAAATTTAAATTGTAAAAAGCATATTCCGAAATTGTTTGAATTGTGATGTAAATACAGATCATGTAAGGATCTCAATGAAGTGTGTTAATCAACTATATCCGCCATTTTTAATAAAGTGGCAGATATCTTAAGTTAAGCGGGGCCACTTGAAATCAGGCTCCCACTTGAAAATTTAAAAATACGATTACTTCTAAAATAATACTCCAAATCGAACCAAATTTGGAGAGTGATATTATCATATAATCTTGAATGTTTTCACTGGGCAACTTGTCCCGACATCTTGTTTCTAAGTTCCAGCCACTTGAAATCACACTGCCACTTCAAAATATGCCACACACTGTAACTTTTAAAAGACTAAACTGATTCAAATAAAAGTTGGATAGTGAACTTATGGTTCAAATATCTAGGATAAGTTCATTTGGTGATTTGATCCGCAATTTCATTTCCAAGTGGCTGCCACTTGAAAATTTGTTATCACGGTAACTTTAGAAATACTTAATCAATGCAAATCAAAGTTAGAAATTGGATTTATCTTTCAAACAACAAAAATCTAGAAAATTCACGTAACTCGTGAACCAATCACGTTATTGCGTCCATCATTGGTATATCGATAATAAGTATTTTCTCGCCAAAAGTCGCCAAAAAAGTCGCCATTGTGGAAAAGTCGACAGAATCTGCGCCAAATCTATTACTTGCGTTACTGGATGTTTTTAATGCGTTTTTAAGGAAAAATTAGGCTATTTTAATGCTAAAACAAACTAGAAATGCAGAAAACTAACATTTTTATCAACTTACTCTCTTTGAAAGAATTTCTAGAAAAAAAAATTATTTTCAAATTTGCAACGATATCTTAGATGAGCAACTTTCTCTGCCATTTTGATCGAAGTGTCAGTCACTGAATTTTTCAACACGATAACTTTTGAGATTTTGAATTAATTCGAACTATATGTGTACAGTAGACTTATCTCACAAATACATTTCATATATTTGTCAACTTAACCCACCATTTTGTTTCCAAGCGCCAGCCACTTGAAAATTTAAATTCACATAAAAATGTATTTATGAACCGATTTGCTTAAAACTCCATTTGTGCGTAGCCTACATCAATATTTCTACGAAGTGCATTAATAATTTGTTGGCGCCATTTTGAATCAAAATGACGGCTGCTTGATAAGGAAAAAGAAATCAACCTACCCTTCCGAATAAGCCGGAAGGTCTTGTTTTATTTTCTCTTCTTACCTATTTCACAGCTAGCGAACATTTTATTTTAACGCCTTTAAAATGTAATAAACTATTAAAAAAAAAAAAAAAAAAAAAAAAAAAAGTAAATTGAGTTGTTTTCAACGAGATATATAAATTAGAGTGCTGATTCAATGGATGAAGGATTAGCTTGCCATGGTTCAAGATGAATCACTATGACATGCTCTAATAGGTTGCTGTGTATGGCCTTTTATCGCTATTTTGGCATTTAAAATATCAATTCGACAAATTATCATTATTATTAGGTAACATGACAGTCCTATGATCGAAATAAATTGTTTTTAAAATAATTTTACTCATATTTCACATTTCAATAAATAATAAAATACCTTTTTTTCATCGTTTCCCAACAAAGTTTAAAAGTGTTTATAAAAGAAAATTTAAACTTTTAAAGAGCTAAATTTAACAACAAATAATATTTTTCAACTATTTTTAAGCATTTTGTCGGTTAAAGTTCAACTACACGAAATAAAAAAGAAGTAAATTCAAAATCAAAATGATTTAGAACAAAAGAATATTAAACTACGTAAGTAAACAAAACATTGGCGTTTATGGCTTATGTGAAGAACAATCTCCAAACCGTTGCCATAGAAATTTTCTGAAAATAAACTGTTACCAAGGGAACCACTGAATACGCAGGTGCAAGGAGAGCATGTCACATGACTCATCTTGGACCTTCTCAAGGGTTACCATTTATCACTCTACTTTATATATCTCGTTGGTTGTTTTACCGGGGCCGTGTCCCTAGCGGAAATGTTATCTCCCCTCGGTGGCGTGCTTTTAGCATACGTGCCTTTAGCGGAAATGTATAATAAATTTAAAAATAAATTAATAAATAAAAAATGAGCTCTTCAATTTTCCTATACACTTTATCCACATTTAGCGCTGGCTATATTTTGTTTCAGAAGTAAACCTGTCGCAAAAAAAGGTATGCGTACTGTAGAATATCCGTTATTTGAGGGAACGGTGATCTGTAACCATATAAAGTTTAATGAATCACAGTACTCCATACGAAAACGTACATTATTGCCATTTTATGATTTCATTTAAGTTTTTGAAAATATAATTAAGCATTACACCTTTTAAAACTGAAACAAAAATGAAAAATCAGGAGGTACACATTGGTTATCAACACTTTCCAACTGTACGTATTCGTTGTATCGTATAACATTCTATGTTCTTTGTCTATATTATTACACAATGGACAAACACAAACACAGACATATAGACTAATTGAATTCATAATCACTCTGAAACATTGTTGGAAAGTGTTAAAAATGCTTAACACAAACAGATACTCTGCTCTTAATTTCCTATTTGCACCCCTTAATGTATCGAAACATTTTTGCGTAGCCCTTTAAATCTGGAGATTAAGCATATTATAGTTTACACAAAACATTTTCTTAGCATATAAACAATAAATACGAAATACTTTATGATTTTTTGATGAAGTTATTTAAATGTGATTTACAAAAATGTCTCCCCTAAAGCGCAATGCATTCCATCATGTACACGAACCAGTGGCATAGGTTCTATTAGAGCCATTTTAAGTATGGAAATTCAATAAAGAATTTGAATAACACATATCATTAAAATAAAATAAAATAAGAACTAGTAGGTTGTGGCCACCACAAGACTTTATTTTCCTATACAAATTCACTAAGTGCAAATAATTAATTTTCATCTTAGAGAAAACCAACACTAAATATCCAAAGAAAGACAGTTTTATTAGCTATAAATGACATCTTAAAAAAATGCATTTTTATAGTAGTTATCTCACATATCAAGTTTCGTACAGTTATATGCTGTAGAAGTTCAGATACAGCGTTCCCGTTATCGAGGAAATTTACAGTACAGCAGCGCAACCTATTGGCCAATAAGCATCTAAATTGAATCAGTGTAATATCTCATAATGGCCTTCACATATAATCACGTTTTGTTTGATTATACGCAATAGAACCTGAGATACAGCCTCCTCTTAAATTGCAGAAATCACTGTATAGCAGCACCATCTGTAGAGCATTTAACACCAAAAGTTGACAGACACTCATTTAGGTTAAGGTGCATCAACATATAAATTTATATTCAATTCTGTGCAGTAGTTCCTGAGATATAGCTTTCCCTTAAACTGCAGAAATCGCTGTATAGCAGCGCCACCTGACAGTCCATAAGCATTCAAATTGAATCAGCATAATGTCTCACAATGGCCTTCTCTTATATCAAGTTTTGATTGATTATACGCAATAGAACCTGAGATACAGCTTTCCCTTAAATTATGGGAACCGCTATATAGCAGCGACACCTGTTGAGCGGTTGGCACCAAAAGTTGGTAGGCACTAATTTAGCTCAAGGTGCATCTTCATGTAAACTTATATGTAATGCTGAGCCGTAGTTCCGGAGATACAGTTGCCACACAATTTTTGTCACACGCACACACACACGCACACACAGAGAGACAGACGGACAGACAGACATTTTCTAAAAGTAGTCAAATGGTGCTCTAGACCTCTCAAAACGTATAAATCCGTCGAAAACCGGAAGTCGAAAATTTTTACGAATCCAATACTTTCATCTATTGAATATAGAAGAAAGTAAAAATAAAAAATTCATAAAATATTTACGAACGCTGTAGGCGGAGAAACGGACAATAGAGTAGACAAATACTCTAATTCAAATCATATTCACGTTTTAAATTAAAAAATTGTAGAATAAACGCTTAATGTAAACGAAAATGCAATTCAGCAAATTTCCAATAATTACCCTCTGTGTCAACTGAATATTTTTGTTTGACTCTGTAAATCTAATGCTAATCACACTGCATTCTTTTGTGCATTTGAGTAACATATTTCAATCTGCCACACGCACACCTTCTTTATTTCCGCTAAGGGCACGGCTTCTTCTATTCCTCTTTCTTTCCTTTCACCCCATTCCGCTAAGGGCACAGTCGCTAAGGGCACGACACCGTTTTACCCATCTAAGATTTTTTTTTTTTTTTTTTTTTTTTTAGAGATATTATGTTTCCTAAAAATTTTATTTGCATTTTTCCTATTAAACTTACGTAAAAATAATTAGCTGGGCTGCATTCTAGATCTCTTTAAGAATCAATAATTTAATTGATTTCTAATATATAATAAAAAATAGAAACTTAAATAGTGGTTAAAATAAAAAAAATAAAAAATTACTTTTTATGTGTTTATCATTTCTACGTCTTTTACATTTTTAATAAATATTGTAATGGAGCCTTAGTTCATTTGGTAAATATACTGTAGCCTTAGCCACTTAGTTTATTTTTAATTATATATGAAAATGCTTTGTTCATATGATATATACACTGTACAAAATTTCCGTAAAAATAAAGCACTTTTTTAGCATAAATACAGGCTAGGCTGCTGTATATTTTTACAGCTAGTTCTATAAAAGTAATTGAAGACTGATTACTTCACATTGTGCTATAAATCGGTATCAAAAATTTTTGAGACGTCTTTTGGTGCGTATAACATGATTTATCAACCAATCAGTTACGATGTTGACCTTATCTGTTTTTGTAAAGAAAAGTGATTATGATCTAAACAGCGTGATTGGCCTCTGAAACAGGAGATTGCGAGTTCGAATCTCGGGCTATCGAAGATCGTTCGCTCCGCATGAAAAAATAAAGTAAATTATATGTGTCAAAAAATAAATAAGTTGTTTAGTTTTGCGGATGACTCCCTGCATGCATGTGTAATAATTGCAGGGAATATTTTTAAAGCATACTAGGAAAATTACAGCCCACGCGAGTAAAAATCGCAACAAATTTATTTTACTGCCTATTGTAAAAATACAGAACAGTGAGTAGGCAATACAGTGTACTGGTAAAAGTACTATGTACTACAGAAAATTTTTACAGTATAAATATCGATGTTTTTCCATGTTTCTAAAATTTATAAAACCTTTACTTTTGTTCTTATTTCTTAGTTTACATTTTCATTTCCTTAAAAACTTATTTTTGTTCACACTAAAAAACTGACTTTTGTTTCTAAATGAAAGCCTACCTGCATAATCATAAATCGCTTAATATTAAACATAGCCAATATACCAGGTGACCCATAAGTTCATATATAAACTCATAAAAAAAAGCTCTATTTTGATGAAGATTACGAAAAATTCATTTTCCAATTCAACATTCATTTTGTAAATAGACGTCACTGTTTGCGCAAAAATCCCAATTACGATTCTTTTCATGTAGACAAATATAAATGCTTATAAGTATCAAAAGCTCAAGAAAATGTCTTCTAGGTATTTGTTATCAGAAATTATTTTTTATTCCTTTATTTTATAAGACTCTCATTTGGATATTTTCTATCATTCATTGGGTTCCTTGACCTCGATTGGAAAAACTACTTTTATTTACATTATATATATTTGTTAATGTTCATATGAAATTTGTATTTCCTCTAAGTTTAAGAACCCGGCTGCAGAATGTAGTACAACAGAGAAATAAAATATAGGAAACTAAATGTACATACTCACAATAAGGATTTTGCGTTAGAATCTAATGGGAAATTTTAAGATATCGACGTCTACTGAAAACAGAACCGCCGAACTTACTCAGTCATAAACATTTATTTCTTGAAGATTTTATTTGCGAAGTTGGTCCGAAAGGGTGACAGTTTTGGAAATGAAAAGACATGCTCCTTGTTACACAAAATTAACTGTAAATCTATTTCTACTGCAATAACACTTTTCATGCCGAAAAGGGGTTAATCCTTTGCGACAAAACTTCTGTTTAAGGACTGCCTGCCTTGAATATGATATTCAAACAAAGGTATTCTTGATATTTAATATTTTTTATATTCACAATAATACAGAAAAATCAGTATTATATTATACCGATCATTTGATTCTCCCCCCCCCCCCCCTCCCTTGCTAATTTTTCAATTAACGTACACCGATTTATATTATTTTTCTACTATTAGAATACAATAATGACGATTACAGCACCTAATTATCATCATCTATTAGTAAAAATTTTATAACCATCTTTAGTATTATTTTTTATTGAATTGCATTCTCTCATTTTCTCCAGACATTTTAAAAGTCCAATAAAAATTAAATTACATAAGATTTTTTCGTACTTTTCCTCAAAATTATTTCCAATTAAGTGACGTGTGGAAAATTGCAAAATTGATTTTAGATAAGTTCTTGTTTATGACATAATTTATTTTCCAATAACTGAAGAATAAAGTGCCTAATAAGATGCGCGGTAGTAACTTTATTACGAAGAATATTTCCTAAGTCCTATTTTCATAATCGAAGCATATTATTATAGAGATTAAAATAAAATTATATTCGAAAAATGTTTATTATACAGTAATAGTGAAAAAAGAATTAAATAAGAATAAAAAATAATGTTTCTTAGTAGTTTGGATACATTAGTCATTTTGATGTTAAAATAATTAACTTCCTATGCTTTGGTGGGATAGGAAGCAGGAATAAATTTAAGCAGGTTTCGATACATATATTTAAATTTATTTAAGAATTTATCAATGCATTATTAATGAGAGTTTTTTTTTAATTATTTCTTTCAGTATTGTGTATTAAATAAATATGAATTTATGTAGTATGATTCGTAATGGCTAAATAAGTAAATAAATACTGATTATTTTAATTTTAACACAAAAGAACGCTTCTATATTATTGTTTTCTTCGATTTCCGTGTTTTAGCTAAGCCACCTTTAAGCAGTTTAAAAAATATAAATTTGTCAAAAACTGGTAAAATTCCATGAAAATTTTTCGGGATGAGAAAAGGAAAATGTCTAGAATAAATGCTTGATTTTAGTACTGTACTGTAGATAACACTCATTCTAAAAGTAAAATACATTATGTGTATGTTTCTGATGTGCTTTTTCTTATCGAGAGAGCTTTTAATTTATTGATTTCCATTTTTTTTTCTCTCTCTCTTCCTTAGTAAATAATTTTTCAAAATTCAAATTTACTGAAATTCACGTTGCACATGAATTTTTTTTACCAGCGATTTCTATCAAAACCATTTGTATTTATTACAGATTGTTTAAAAAAAGATTGAAAGACGGTTTTATTCTTAAATTTTTGGAAATGTGATTTGTAGCTATTGTAATTAACAATGTAAATTGCAATGTAATCAGTAATGAAATTTATAGTGTAATTAGAATGTATTTTGAAAATTATTCAAAAAAAAAAAAAAAAACGCGTTATGAAATATTCTACTAGCTATATAGTTTATAAATTACGCTTTTTACATTTTTGCACATCCCTTCTAAACAAATTTAGTGAATTAGAAAGTTTTCACTTTTAATGTAACAATGTCCTGACAAAAAAAAAAAAAAAAAAAAAAATCTGGTGTGAAACATCCACACGACTTCCATTACCCGCTATTACATGTATTATATGCATTTTTGAGAGATAATGTGATCAGAAAACATAAAAGTGACCTAAAGAGAAAATCGTTAGAGCCGTTTTTGAGATACCAACTTTCACAAAAATTCAATTATTGACCGGAAAACAATAATTGCATACAAAAGCATATTTAAAAGTGACTTAAAATGGCGAGTTTGAAAAAAAAATCCGTACAACCGTTTTTAAAGGAACGCCCTTGGGAGACCTGAAATTAATCTATTTATACAGGACACCTATCAATTTTCAAGAACTAACCAACTATATCATTCGAAAGGATATCTAATAGAGTGTTTATATAGCAAGTTTGAAGAAAATCGTTAGAGCCGTTTTTGAGATACGGACTTACGGTCCCACTTCCGGTTTCCGGTGTCCCATTTCCGGTTAAACTCAATTATTGACAGGAAAACAATAATTACATACAAAAGCATATTTAAAAGTGAGTTAAAATGGCGAGTTTGAAAAAAATCCGTACAACCGTTTTTAAAGGAACGCCCTTGGGAGGCCTGAAATTGAGCTATTTATACAGGACGCCTATCAATTTTCCTGAACTAACCAACTATATCATTCGAATGGACATCTAATAGAGTGTTTATATAGCAAGTTTGAAGAAAATCGTTAGAGCCGTTTTTGAGATACGGACTTACGGTCCAACTTCCGGTGTCCGATGTCCCACTTCCGGTTTTTCAATTTTCACCAAAATTTGGAAATTTCATCTGTAGACCAGACGTATTTCAATTCTAAAGTTTCGTAGCTCTATCTTTATTAGTTTCTGAGCTATAAGAGCCAGAAGATTCTCCACATACATACACACACACATACATACACACTGACCAATTGCCAAAAACTACTTTTTTGGACTCAGGGGACCTTAAAACGTGTAAATCAGGTGAAAACCCGATATCGAATTTTCAGACCGAATACAATACTTCCATTACCTACGGTAGTAGGGTAATGGAAGTAAAAAAGTAGCGTAGCTTGTGCTCGCGTAACAATTCCCTATAGTTTTGACATAAGAAATTATTCCTACGATAGGTATTGCTTCTATAAAATTCAAAAATTCAAACTATATAACAAAATGCAACCTACATCGTTGCTTTCTTTATTCTATTCTATTTCTTAAAATAATTGTTATAGATGCCCCACGCATCCCATAAACTTTAAATTTTACATCTACTTTTTAAGATAGAAAGCGATCCTGTTTTATATAAAAATTGAATCATTAAATTAATTCTTTTTTTACTTATTTTTATTTTATTTTGCATGCGCACTTTTTACTTCCTAATTCAAAATTATTAAAAAAAAAAAAAAAAAAAAAAAAAAATTCAATAGCGTTTGTTTCGATACTGATTGTTATTAATAATCTTTTCTTTTTCTTAAAAAAAAAAAAAAAAAAAAAAAAAAATGATTTTGATGAAATTCTGACAATAGCAGAATTTAATTTTGGACGGAGGACTATGTTTTTTTTTTTTCCAAATTATACCATCGCTTTAAAATTATTCAATTATGTTTCCGATAAATTTTAATTTCGATAAATGTCCAACTATCGAAAAATGACGCCGCAAGAATCCCAGATTGAGACTAATAGTCCTCAGTCTTAAAAATAACAAAAAATGATTTTTTTTTCCAAAACTCTTTATTCTTTCATTTCACATTAAAATTAAACGTCTTATACTTATAAATATATTGTTTAAAATCAAGCTTTGAGAAAGATATTGTTTTGAATATTTCAATTTTTTATCACTAATATTTATTTCACGTTATACAAACAAGAAATTCTGTTTTATAGGATGCAGAAAATCTTTTACTGAACCCTTTAAGAATTGCAGAAAAAAAGAAAGACACCACAGAAAGATATAACATAAATATAATTTATTGTCAATCGAGTCATACAAATGCGGTCCGAAGGGACACGCACACTACAGTACAAATAAAACATCACATTTATAAATTCCTTTCGACAGTTTTCAAAAAAACAATCAAAACAGTCAACTAGTATTTATCCAGTGAAATCTTGGTTCTCGAATCGACCCAACTGAGTTCATTCCAGTTTCAAAAACAAACATTGCCGGGGATCTTCAAACGGGCGGACAAGCTCTAATAAGGCATCTTCTGGCAATCCGTTGGAAAAAGTTGATAGTCTGACATCCATAATCCTATTCTTGTTTCCTTGTAGGAGTCGCTCATCGGGTGATTTAGATGTTCTAACTAGCAGACTACGTAACGTAAGGGTATCGTGAACTTTTTTAATTATTACTAAAAAATAACCGAGATGTCAGGATGAAATTGATTCTGCGTGATAAGGGATGATTAATATTTTAAATTAAACTATTGAATGTCACTTTGTTTGGTTTCAGGTTTATATAGGTTTTCAGGATGCGTTACATCCAACGAATCCGTTATCCGCTCTATTTTAGAACGATGACCTGCACAAGCTTTCTGGTAGAAATGTCCGAAGAGAGTGAATAGGTCTCACAAATAAGAAATAAAGAACAAGTTTCTTTCTTTTTCTTTTAATGGCGAAGGACTTACAAATTGAGAATTGGCCGGGGACACGTCGAAAGGATGGCCATTGATGAAGGGGCACCCAAAGGAGGGTCGTCGCTACCCCTAAAAGAGACAACCATAGACCTTATATAGGTCTATGGAGACAACGCAGGGTGAAACATCAATAAATTATCAGGGATATGAAATCGGGCTCTACTGTGTGGGAGTCAGAGACGCTAAACACAATACTGTATAGGAGGTAAAACGAGAAATAAATTGCTGCCTCGGTAGTTTTTTTTTTTTTTTTTTTTTTTTTTGTAATAACATTTTGCGATAACCCCTTGCATCTTACGCTTTGCTTTGGACATTTTCAGCTAAAAAGGAAAAAAAACATATATATTACTTACTTCTATATACGTGAGTATAATATGTTGCATTCCTAAAGATTTTCGACCTCCGGTTTCCGATGGATTTAGACGTTTTGACGTTTCCTTAAAAGGATTTTACTATTTTGGGAAAATTTTCCTCCGTTTGTCGCCATCTGTGTGTGTTACCAAAATTTTCTGGACGCTGTCTGTATCTGACAAAACAGTGGGCGAAATTCCCCTAAACTTAAATTTGGTTTAAGCTTGATTTAAATTGGGGTGATTCATTTTGAAGTATAAAGCTAAACAGGCGCTCTGTCGTTTCTTACTTTTTTAATTTTTAATATGGCAACATAGGGCAAAATGTAACAACGAGAATTATGTTTAACCAATCATTGTGAAATAATACATGTAGATATATATATATAGATAGATAGATATTTGTATAAGACTATAAGTCAGACTTTGTACATGTAGAAACATTAGAAATATAAGTATTTACATAACGTTAAAGACGTCAATATAAAAATGTTAGGCGCAGACTGCGGTTTCGGTAGCGTAAAGCGTACTGTCGTCAGTGCAGAATGACGAAATGGCTTATTTCTCACGCATATAGGAAGAGAAGCGGATTTTAGAGTCAAAGTAGTAACCAGAAAAAGTTTAAGAAACTGGAGCTTTAAACCAATAAAAATTAGAAATTAGAAAGTTATGTTAAACATTAAGAATACGCAGATTTTATGTAATATTTGCAGCCGAATTAAAATTGAAAGTATGGCTATGCTCCCAAAAATGCTTAGCAACGGCGGAATGGTTCATTTCTTGTTTCTCAATGTAACAAGTGCGTTCTTTAAGATGAAACTCGAGTTTGTATTTTGTTTGACCAATATAGGTTTGCCCTTATTGACAAAGAATACACTATACACCCCAAGAGCTGTGTGTATGAATGGGATCTTTTAATCTAGAAAGGGCTAATTTTGTTTGTGGGTGAGAAAATTGTTTTAAACTCAAAGAAACATTGTTTCGAATCCCAGGGATAAAGTACAGTCCTGCGGTGAAATTTTTCAAAAATCAGGATTTTTTAAATAGTGATATCAATACTATTAAAAAGAATCGTTGAACCATAGGTCTGTGATAATGTACAGAAAAAAAAAAAAGCTATTTTATAAATGTATCATTTACAAAGCACTAAATTGACCAGTTTCGACATTGGGTGTTATACTTAGCTGAGATGTAAAATGTACGCATTCGACATCAGAAATAATTTTGATGCAGCGTAATTTTAATAAATAATTTACACAGCGAAAAAATGCATAGGAAAATGTTAATAGATTGGGATGGTTACAACAACGTATTAGTAAATTTATATAAGTGAATTGCCAGTCTCCTCCATCCCCTTCAACAACTGGCCCGTTTCCTCTCCAGCAACAGAGAGAAATCATCCTGCTCACTTTGGAAGAGGACACAAAGGATTTCTCTCTGAAAGGCGATCCGTCATCGCTCCGAGAGATGAAATAGACGCGCACCATCGGTGAACTATTCCGCTTCCAAACAAAAGAGAACAAAGCGCAAAAATTCCATAAACTTCCTTTTAAAGAGACACGAAAAAAATGCTCTTCTCTCTCCACGTGCATGTTTGTGAGTGTCAGTGTGTTTCTATGTTTGTGTGTGTGGGTGTGTGTATCAGAGAGAGAAAGAGCGGGTGACAGAAAGAAGAGAAACCTCAAAGACCCAACAGTATGAATTAGACCAGTAAAGGAAAAAGGAAGTTTCTGATGCAGATCTCTCTGAAGAAGAGATAACGATCTGACTTACTACAGAAAGGAACGATGACGGATAAAACAAGTAATAGAAGAAGATCGAAAAAGAATAAAAGACTCGACAATTAGGATTGGGAAAAGCTATTCTTATGGAACAGACAACCAGAATACCGCCACGCGGAGGAAAAGACTGAAAGAAGAGGAGAGACACGCCATTTTTCTGAGCCAGCACTCTCATCCTGTGACACCTGAAAATATCTAAACATTTATAAATGACTATTTCAGAAAAATCTATTTTAAAATATTTATTGAAATCCATTGCAATTAAACTATTAAACTATTTCAACTATTGAAAAAAGAGAAATAAAATAAACTATTTTACTATTTTTACTATTGTGATTAAGATATTTAAATTAGGTTATTTCTATTTCTATTTCTATTGTTATTGAATGAAAATTTAGAAATAATGGCCGAAATAATTGCATTAAATTTTTTATAATACCAAATATAAATATATTTATAATAATTTTGATACATTGGCCGAAAGGGTGTACGTACATTTAAAAAAATAATAAATACATATCTATAAGAATTTAGAATCCATGGCCAAAAATGGTATACGTACATTTTAAAAAATAATAAATACATATCTATAAGAATTTAGAATCCATGGCCAAAAATGTTTTAAACGTTTCTTAAAAATGCTAAAAACTTATTTATGAAAATTTTGAACTATATACATATAAAGGCCGGTAAATACATTTTTATTTTTATCAAAATGCGACGAAATTTCGATAACCTAAATTGAGCCAAAATTTACAAAGCCACGTGATTGATCCTCTCTCTAAAATTAAGCTGGATGCTGATGGAAGTAACTTTAATATAAAATGATGCAAATTTAAGTTTCTAAGTTCAAATTTTTATTATCTAAAGCCGAAATACAAACTTTTTCTGGCACCCCCTTCTCCTAAACAAAAAAAGAAAGAAAAGAAGTTTCAGCTGAAATGAAATTTTAGAGATTGTCCATAAATCAACTTTTAGTTTTAAATCCGCATTCATAATGAACGAAAAGTTTAAATTTTGAAAACAGACGTGTCAATTTAGACTTCAAAGTTTCGTCGCATTAAGATATTAAACTTAATCACTACACTTAAAACTATACTTAAAACTACGCTTAAAAAACTATATTTAAAACTAAATATTTACATAAAAGTAAAGTAATAAAGATGCCACACACTATCAGCTTCCTAACTTCCAACCTCCCAAGCATTTTTTATTTCGGCCGCCTCACGATAACCTTTCAAATCTCCTCAACAAGATTTAGCAATTTCCCACAAAAAATTGAATTTTATATCATAATTATCAAAAACATAACTTACATTTTTTTCGTTCATCTACTTTTATCTTTAGAGACACTAATTTTACAATCTGTAGTCAATAAACCCTCTGAAACTGTGTTATTCCAGTCCCGATCATGCCTTTCCCCTATTTCTGATATTTCTTCCCATTTTCTTACACTGACCACTAAACAAGCGCCTCCCCGAAAGCGAGCTGCATGGACTCTAACGTCCCAAAATACTGCTCGCCTGCAACCCTAAGCATCGCGAAATCCCCACAAACTGCCAAATCGCCTTTGCGTTTTTGCAGAATGGCGATCTGGTACTGACAACCGACCTCACTGCCCACCTGGGAACCCGACTCGTGACTTACTGGGGACCCCACCTGACACCTCCCATTTCCCGGGACCCTAGGGCGTACACTGGGACCGTCCCAGTGCAAAACGCGATCCCCTGAAGGAACCCATTCCCCGGCCAATACTCTACGGACCATTCGGAAATGGTCTCGAATTTGTTCCCTCACGTCCAACTGTCGCGACCCAGAACCCCCCTCTCCCTCCTGCCCTGAAGGACCTACGCTTCCCACCTGACCTGGACCCACCCACCACATCATTCCCGTCTCGCGCGGAACACGACCCCCCTCTCCCTCCTCAACAAAAGCACCCATTCTTCCATCCCCCCGCTCGACAACCCCCTTACGCCTACGCCTAGAACACCCGAACCCAAAACATCCCCTGCCCCAATCCACACTCCCAGAGCCCTCCCGAACCGCGTCCCCAGCTTCGGCGTGTGGCTCTTTTTTACCTGAAGCGCGCCTCCTGCCGAACAGAGACCTATAAAAGAAGAAAAGAAAAACGTTTAAAATGACACTTGCAATTATAAGAAATTTAAATTTACATATATGTATAAAAAAAAAATATATTTATAGATCATAAGAGATAAGAAAATGAACGTATGTTTAAGTCCTACATCTATTTCATTCCGTACGGTCATTGGAGCAACACTTCTAATTATATGAAGTTCAGATACGCATATATAGAATAAAACTATTTATAGAACACAATAAATAGCAATAATAATAATAAGACTTTATATTTACACAATTATACATTTATTTCATTCTACATAGCCAAAGAAACACAAAATCTTCCAATAAGAATCTGACAAAATGTAGCTGACTATTAGTTCGTTCTTACTAATTGATATGGGAGATTGTCATAAAGATTATCTAATAGTTTTAGTATAGATGACAGAGTTGAATCAACTAAAAACATCTATCAATCTAAAATAAGTAAGTACGTGACAAAAGTATAGATACAACGAGATGACGATTTAAGATAAAAATCCTTTAAAAAAAAAGTCTGATGTGGACACCGCATGTCTTCCTCATACACCCATTGGAATATGCATATTGTTATGAAAACGTTGACATTTTTGTTGGAGGTAACGGATTCGTAAATAAACAGGCAGGCTCCAACAGCAACAACATCAAAAAAAAAAATAAAATAAATAAATAAATAAATAAAAAATAAATAAATAAAAAATAAATAAATAAATAAATAAAAAAGAAATAAATAATATAAAATAAATAAATAAATAAAATAAAAATTGCTATTCTAACCACAAAAGTCACGTTAATCTTAATATATATAAATCTCGTGTCACAATGTTTGTCCTCAATGGACTCCTAAACCACTTAACCGATTATAATAAAATTCGCACACCATGTGCAGTTCGATCCAACTTGAGAGATAGGATAGTTTAAATCTCAAATCATAGTCGCAATTTTAATTTATTGCTAATTATTTGTTATAATTTCAATATTTCATTATTTCAATTTCTAATTATGATTAAATTATTTTGAATACATCATTCGAAAGATATTTTAAAGTTCTTTTAAATTATCGAAAGTTTTCACCAGATTTACACGTTTTGAGGTGTCCTGAATCAGTTTTCTTTTATATCTCAGAAATTAATTTAAAAAAATTTCATAAGTAATACATCATTTGAAAGCTTTGTTGACTTGATACACATTTTAAAGTACTTTTACATTATCGAAAATGGAATTCGAGATTTCACCCGATTTACACGTTTTGAGGTGTCCTGATTAGGTTTTTTTTTTTTTTATCTCAGCTACTAATTAAAATAATTTTATAAGTAATAGATCATTAGAAAGCTTTTTTTGATTTGGAATCGAACAGTGGATTACAGAAATTTCTACCGCCAGATGGCGCTGTAATACATTCAAATTTCAATATTTCAATTTCTAATTATGATTAAATTATTTTTAATGCATCATTCGAAAGATATTTTAAAGTTCTTTTATATTATCGACAGTTTTCACCAGATTTACACGTTTTGAGGTCTCCTGAATTAGTTTTCTTTTGTATCTCAGCTACTAATTAAAATAATTTCGTAAGTAATACATCATTAGAAAGCTTTTCGAACAGTGGAATACAGAAATTTGTACCGCCAGATGGCGCTGTAATATTTTAAAATTTCAATATTTCAATTTCTAATTATGATTAAATTATTTTTAATACAGCATTCGAAAGATATTTTAAAGTTCTTTTAAATTATTGAAAGTTTTCACCAGATTTACACGTTTTGAGGTGCCCTGAATCAGTTTTTTTTTTGTATCTCAATTATTAATTAAAAAAATTCATAAGTAATACATCATTTGAAAGCTTATTTTAGTTGATACACATTTTAAAGTACTTTTGCATTATCGAAAATGGAATTCGAGATTTCACCCGATTTACACGTTTTGAGGTGTCCTGATTAGGTTTTCTTTTGTATCTCATCTACTAATTAAAATAATTTCATGAGTAATACATCATTTGAAAGCTTTGTTGATCTGGAATGGAACAATATATTACAGAAATTTCTACCGCCAGATGGCGCTGTAATATTTTTAATTTCAATATTTCATATTCTAATTATGATTAAATTATTTTTAATACATCGTTCGAAAGATATTTTAAAGTTCTTTTACATTATCGAAAGTGGAATTCGAGATTTCACCTGATTTACAATTTAAAGTGTCTTGATCAGGTTTTCTTTTGCATCTCAGCTAATTGAGTAAGACCGTTCAAAATTGGTATATGCAAGTTAATTAGGAGGGGCTGGAACGGTGGGGAAGGAATAGGCGCGCAGCGCGCATGGGTTTGGGACCCGGTGCGAGTTTTTACCCGATGATAAAAGATTTTTTTGAAATTTAATTTTCTTAATAAAAGTTTGAGTTGAGAAGGAATATGCGTGTACAGCGCACGTATATCCTCAAACGTGCGCGCGCAGCGCGCATGGGTCTGCGCTGCCGAAGGCAGTGGCGTCCCGGTGTGAGTTTTTACCCGATGCTAAATGATATATTTTTTAATTCCTTTTCTTGAGAATGAAAGTTTATGAGTAATAACATGGAATTTTGAGAAGTCATAAGGATGGTGAAGGAATACTTGCGCGCAGTGCACGGGTCTACGCTGCCGAAGGCAGTGGGGACCCGGCGCGACATTTTTCCTGATCAGATTTTTTTTTTCTTTTTTTATCACATGATAAAAATTAATGCAATTTTGAGAATTCATTAATTATTGTGATTCATTTAAAAATAGTGACCAGCGAAGCGGGCGTAGCCTGCTAGTAGGATTATATATATCGCCAAACAAATATAATAGCTTTTTCAGGAGTGGCTCATTACAGAATCTCTCACTGGCCTATTCATAGCTCAGAGTCTACAGAAAATCGTTCGAGTATCGATGGACTCATTTCGTTCTCTTGGCCAAAAATTAGAGATGAAAATCGATACATTTTGTCAAAACAATTCATTCATTTAAAATTGAGAAAGGATTTACTCATACTGGCTATTGTGAAAAAATATTTGCTGCCAAATTTTATCACTAATCTTGCGAAGTCGCCAACGCTGATTTTGGTCTTGGCTTCGATTTTGGCGATCTTGTCGATCGAATTTCGCGAAAATTTGTACTTTATGGCTGCCGATGTTTGGAAGCTCTAAATTCCGTAAGAACGGAATTCTGGAATTTTCCACACTGATTCATTTGCTTATAGCGCTGAACAAAAATATAGCGCTGAACAAAATTCTCGACAATCTGTATCACAATAATCATTATTACACACGTCAATCGTGAACGAAAAGTGCGCCAAGCTGTAACATAGCGCTATTTCAAAATTAAACGATGCCAACCGGAAGTTGTGTTGTTTTCCTCATGTGCGATTTGGCGAGAAAAAAACTGGTAACTGGCGCCACAATCTTCTATTTGACGACCGTCCCGCCCCCCAGCAAAAAAAAAAAAAAAAAAAAAAAAAAAGTCTTCTCACATTATTTATAAACAGAATTTAATTTAGTGCGACAGGACTTATTTTTGTCTATTCTGCAATATGAAAGCATGAAATAACTCTGTTTCATTCCCCAGCATCGGTTACTGTATTCAGTTCTTGAAATTACTTTTGTATAGCTTTAGCATAGGAGTCCCTTGGCGGTTTTTATATTTTTGTTGTCATTTAGGCGTATGTCGATTGCGTAAGCAAACACCTTTGCGGGAAACGACGGAACTCCGACGGTGGCAAATTTCAAATTTCAAATACTTGTTGGTTTCGTCCAAGAGTTATAGCCAACAGATATTCAGAATTCATCATCTATACATATCTAGAAAAAGTAACCGACGAGTATTCAGAAGACATCATCAATTACATATCCAGAAGAAATCGCCACCAATTATTCATCAATACCTATACAGAAGATGTCGCCAACAAGTATTCAGTAGCCACCCAGTTTATGAAGGGTGGTAGTTTCAGATACCGAAATCGGTAATTGGTTTTTGCATACAATCGAGGATGGATTTCTCACTTATCAGTAGGCTTTGAAAATGAAGGTACAACTTCAGTATACATACACCCACAGCTGAATTTGGCGATTTTTCGTTGGCGCCGTTTTGAATGATAACAATGTCGTTCTGGACTGTTTGCAATATAATATGGCAGCCTATATGTTGTTTATTTTAGATTTGTGATTTTTATGATTTAGATTATGATTTTATCATTTATGATTTTTAGATATATGATTTAGCTATAATCGCCAACAAAAAATCGCCAAATATCGTTGTGGGTGTATACTGAAGTTGTTCCAAAATGAAAAAGTTTTTACAGATTTCATATAAAATTTTTTGAAATTAAATGGTAAAATTGGATATTGGCGATCATTTGAAAAAATTCAAGGTGTAATACCGTAAATGGCGACAATGCAAAATCGCTGTTTGAAAGAAACAGTCCTGACATAACTAATAAATATTTTTGATAACATATCATTTAATTTGTATGTTAAGGTTTGAGCAAAGAAAGAAAGAAAAAAAAATCATTAATAAAATCATAAAATGCATAATACTGTGTTATGTATACGACTGAAAACGGGCCTCTATATAGAAAATTAGGCTTAACAATTTTTAATACACAGAGGATAATTCATGCAAAATTTCTCAATTCGTATTTATAAATTTGGAAAATTATTAAAATAAATAGTTCATGTAATATATTTTTTTCAAAAATAAATTTCAAGTGTAAAAATTACTAATAAAAATAACACTTAAATAAGGTATCTATGTCACAGTATGCTGCGAAATATTGAAGCCTAATTTCATTTATTTTTACTTTGAAATTTATAAAATAACTGAAACCAAATTATATAAAATCTTACAAGAGGCGTCGCAACGACATTATCTACGGTTTCTTTACTTTATACGAAACGGATATTACTCGATCAAAATTTTGTAGCTTTCCCAATACTACAATTTGAATTAGACTAAAAGAGTTTGGAAAGTGCAAGTTGCAATAGAATTCTGAAAATGAATCGATGAAAAAATATTTGCTATCGTTTACGTGTAACAATGAGTTTGTAGCAAGAAGGAGTACATTGTTCAATACAACCAACACCTGAAACTGACGTCATAACGAGCTTTCAGAACAGCGTCACTGTAGTTGCTCGGCATGAAAATTGCCTCTGACACCATTTCAGCCTATTCCTATGTAAAATGACCTCCTGAATCCGAATAATGACGGCCATTTTGCCCTACCGTTTTTCAGGAATGGCCCCTTGTTTTCGGAGATTTTATGGCTATAAATTTGATTTTTAGGAGGGGGGAGGATTATTTTAACCGTTCAATATCTTCTCAGGAGCTACAGAGTTGGAAAATTCTAAAACATGGACATGTGCGACAAGGGATAATTTTTTTTTTTTTTTTTTTTTGGAGTGGGGGGGGGGGGGAGATTTGCCACTGAAATTATGCATTGTATATCTTATATATATATTTTTTTTAATCTGTTATTAATGTAATTTTTAAAACTTTATATTTTTTTGTTTTTAGGTGTTAATTATTTTTCATACTTCAAATCAAATTCATGGTCATAAAATTATAGAACAGGAAAAGAAATTGAGGGAGGAGGTAGTGTATCTAGAAAACGGTGGGTGACTGGGTTAAAATTTGAGTCCTATTCGGATTCAGGAGGTCGTTTTACAAAAGAATCAGCAAGAACGGTATCAGATATCGATTTTTTTTTTTTTTTTTTTTTTTATCAGATCAGTTTTTTAATGAGTCGATTCCTTCTTCTAACAATTACAATTACAAAAATGACACCATGATTAAAGAACTATCCCCGTTATAGCAGAAGTTGGCAATAAGGGATCCAGTAGAAAATTTTCTTACTCCTCAGAAGAAAAAACTTTTCGCGTGTTTTACACACGGTATTCATGTGTCATTATTAGATTGCCGTCTATTTTATACTCTGAAACTTCTAGTTGTCGACAGGTACTTTCAATCTTTCAAAGCATTAAGCCAATTCCATTAAAAAAAAAAAAAAAAAAAAAAAAAAAAAAAAATCTGCCTATAAAAATGCACCAGTGTCCGCCATTCGAAAAACGGATTTCTGCAGTAGTCGTCATGATGTGCTTGCACCCGTAAACCCCGTATGAATAAAACGTAAAAATGTGGTAAATAATTCGATTTTAAAAGCGTTTTCACAAAATATTATCAAGCAAAATGTCTTTGGCACATGCTTTAAACCTGAATTTAATTTTAGGCTATGAAACGCAGGTCACTGGGCTGTCCCTTAATTGAATGACACATTTTTAAATTGAAAAATTCAATAATTTCGCTTTTTTCTTTAATTCTTTAATTTCTTTCTTTCTTTTTTTCCCCTGCCTTATTTTTGTGATACTCTCTCCAAGGATTTCATGTGATCACACTTCGATCACACTTCACGGAGAATGGGGTACACACCTAAGTGGTATTAGAGGAGAGGTGGTTTGTTCCGGAGCTGGTAAAACCGATTTTGAGGCTGTCGAGGCATTCTGAGTCAGGTTTTTTAAAATGGGTGCCTCCAGAGATGAGTCCCTACACTGTAAAAAATATATCCTATTTTTGCTGAAAATATTCTCTGTAATTTGAGAAAATACGCGTAATGCAGCAAATAGCAATGTTCTGAATTTACAGTGTTTCTTGTGAAAGTTCAGTTTTTTTTTTTTTTTTTTTTTTTCTCCGGTGAATTCGCTTGCATCTGTAAAAGATTCTGTTCCAATAATTGCAGCTGTAAAATTCATATCAGTTTTTTACTCATTGTGACTGTGGGGTTGGGAGAAAAGGACTAAAAGAATATTTGTCCTGTTTCTTGTTCAATTACAGATGAGGCGCCATCTAGAAAAAAATCTAATTTTCAAAAATTAGATGGTTTGAGCAAGTGTAGGTTTTCTTGGCAGTCAAATCTTCCAAAACGTCTAATGCAACAGTTGATTTTTTGCAGTCTATTCCGGAGACATGCAATGAAAAACTTGCAGATAATTTCTGCGAAAACATATACATATCTATATTATTTCAAATAATTTGACAACATATATTCTAGACAGACAAAGGGAAATCCTTTGAACTTTTTTTTTTTTTTTTTTTTAATTATTATTTTACGGACGAGTTTGAAAAACACTTCTTTTTCCAACTCTAGTCTGCCTTGTTATTTACCCCATCCCTCCCCTTCATGCAACTAAAAAGCTGCTCTGTTTTTATGAAAAAAGCTTTCACTTCAAAGGATATTCTTTTCTAACGTTAAACAGTAGCAATTAAGCTACAGCTACTTAATATATCACACCGGTTCCTTCCTCCTCCCCCCCCCCAAAATAAATAAATAAATAAATAAAATAAAATAAAATAAATAATAATAATTATTATTATAATAAAATAAAAATGCACTACATACTCAACTTTTATACAACAAAAAGAATAATTCGTAAATTTCTTTAGTTTATTTTATATAAATAATATAATTTATAAATAGAAAGCTTGTGTAAGAAATATTTTTCTGTTTAATATTTTCGCATAAATTCTTATTCACTTATGTTTAACATAACAGGAAACCATGGTATTCATTTAAGCCGGCTCAAAGTTATGCTGACAATGGAGTTAAGCCTTTGTATTTTATTACTTTCTAAAAATATAAATGAATAGAATATTAATGTGTCTCAACAAAAAATTAACATTTTGATAGGTAAAATGCATAAAAATTACTTAAATGAGGTTATAATTTGAAATTAATTAACATGAATCAATTTCAAACCGTCATTTAAATGTACCTTGGCCAAAACAGGACATCACAAAAATTTAAAATACAGTAACTAGATGTACGTACTATATTTTTTTTTTTTTTTTTCTGAAATAAATAACAAAACCTATAAATAGGCTCCTAATAACTAAATGTGATTGTGTGTTATAGTTTGATATTCCCGCAATTAAAAGGGTCGTCGGAATTTCGTTAGAAAAGACCTTGGCTGGAAACGTCCGAGCTAATTTTTAATTTCGAAAGCGGTTCCTACTTCTTTCGCAGAATTTTTCTCAATTTTATTTTAATTACTTAAAAAAGGTGTTTGCAA
This sequence comes from Salticus scenicus, assembly GCA_963930645.1. Classification (NCBI taxonomy): domain Eukaryota; kingdom Metazoa; phylum Arthropoda; class Arachnida; order Araneae; family Salticidae; genus Salticus; species Salticus scenicus. The sequence continues at coordinate 20,741,679 of OZ005658.1, forward strand.
AAATTTATTTATTTATTTACTCGCGGGTATGAAAAAAAGAATATGTTCACTTATTTATTCATTTATTTTGGAATCAATTTGTTTCTTACATTTAAATAAATTTAAAGTTAAAATGTGGTTTTTGCTAAAAATTTTGAATCAATTATTCGACTGAACTAAAAAATACAATGAAACATGGATTTTGTCCTTGTCAATAAGTGTACCAATTTTTGATGAAATGTAGTAATCCGTAAATATACAATGAAACCCTTTCAGCTTTATATAATTTAAATTAAAAAAAAAAAAAAAAAAAAAAAAAAAAAAAAAAAAACCGTTTGCACGTTCATTCATGATGTAATAAAACAAGTAACGACACAGAAATTTGTCACAAAAGTAGGTCTGGCCGTATTCTCAATGGTCTTTACTTACTCAATTTCAATACCCATTTTAATTCATCACTAAAATGGAAACGGTACGTGAAAATCTGCGAAGAGAACCCTATAATTAAGTTGTATCAATGCACTCGATAGTAGAGCTTGGCGTGTCTTAAATTAATCGCAATTTTTGTAACTCTTAACCTCGGGTTTTACGAGCAGTTAGAAGAGATACCCCCGAAAGAGCCCAATATTAATAGGTTGTAAGAAAAAAAATTACAGCAAAATACGTTTTAAAACAGAGAGTTTTAATGGAAAATGAACATATATTACACAGATTTTAAGGGAAATTTCGTTTAAAAAGAACAAACTTTTAAATAATCACAGTTAAAAGTAATCTGGTGTGTCACTCACACGACTTTCTCTAACCCTGAAATTTAATACTATAAATACAGATTGGAGATTAAGAGGTAAGATAACGAGTACTGTTATGTAAACCTATGTTAAACAATCCATATTAGACTTCTGAAGAGTTTTATATGATAATTAGTTCTGTGTGAGTTTTATATGATAATTAGTCAACCCCCCGTTTCATTAATGCACCTACATTTATATAGAATTTAATTCGGTTATTAAAAAATATTTCTCTTTTTTAAAAAAATTTATTAAAATTATTATTTAAAAAAATTATCTTTTATGATAAGGCAGACGATCTCCATATTAGAGAAGTAGTATAACACCAAATATCCAAAAAAAGTCCATTTTATTCTCAAAAAAAAAAAAAAAAAAAAAAAAAAAAAAAAGTACGATTTTTTTGTTTTTGTTTTTTTTTCGTTAAAAGTAAAAAAAAATCGATAACTTTCTTTTAAATTATCGCAGATCGCTGGTTCAACCATTCGTTTTAAAGGTATTGGCGAGCTCTTTTGAAAGATACCCATCATGAAAATTTACTCCCCTCGAGGGGGGACTTCCCCCCCAGGGGGGGAGGCGAGGCTCCTACATACACAAAAATTTTTTCCCAGTTAACTGTCTCTATTACAAAATATATATATTCGTTTCATTTGGTTTAGTGCAGTGTATAGACGTAAAACTCTACTTTCCTGCAATTTTCCCCATAGACGTAATGTATTAGAATTCTCTTGATTGTCCCTGTACACGAACCATTTGCTTGATCTTAACGAAAAGCTTACTGTAGCATCCCTATATGATACACATTTAGAATACCGGGTTTGAACTTTCTGCCATAATTTGTTTTTGAGATATGCTGATAACACACAGACACACAGACCATTTGCTAAAAACATGATTTTCGTATTCAGGGGACCTCAAAACGTGTAACTATAACAAAAACTCGCGTTCGAAAATTTGACCCAAAAACAATACTTTTTCTACCTTATGGGTAAGAGAAAGTAAAAAAATCTGTTGTGGGTGCCACATTTCTTTCTTATACACCGATTGGATAATAGACATTGTTATGAAAACATTAACATTTTGTGTGAGGTAACTGATTCGTAAATAAACAGGCAGGTTCCAATCACGAAAAAAAAAACTGCTACTTTAACCACAAAAATCATGATAATAGAATTATATATACCGCCAAACAAGTGTTCTAGTTTTTTTTTTTTTTCAGAAATGGCTTATTGTAGAATCTCTCATTGGCAAATCCATGACTTGGAGTTTGGTGAAAGAGATTCGAGTATGGATGGCCTACTTTTATTCTCTTTGCCGAAAATTAAAGTTGAAAAGATAAATTTTATCGAAACAATTAATTCGGTTAAAACTGAGAAAGGGTTTACTTATTCTGGCCATACTGAAACAATATTTGCCGCCAAATTTAATCGCTCATTTCGCCAAGTCTCGAAGTTTGTAGCCAACGCTCATTTTTGTGTTGACATCCATTTTGGCGATTTTGCGTCGAATTTCGCGACTAGACAAACGCATTTGAAGGAAATTTGTAGTTTAGGATCGCTAAAGTTTGGAAGCTTCAACTTCAATGAGAACAGAATTTTTTGGAAAGATTCATTAGTTTATAGCGCTGAACTAAACTCTTCGAAAATTCTTTTAATGACAAACAAAGACTAATACAAAAGAAGGTGAATTCGTCGTCTAGAACCTGCTTCTATATTAAGAACTGCTTTCTACGCTCAAAATGTCGGCCACTTTCATAACAAGATCATTACAGGCTCTCTCTATGTGCTGAATTTTCATTAAAGCGAATTCATCGACTAGAATCTGCTTATGTCGTTAAAAATCACTTTCTACAAGCAAAAATGTCGGAAATTTTCATAAAAATATAATTAAGGGCTGTATATTCCTTAAATAAAATGCATTCGTCGACTAGAACCTGCTTATGTCTTTACAAATTACTTTCTATACAAAAAAATATCGACAGCTTTCATAATAATATCACTTCGGGCTCTATCATTAGCTTATTTTATAATCTCTATGATGGTGGGTCGCATAGAATGGCCAAAACCTTTGTATAATTTGGTCATTATGAATGTATTTTTCATCAAAATATCTACAAAACGTAAAGTCACAGAAAGACAAAAAAGAGAGGTGCACAACTAGATTTTGTAACAAACCTATATACCAATTTGCAATGATCTATGTCCAACCGTTATTGAGTTATGCGAGATACATACACACACACACACATACAGAAGTCAGGAAAAATTGTGTAAAATCTCTGACGTCTCTAAAACGAGAGTTCGTACCAAGAGAAATCTTGCAGCTGTACAACTAGGCATTATGACAGACATACGTATAAATTTTCAACATTCTACAATTATTTGTTTTTTAGCTATGCAAGATATAAAATCCGGAACAACTATAGTATCTCCCCACAACTGGATTTGGCGATTTATTTTTGGCGATTATGGGTAAATCATAAATCTAAAAATCATAAATCATAAATCTAAATAAACAGCATGCAATTATTATATTGCAAAGAATCCAAAATGACATCGTTCTCGTTCAAAACGGCGCCAAAGCAAAATCGCCAAATCCAGTTGTGGGGAGATATTATAATTATACCAATAAATAAATAAATAAATAAAAACCACTGGATACGGCTTGTTAAAAAGCATGACTCTCAAAATTTTAGAACTTCCTTGTCGCCTTACTAATCACATTTACCGAAAAAAAAAAAAAAAGAAATAGAAAAAGAAAGAAAGAAAGAAAGGCTGCAGGAAGTTGCATACTGTAAAACTGCACTACAAACCAGAGGAGAATTCTATTACTAAAATTTTTAATCCCAGTGATAAACTTATATAACATTTTAAACATTTTTGATAACATATCATTTAAATTGTACGATAGTGTTTGGGCAAAAGAACAAGACAAGTAAACAGATGGTTACTTTGGTTTAAGAAACCAGTGCATTTTTCATGAAAAAACGTGTAAATAATATTTAAAATAATCTTAATTGTAACTTTAGTACAGGATAATAATAATAAAGATAAAAGAACCATTAATAAAATAAATGATCTTGTGTTATTTACATAAGAGCGTAAACTAGCCTCTGCGTTGAAAATTAGGCTTAACAATTTTTAATCCATAGAGAATGAGTGTATTTCATATTTCTTTCTAATGACGAATAATTAAAAAAAATAGCTCATATAACTTTTATTCACTCCAAATATAGATGGTTCATAGATCGTCATCATAATAATAATCATAAACAAGGTACGTATGTCGAAGTATCCTTTGGAACATTAAAACCTAGTTTTATTTATTTTAACTTTGAATATTAGTAAATAGTTGAATCAAATTAACTCAAAGACTTACAGAAGGCGTCGCAAAAACATTTTTAATAGTCTCTTTACTCTTTATACAAACAATATTCTTCAATTGAAAACTTAAATCTTTCCCAAGATAACAGTTGGAATTAAATTTAAGGAATGGGAAGTAGAAGTCGCTATGTAATTAAAAAAAATAATCGATTAAAAATATTTACTATCTTTCACGTGCAACAATGAGTTTGTACCAGGCAAGAGTGCATTATTAAATACAACAATACCGTTTGCTGACGTCATAAAGTGCTTTCATACCAGCTTCCTTATAGAAAAATTAACTCTAAATAATCTAGCTATATATAAAACATCATTATTTATTTATTTATTTATTTTTTTTTTTTTTTTTTTTTACAAAATAAATTAAAAGACCTTCCTTCTAACAATCTGAACTAGTACGTTGTGGCCACGGCAAGACTTTCTTCTATATTTTTCTATACAAATCCAGGGCAAATAGTTTATTGAAACTATTATTTGTTAAAATTATCTAACGTGATGAACAGAAATGATTTTCATTTTAGAGAAAACTAACACCAAATATTGAAAAGAAAGGTGCTTTTATTGTCTATAAATAATATCTCAAAAAATGAGTCTTCATGATGGTTATCGTACATTTCAAGATTCATGCAATTATATGCCATACAAGTTGAGATATAGCTTTCCCGTTATCGAGGAAATTTCCAGTATAGCAGCGTCGTCTATTGGCCTATAAGAATCCAACTTCAATCAGCATAATATTTCATAATAGCCTTCTCACATATCAAGTTTTGTTTGATCATACGAAATAGAATCTGAGGTATATCCTTTCCTCAAATTGCAAAAAATCGCTGTGTAGCATATCACCACCTTTTCAGCGGTTGATACCAAAAGTTGATAGGTACTAAATTATGACAAGGTGCATCTGCATAAAAATTTATGTGCAATTTTGGGCAGTATTTCCTGAGATATATAGCCTTCCCTTAAATATCGGAAACAGCTGGATAGCAGCGCTCCCTGTTCGCTGATAATCATTTAAATTGGGTCAGCATAATGTCTCATAATGAACTTTTTACCTATCAAGTTTTGTTTCATTATATGCTATAAAACCTGAAATATTGCCTCACCTTAAATTGTGGAAATAGCTGTATAGCAGCGCCACCTGTTGAGCGGTTGACACCAAAAGTTGAAAGTTATTAATTTATGTCGAGTTGCATCTACATATAAATCCACATGCAATTATGTGCAGTAGTTCCTGAGACATAGTCTTCCTTTATATTGCTGAATCACTTTATAGTAGCGTCACCTGCTGGTCGATAAGCATTCAAATTGAATCAACATAATGTGTCATAATGACCTTTTTACACCTCAAATTTTGTTTGGTCATACGCTAGAGAACCTGAGATATAGCCTTCCCTTAAATTACGGAAATCATTATATAGCAGCGCCACCTGCTGATCGGTTGACACCAAAAACTGATAGGCTTTAATTTAGGTCAAGGTGTATCTACTTATAAATTTGTATAAAATACTCAGCAGTAGTCCCGGAGATACAGTTGCCACAAATATTTTGTCTTACACACAGACAGACTGACTCACGGACAGACAGACATTTTTTAAAAATAATAAAATCGTGTTCTAGACCTCTCAAAACGTGTAGATCCGTCGAAAACCGGAAGTCAAATATTTTTAAGTAACCAATATTTTCTTCTATTGAATATAGAAGAAATTAAAAATCTGGTTTGAAACAACCACACGACTTCCATTACCCACTATTACAGGTATTATATGCATTTTTTGGATATATTGTAATCAGAAGATGTAAAATTGACATAACGATGTATACATCAAAAAATTTTCCGGTGACAGGAACTTAATACATGCAGTATAAAGAAATATAAAATAGAATTTACATAACGAGTTAAAAAACTAGTATGTTGTGGCCATCACAGGACTTTCTTCTATACTTTCCTGTACAAATTTACTAAGGGCGAATAATTTATTAAAACTATTATTTATTAAAATTATTCAACATGATGAATGCAAATGTTTTTCATCTTAAGGAAATCTAGCCCTAAATAACCAAAGAAAGACAGTTTAATCGTCAAAAAATAACATCTCAAAAAATGCTTTTTTATAATGACTATCTAGCATATCAAGTTTCGTACAGTTATATGCCATAGACGGTTGAGATATAGCCATTCCGTTATCAATGAAATTTGCAGTATAGTAGCCCCACCTATTGACCAATAAGCATCCGAACTGAGTCAACATAATGTCTCACAATCGCCTTCTCACATATCAAGTTTTGTTTGATGATATGCATAAGAACCTGATATATAGTCTTCCTTTAATTGTGGAAATCACTATGTAGCAGTCACCTGTTGAGCAGTTGACATCAAAAATTGGTAGGCACTAATTTGTGTTAAGGTGCATCTACATAGAAATTAATATGCAATTCTGTGCTGTAGTTCCTGAGATATAGCCTTTCATTAAATTGTGGAAATCGCTGTGTAGCAGCACCACTTGAGGGCCGATAAGCATTCAAATTAAATCAGCATAATATCTCACAATGATATTCTAATATATCAAGTTTTGTTTAATTATAAGCAATAGAACCTCAGATTAGCCTCCCACTGAAATTGCGGATATTGCTGCATAGCAGCGTTAACTGTTCAGCGGTTGACACCAAAAGTTGATAGACACTAATTAAGGTCGAGGAGCATCTACATACATATTTGTATGTAATTATGAGCAGTAGTTAAGGAGATAGAGTTGCCACAAAAATTTTGTCACAGACACACACACAGGGAGAGATAGACAAACATTTTCTAAAAGTGGTCAGATCGTGGTCTAGATCTCTCAAAACATGCAAATCCGTGGAAAACATGAAATCGAAAATTTTTACGAATCCAATGTTTTCTTCTCTTGAATATAGAAGAAAGTAATAAGAAAAAGAAATTGCATAGTAATTTTTTGAAACGCCAATTTCCGAAATCTAAGATTGACCTACCTAATCAGGATGACTGTTAAATTTCCTTAAATAACTACGTAATACATGAGAAAAGATATCAAAATAGGATTTAAGTAACAATTTTCAAGAAAACTATTAGAGCCGTTTTTGAAATACTAACATACCAAAACTTGGCGTACTCTAATTGTTGTCCATAAAACAATAATTTCATACTAAAATTTTTTGTGCAGTAATTCCTGAGATATGGCCTTCCTTTAAATTGCCGGAATCGCTTTATAGCAGCGCCAACTGTTGGTCGATATTTAAAAGGGAGTTGATAGGGCGAGTTTGAGAAAAATTGAGTTATTGATTCGAGACGCCTATCCATTTCTTTGAACTAATCAACTATATCATTCGAAAGGACACCTCATAGTCTATTTATATAGCAAATTTGGAGAAAATCGATAGAGCCGTTTTTGAAGTACGGACTTACGGTCGTCCCACTTTCGGTTTCCGATGTCCCTCTTCCGCTTTTACAATTTTCACAAAAAGTTGGAAAATTCATCTGCATACGAAACTTGTCACAATTCTGAAGTTTCGTAGTTCTATCTTTATTAGTTTCGGCGATATCACAGCCATATGTTTTTCCACGTACACACACACACACACACACAGGTTTGTAAGACGTGTAAACCGGGGACCATATGTGAATTCCTACACACCGGGGACGTCTATATGTAATAATATTTTTAATAAAGTTTTTTTATATTTGAGGTTCATTTCACCTATTTATGTCATTCCTACTCGAAATTTTCATAAATATTAATTATTTTAATGTTGTTGTTTTTTCAGGCAAACTGGGGACCTGTGTATAAGTAAGACGTGACTTTGCTTTAACATCTGCAGACTGGGGACTTAATATAAACATTTACGCAGAGAAGGGGATAAAAACTGAGGACATATCCTCGTTATCCAAAATTTAAATGTTATATTAGTACTTGCGTGTAAAATGTTTATAACGGAGAGGAGAGCTAACTGTGTGCAACAATGTTGTAAAAAATTCAATAATTAATGCAATGATTAGGTACAGAAGAAAAAAAGTGGCTAAAATCAAATAATAATGAAATTAATTTGAAATTTTAGAGCTAAATATACGTTAAAAAATTCCTTTGTAATTTTTACAAAAAAAAAAAAAAAAAAAAAAAAAAATTATAATATACATAGAATATAAATTAATATTGATCATAGTAGAGAAAATGTTATTATTCTTCATTGTATATGCAATAATAAAGTTTATCATAATTTAATAAAATATAATTACATATGTAATATTTGTTAATATTATTAGAAGCCTTAATTACTAGAATGTTGTTAATTTAATAAAATAATTTTACAAATTATAAATAAAATTATTGCAAAATTATTTTTAATAAAATTATTTTGCAAATCTCTCTCCGTGTTTTCCATTCAGGCCTTGCACTTACCAAGACCAGTCCTGATTAAATATTCATTATTTTAATGAACTATGCAAATGCTTTAAATATATGTAAATTAATCATTAATTAAGCTTTGTATTTTAATTAATTACTTTAATAATTATTGTAATAATTGCTAAAAATAAATTTATTTCGTTGAGTAAAAAAAAAAAACTTGTTTAATATTTTATTCCCCTGGATTTCACTTAGTTCGTTGCATATAAACGCCTGCATGCTGGGGCCTGAAAACTTGTTATAGACACCAGAAGACTGATGGCGTACTATACACACCAGAATAGGGACACATATTGCATATCATCATAATGAGGACTTGGATTAGACATCAACAAAATGGGGACTTGAATTAAACATCAACAAAATGGGGACTTGGATTAGACACCAGCAGATAGGGGACTTGGAGTATACACTAACAGACAGGGGACTTGGAGCAGACACCACCAGACTGGGGAGTTGGAGCAGACACCAGCAGAGTGGGGACTTATAGTACACACCTGTAGTCTGGGGACTTGGAGCAGACACCAACAGAGTGGGGACTTGGAGTAGACACCTGCAGTCTGGGGACTTGGAGCAGACACCAGCACAGTGGGGACTTTTAGTAGTACACGCCTGCAGTCTGGGGACTTGGAGCAGACAACAGCAGAGTGGGGACTTGGAGCAGACACCAGCAGAGTGGGGACTTGGAGTAGACACCAGCAGATTGGCGACTTGGAGCAGACACCAGCAGAGTGGGGACTTTGAGTACACACCTGCAGTCTGGGAACTTAGATTAAACACCAGCAGATTGGGGACTTGAAGTAGACACCAGCAGATTGGGGACTTGGAGTAGATATCATGAGAATGGGGACTTGGAATAGACACTAGTAGACTGGATAATTGGAAAAGACTAGAGTCATAATGGGGACATGGTAGAGACAGCAGATATTGCTGTCAGAATCTATACTAATATATAAAAAGGAAAGATTTATTTGTATGTGGAGGGTAAATTCTGGAATTACTGAACCGAATAATAATAATAATAATAAAAACCCTAATCTAAAGCTTCACTTTTTCTGAGTGCTATAAGCTATAGTTAATTTTCAGAAAATATTTTTTTTAGTTCGAAATTGCAATATTTTGATTAAAATCGACATAAAAGCCACAAAAGCCATAAATAAATAAAATAAATAAATAAAATAAATAAATAAATAATAAAAATGAATAAATAAACAATAAATAAATAAAATAAAATAAAATTATATAATATTTCTCTAACGTGGACCAGTTACAATTATTTTTTGTCGAAACGAAACGATAAAGGTGTAATTAATAAAATACGCGGGGATATTGAAAAATATTGAAAATTGAACAATATTTAAGCCCGTGGACAACAAAAAAAAATTTAAAGAAAAATATAGATATTTCCCTTTTGCAAAAGATAAATTTTTTTAAATATTTTAAATATTTTAAAAAGCATTCAAGAACAATATTCCTTTTGTTTAAGTATTTGTTAGATTCTTCAAGAATGTTCTACGATACGATTTTTCTTGCAAGTTCTTAAACTTTTGGTTTCAGCGTCATGCTGATAACGCGATGGTCCCGGATTCAGTCCTCGGAAGACGATATAGTACTTTTTTTCAGATAATTAATAGAACAAAAATGGCAATTGATAAAAGAAAATCTTCCGTTGTCTGCTCAATATCCTAAGAAATTTTAATTAGTTTTTTAAGAAGCTTTTACTTTTTTTGTAACTAAAAAGCACAAAATAAAGTTTAAGTGAAAAACAACTTTTTAACGTTAGAAGCTTTTTATTGTGCAGCCCTAAAAAGCATAAAATAAAAATTTATTCTGGCAAAGACATGGTACAAAGAAATGAAAGTTTCAACACTAAGAAAATTTTATAGAAAAATATAGGTACTTTCTTTTTGCAAGAGATGAAAATTTTTAATGTTCAAAATATTTTTAAAAACTTTCGAGACATTTGAAATTTGTGGCCTAACGAATGATTATACAAAAACTAATAACTAAGGATATTGATCTAAGAATATTTCTTCTTTTTATTCTTTTTTAAATATATATTTGACTTGAAATGGCTGTCGTGAAATTAGCGTCCTTGTCGAAAATGTCCGGTCTACTTCAGCATAAATTTTTTTTAAAAATCCCAAGATTATCTATCTATAAGTATATTAGTTATTTTTATTTTAATTATTTGTTTTTTAAATAATAATAACATCATTTTTTCATGTGCATAAGCAAATCTAATTTTTGATATTTTATACCATGTTACCATGTTTTTATTAACTTCGATTCTTGTGTGTTTGTCAGGGACAAATCTTGCAATCAATTTTTAACTAACTTCCCGACTAGCTAGACATTTGAAACTTTCACAGTAGCTCAGAACCCGGTGACAACACAATACTTCGAAGTCAGATTTTTAAATTTTCGAATAGTTTTCTTTTAATTAATTAAAATGTGAAAATGATAAGCTCCTAATAGCAATAAAAATAGCCATTAAAATATTAACTATAATTTAATTGTTGCCAAAAAAAAATTACGAGTTCATTTTCTTTCGACCTAAAAATAAATACATTTAATTAAACGTGAGCGTTAAAAAATTGTTAAAAGTTAAATTATGCATTTGGCAAAAATTGACGTCGTTATCATTTTAAAGATTTTCTACACAATGATAAAGTGCTAATGTAGTTCATGATGCAAATATATGTTGTTCGGAAAGGATTAATATTTTATTTTTAAAACCAACTTTATTTTTTAAATTCAAATTTCCGGTAACTCTTTAACCAGTCACATTAGAACGTCCATCTTTGGAATATCGATAATAAGAATTTTCTCGCCAAAAGTCGCCAAAAAAATCGCCAAGGGCAAGAAGTTGTCAAATTTGGCGCCAAATCCATTACCTGCCTATTGGAGCTTTTTAATGCGTTTTAAAGAGAAGTTTAAGCTATTTAAAAACATGGTATATAATTTTTTTTTTTTTTATCTTATAATTATTTATTTATTAATCACGTGTCGAAATGCAATAAACCGGAAAACATTTTTGCCAACAATTAAATTTAAAATTAATATTCAAATGGCTAATTTTTAATTGATGTAGGTTGACATTTTAATTATCACCGCAACTAATTAAATATTTTAAACTCTGTTTTCACTATCCTGTCGGAAAGGTTCCTGAGAATCCGTATGCCAATTTTTGTACTTCTAAGTACAATAGATGCTGAACTTAGAGCAGAACGGGCATACTTACAGACAGACAGACAAACCTTTCCTTTTATTTTTATAGATGCTTATTTCTCTCGTAATAATGTAGTCAAATATATAAATTAATTTTTAAAAAACTTTAAAACCACACTATTTTAAACCCCAAAATAGTGTGGGGTTGGGTTGTGAAATTAGGGCGATTGACTGTATTAGGATCCCAGGCCTGAGGGGAAGTGCCTTCTGTGGGTGTCTTTTTAAGGGATCTTGTACTGTATTTAAGCAAGGTTCGGGCACAAACGTGGGAAATTCTGAATTGCTAGGTCTACGAGTGCTACCTGAGATCGAACCTGGTCCCTTACGTCCAATTAAATTTAATCGCCGGGAACCAAGATTGAATTATGTGTAGATTAACATGTCATTTTCACCAATGAAGTTTCAAGAGATACCGTATTTCTCAGTATATTCGATGAAACATAAGAACACAATAACTTTAACATATGCATTTTTGTGAGTCACCTGTAGGATTAGTACAATACCGTAGCTTTAGAGAATTTATGGACTAGGTAATATACGAAAAAGTATCTAAGACACCATAGTTTTAAAATTAAAAGAAATGAAAAAAGGACTAAATTACCTATTGAGAATTTTTTGAAATGGAAAATAAAAATTAAAATATGTCTCAGGTAATGAATAATCACCATACCAAGTATCCCCCCCCCAGCCCACCAGCGGCCGAGCGATTCTGCGCTTAAGGCTGGTAGACGTGAGGTGCCGGGTTCGATACCAGGTAGCGCTCGTCGGCCTAGCCGTTAGGAGTTTTCCGTGGTTTTTTCAGAAACTTGCGTAAATACGGGCTAGGACCCCTTAAAAAAACCTCCAGCCTCTGGCCTAGGATCCAAGAGTAGTCAGTCGGCCTTATTCCTCAACACCAACACCAACAACTCCCCCCCCCCCCCCACCCAGAATAGAATGTCGTTTCTCTACGGGTGACATCGGTTAATTCACTTATAAGCATAGTTAGCTGCACTAGTTCCAAACCCTAAACAATAATGTGAACTGCTTTAGGACGTTTTTTGTTCCTAATCAGAATTCCTTCTGTTTCTAGTGAAATAATTTAAATCTGTAAATAATAATGCAGCGTATATGGTGTGAAAGAAAAGTAAAAAAGGATGCATTCGTGAAGGAGAAAAAATACATTTTTGTATATACTGTTAAAAATTTCTGTAATGTTATTTTTCTAAAATGTTTATCAAGAGTCTCAGCAAATTTACAATAATTCTTAGTTAAAAATAAATATTCGAGATTCTCAATCTTTATTCTGTATTTTTAATCTATTTTTATTATTTAATTTCTTGTTAAAAATTAAAGACGAACTTTTTACTTTAGTAAAAGCATTCTAAGTCCCAAATTTAATCTCGCTAACAATGAATTAAATCAATATTAGTTATTAAAATGCCTATATAAAATAGATTCTTTTGCATCTCCGTTTATGTTTCTCTACAATTTTACATAATTCATTTTCTTTGATCCCTAAGCTTAATTTGGACATTTATCAAGTCAGTTCGATGCATATCGGTCTTACTGAAGTGCACTGCAGCAAAGTAAAGGTATTATTGTATAAGACTCATGAACAGTTGGGATATTTGTTTTAGAGCTTATATATATAGGTTGAAAATATGCCTTCATTTGTATTTTTAATTTATCTTTTTCTTATAAGGACATTTCCTAATTTTAAAGTAATACATTTACTTTGTTTAGGCCCAAAAACATCGATTTTTTTTTTTTTTTTTTTTTTTTTTTTCTATGACATGTATGCGAAGTTGAATTAATTCAGATTAAATATCTTTAAAAATTGAAACTTTTATAATTCTATTCTTTTATAATTCTATTGCTAAACATGGACGATAGCAAAATTTCTTTGTTTCTACGAGGGTAGGAGGGAACAGATGAAATAAAAAAATTCTGTTTTAGAATAGTCTTTTACCAATGTTTGATATTAACTTTTAATTAATGTCTGATATTAACAATGTATTGAATTTTTGGATTGCGGAAAAAAGGGCGTTTTTCCTAATTTCTCATTGTAAAATTGATGCTAAACATCAACGAGAGTGTAAGTTTTTTTTTTTTTTTTTTTTTTTTTTTAATTTCTACATGAGGGGAGGACAAAAGAGACAGATTAAAAGAAGAAAATTCATTTTTGAGTAACTTTTTTACAGATTTAAATCATTCATTGAATTTTTGCATACCTCACTGCAACTTTTCCTTAATAGTAATTGATAGTTACACAAAATGTGAATAAAACAATAAACAAACTATAATAAGTGTTGTTTAAAAAAGCTTATTTTATTTTCCATCTGTCCTACCCCCCTCCCACCTTATCAACTATAGGTAACTTTCACTATAATTTTAATAAAATAAAAATGATAGTTGTACAAAGTTTCATATAAGTAGGTAGCATGATGATACAAAAACAAAAATTTTCTTCGCTCTGCCCCCCCCCCCCTTCCTTAGCAAATCATCCAGATATGTGTACACTCACTATAATTTTTCATAAGCAGAAAGTTGAGTAGATACAAAGGCTTTTTTTTTTTAATTAACAGTGCGGTAGTTTAAAGAATAAATATTTTACTTCTATCTTCGCCCCTCCCTCCTTGTCCTCCCCCCTAGATATATAATACACTCATTGTGACCTTCATAAAAAGTAAGTGATAGTTATAAAATATATCATTAAAGTCAATAAAATTGTGATATAAAACATCGTTTTATTTTTGTCTGCCCCCCCCCCCCCAATTCCTTTAATCCTCCCCTCCCACAAGTATGTCTATCGGTAAAAGTTGATATAAAAACATTTTTTTTTTTTTTTTCAATCTGCTGCTAGTCCCTTCCCCCTCTTCCCCCTGGTACTACATACTAAATGAATGTTGTACCAAATCAATTGAAACTTCAAAAAATGTAATTTGAAAGTCAATTTTTAAATTCATTACTTGTTATTTATTATTTTGTGATTTACGAACTGGAAAAGTGCCCTTTTTTCCGGGTGCCCTTTTTTCCGGTGCCCTTTTTTCCGAGATCAATATTCTAGTCATTCATTTTAGGCTTTACTTACTTAAAGAAAAAAAAATGAATTTCCTTTTGTGAATAAGTGTAAAATTAAAAAATTTCACGCTTTTAGGTAAAATCTATTCATAAATTAACCAGAAACTAGCTAGTCAGCATTTAAATATAACTGAACGATATATTATAATAATATTGATAATAAGATAATTTTGTATAAAATTATTTTTCAACTTGTGATTGCTGATTAAAAAAAAAAAAAAAAAAGAAAAGAAAGAAAGAAAGAGAGAAAATAATAATAATAATTCTAAAATATATATAATCATAGTATTTATTTGCTTGTTTATTTACTTGTCATTCCTTAAGAAAAATAAATAACAGAAGTAATATAGCCCTTTTGAAAAATTACCAACCATGTCTAAAATTTCAAAAAGTAAAAAGTTACATTCAAGACACTCGGAGCAATTTACAATACAACTACAGGTATTCCTTTCCCTATTCCTTGTCCATTTTCCACGAAACCTGAAAAGTCGAATAAACCCCTAGTATATCTTAAAAGAAGGATTTTGCACACATGCAGATTTATGCTATCGAGGGGAAGGTAGATCAATGACTTTCCGAAGCATGATAAAAACTAGAGAACGCTTCTAAGTTCTAAGGAAAGAAATTCCAGTCACCTCACTTACTGTGGCCGGAAACCAAAGCCCGTATATTTCTACAGGAAAATTTGCCCCCTTATAACTCGTTAACTCTTACATATTTTTATATTCTGTTTTTACATTCAGAAAATACACAACTAGTAAAAATTTTTTCGCTTTCAAAAAATTATTATTATTTTTTTTTATTTTAATGTTTCATTTTTAAGCTAAAAAATGCGAAATTTGCCTTGATTTTTTTTCATATCTCGTACGAAATTAACAAATTATGATATCGAAAGGTTGAAAAGCTAAAAAAATTTCTAAATAATCAGGCTTACTATTAATTTATAAGAAGAAAGTTTAATTTTAAATGCGTATTAATAACAAAGGGGCAAAGTATGAATATTTGCTAAAAATTTCGCATTTTTTCATGAACTCCACCTTAGAAGGGAATCTCGCACTAGAGGAAGTCATTACTATTGATTAATGATCCTGAAAACGCTCTCGGAGGAGTTCTTTCAAAAGGGCGAGATTTCTTAGAAGAAACTGTATCACAAAACAGCATTTTATCTCAGGGCTGTAGAAGAATGGGCGTCTCCGAAAAGTGAAGACATGGTCACTGATGACGTAATATGGTTCACGCTTTCAAGCAAAGGATATAAGACTCCTATATCAATGGAGGAGTTCTAAAAGGATAGTAAAGCTCTTAGCACTAAAAACACTGAAGAGAATTGTATGGGTAAAACATAGAGAACACCGTTTCCCTATTTTTTTTTTTTTTTTTTTTTTTTTTCACAATTTTTTATTTAAAAATATTTGTACTTGATAACATCTGTAGAATTTGAAATTTAATGTAATAAAATAAGTTCTTTAATAAATAAATAAATAAATAAATTGGTGATAATTTTAATAATAGAAAAACACCCGAAATAATTTAATTTGTTATTATAAACTTTCTATGTACAGTTTGCAAGAGAGATGACGATTCCGGTTCGTACTCATCTATATAGCAAGTTGCGACCTAATTTCCATACTTTAGTTAATTAAAAAAAATCTAATCGTCCGATCGATAAGTTTTTTAGACCGACGGATTCAGAAAGAAAGCCCCTTTCATTCGGTACCTTATTTGTAACGAAGTTTTGATTAGATTTTTTAAAATTAATTAAAATATGAAAATAATAACCTGGCAATAACTTCAAATTTGCACATTTAAATTTATAATTGTTGCCAAAATAATTTACCAGTCATTTAATTAATTAATTAATTATTATTCTTTTTTAGCATAAAATGAAATATGCTTTCACGCGAAAAATAAAAATTATAAAATAATAGCAAACCCGTGTGAAACTTTCGCACATTATTTCTTTTCTTTTTTACCTGTAAAATTTGAAACTCATAAACCTGAAGCCAAATTTCCCACCCAATTTTAATTCCTCAGAAGCCAAATTATTATTAGAAACAAATTAATATTCTGAGATGAAATGCTAATGATAATCAAACCAGTATCATTCACGAAAGACTTAAAAATAAAATTCATGTTTAACGACCTAATTTTCATACTTCGTGAGGCAGGACAGATTTTGTATAAGACCCTCATGGCGATTTTTAAATTTTTGTCACCATGTTGGCGATACGTTTTTATATAATTTTATGTTAAAAATCTTAGTACCTATTTTGATTATACTTTTAATTATGGCGTTTTTTAGTCACAAAAGTTCATATGGGGATTATATCATTAAAATATTGCTAGATTTAAAATGACGCTTGCAAAGGTTGTAAAAATGCAACTTTTAAAAATACATTTTTTCGATAAAATGATTTCACCGTGCAAATGTCGTCATTTTTTATTAGATCACTGAACTGAGTCCGCGTGCTTAAATGTTGCTTATGTATTATTTTTTATCCTTGTGTAATTTATTAAGTCACTATCGTATCGTTTCTAAAATAAATAAATAAATAATAATAATAATAATAATAATAATAAATTAATCGTAACTGGACCACGTTAGAGAAATATTATATAGATTAAATTTGCTCATGCATATGAAAATGAAGTAAAAAAAAAAACATAGCCTTTTTCAATGTACTTCAATTTTAGATTTTTTTTTTTTTTTTTAATAGTTTTTGACACGGATGAATCGCGCTTGGCATGAAAGCTAATTCATTGATAATCATGGGTAATATTTTTAAATTTTGGTGCTGAATAGGACATTTTTCGCCAAGAACTCTCCTTTTGTGAACGCCACTTTAAGCCAAGTTAGCGCATCAAAAATATAAATAAATTATAAAATATTGAAAAACAGAAAGGAAAGGAAAGGAAAAAGAAAAGAAAGAAAGATAAAAAAAATAATCACATAAATTATGTGTTTTTGTCTAAAATGGCGATAAAAATTCAAAAGTCGACAAGGGGAGCTATATCAAGGCTGAACTATGATCAGATTTACACATTTAACTATTTATTTTTCTATATACCAACTACTATTATCTAACTCAACTACTACTATAACCACAAAAAATTAATTGCCTCATGCGATAGACGTAGCCGATCATAGCATATTGTAATATTATATTTGGGGTGAAATTGTTGTCATTTTATAGTTGATCGAATAAATCAAATAAATGTAGAAAATAACGTGAAAGAAAATATTATGTACACCACGTATCGTGTTGTTCATATGTAACTGGGGTTTAAATATAAAATTGCTACTTCAATTTTTTCGATACTGTCCGTTTCGAAACTGTCATCTGATAAGCACCCAAATGGAAGCCCACTGGTAAGCAGTGGAGACAGAAAACGAGCTTTTGAGCAGGAGGCAGAGCCCACTTGTCGTGTATATATTTATAGAGGAAAATTCATGAGGTCAACTGTTATCTGACGGCAGCATAAACGTTCCCTTCCCTTCCTTTCAAAGAAAAAAAAATAATAATAATACTTCCTTAAAAGAAGTATTTTATATCTTTCCTAAAATATATCTTTTATTTATTTATATTCACTAACTTTATTTATTTATTTCAGGGAAAATACAAATACTATATAAATACCGCAAACTTTTAGAAATTTATAAATTTTGAAAATAGTAAATATTACCTTCATTTTGTGTAAATTATTCTGATTCGTATGAAATTCATTAACATTAATCATAAAGGAAAAATATGTTATAAAGGCCTTTAACTAAGATTTCAACTTGTTATTTTCTTCTGTTTTCATAGAAAAATGTATTATATTCGTAAAAATGTTCGACTTCAGATTATCAAAGCATTTACACGTTTTGAGATGTTTTGAACATAATTTCACCATTAAAACTTACAGAATATTTATAAAAATATTTTCCATAATGCACTCACAAAAAAAAAAAAAAAAAAAAAAAAAAAATGCCGCTTTCCTCTAGAATGAAGAAGTGGCCATTTTCTAAATCCCTTAACATAAAAAATATAGATTTCCACCCTATGCGCATAAAGCACGTCAATAAACTGAATAGAAGAAATGATCGAGAATTTCTAGTTTACACATTTCTAGATGGTGAAACAATATTCTGAATATTCCGAATATTCTGAAACTTTTGTATTGCGAGAAATTCATGTTAGATTTTATAGAACTGGGTTATAAATCAAGATTATAGTTGCTAACACCCGCCTCTTGTAGTCTCATTTATTTGCAGAGATTTTTAAATAACTTTGCCCTAGATAATATAGACAAACGTTCTGGTATTCTAATAGAGACTTCTAGAACTCGCTTTCCAAGGGCACTACAATTTATAATGATGACTACAATTTATAATGATTATAATTTTCTTTGCGTAATTTAACAGCCAAATATACTGAATTACCTATATAAAAAACCACAGACAAGTATAGTGTAAATTTAAAATGTTGTACGCGAAAGCATGAACTGCTTTTCAGTTCCTCTTAAAAAACCAGTTAAACTATAAAGGGTTTTACTGACATTTTTATTTCAATTCAATCAATGCTAAATGATAATAGAGTGGGGTTTTTTTTCTCCCTATCTCTCTTAACTTTTTGAATTTACATGACATTTCTTTGGATTTTTCGTTTAAATGCTTTCGGCTATTATATTATGCAAATGAAATTTCGCTAAAGCTTACGCATACGCAGTTAAAAAGTATTTAGTAGAAATGTTCATATTGCACTAGATATTGAATAATTTTGAATTCTAATTGCAATATATTGCATGCTGTTGTATGCCAAGTTTTCTGAAAATGTTTTGCACTGGGTTTAACATACCGCGTGTTCTAGTTAAAAAAGTGACAAATTTCTCTTCAATTTTTTAAAGGGTAGGCGGTAAAAATGGCACCGGTAATAATGGCACCTGCGATTTGCGTAATATATACTACAATGAAAAATAGCCGCATTATTGCTAAAAATTAGGAAGTATTTTGAGCTTTGTTTGGCTATCGTGATATATTTGGCCATCACATAGACATATCTGTATTATGAATAAAAAGTATTGAAATTTTTATTTCTTATAGAAATATTATAGATATATTTTATAGAAAGTACTGATTTTAAGTAAAATTTTAGAAGAAAAATTAGATATTAGAAATTTAAATTAAATTGGTACAACATTCACTTAGTATATGTCTGTTGAAAGTCTGGTTGGGGGGGGGGGGGAGGAGAGTTAGGAGACGACTGAAAGAAAATAATTGTTTTTATATCACCATCTTACTGATTTTAATGAAACTTTGTATAATAATCACTTACTATTTATGAGAAAGCTACAATGTTCCATATACGGGGGGCGGGGTCAGAGGTATATGTATTCAAAACTTTTTCAAACAATGCTATACAAATATGAATCCCATTGAGCATTATATACAGCTGAGGGGGCCAAGAGGGTGGTGCATGTAGATTTTCTTTTTCTTTCTTTCTTTTTAATCATTCTATTATTTATTTATTTATGACTCTTCTTGTTTTTAAAAAGTTTTAATATTTTACTTTAAATGTGTGATATGCAAAAATTAATTAAGTTGAATTTTATCACTTTTTAGCTTCAAAGTGAAATATTAAAAATTTAAAAATTCAATATTTGGAAAACGATAAAAACGGTAACGTTTACGTATTTTTCAAATGTGAAAACGGATTTAGAAAAATTAGAAAATGAGTAACTTAAGAAACAAATTTCTCCATTGATTAACAGAGTTACACTGGCAATCAAATTAGGTGAAATACATAGTTATTAATAATTAATAATACTTTCATATAACTACTAATAACGATAGTTGCTATATAATTGATATATATATATATATGTATAGCTGATAATAACCTTTAATAGTTATCGCTATTATTATTATTATTCAAATAATAGTATCAGTACAGTATATATATATATATATTTATATATATATACTATTATTTTATAATAGTATATATATATATTAGTATATATATTATCAGTAATTATTATATCAATAGTATCTTAGAGTATTTAAATTTATTTAATGAAAACTTAATTTAAAAAATTATATATAAGATGGGTTCAAATGTAAAATATAGATTCTTTTCAAATTTATAAAATTATTTTTCTAAAAATTCTAGGTTATAGCACTTTGATGTTTGCTTCTGAATGTGCAACTGTCATGCAGTAAAAGATAATTTTTCAAAAGAGGATTTGGCATGTTAGTCAGTTTTGAAATGTGTTACAGCTTCAGTTGTCCATTTGTTGTTCGCAGGTGGGTACACGGTGAAGGGGGATTACATGATTATTGTATACGAAAAAATGACAAATAAAAAAAAAAAAAAAAAAAAAAAAATCACTTATTCAGCATGAACGTCACAGACCTGTTATTAGTAAAGTAAAGTATTATACACAGTAAAGTACATAGTAAAGTATTTTAACAATGATTTTCTTTCCAGAACAAAATGTCAAATTATTTAGTAAAGATATAATAATGAAGTATCAATCATATCATTAAAAATTTTCGATTCAAAAGAGTTACTTACAAATACCTCAATTTCCTAATTTTTATTTTTGATTGACCCGCAATACCATAATAGAATTTTTACTTCATTAATATTTGGTCTCCTTATGTGGATAGGTCATGTAAGGGTGCTTTATTCCGTGGTCATTTTTCCAGGGCTGATTTTTTTTTTTTTTTTTTTTTTTTTTCGGATACCAAATAAAAGGGCGCTTTTGTAATAAGCAAATCGCAAAATAATAAATATGAATAATACATTTGAAGAATGATTTCTAAATCACATTTCTAGAAATTTCAATTGATTGTGTACAACATTCATTTAGTATATACCTGAGGGACGGGGGGGGGGGTAGTACCGGTTGTCTTTATACCACCTTCTTACCGATTTTAATGAAACTTTATATAATCGCGTACAATTTGTAAAAAAATTACAGTGTCAGACATAATTGGAGGTGGTAGGCAGAGGAAAACAACATGATTTTTTTTTCTTGTATCATCATTTTACTGATTTTACTGATATATTCTATAATTATCACTTACTTTTTTATTAAGATCAAAATGAGGGTTATATATACTTAGAGGGGGGGGGGGGCAAAAGTGGTTGCAGATGAAAACAAAAAAAAAAGTTTTTTGTATCGATTTAAATAAAACATTGAATATATACTTACTGTTAAAAAATTGCAGTGGGTGTTACAGATATCTTGGGGGAGTGGGGGGGGGGGAGCAGAATAAGAAAAGTAGTTGATTTTATATCGCCATGCTACATATTTATATGAAATATTGTATGACTATTACTTACTTCTTTTATTAAAATTATAATGAAAGATACATGTAGTTCATAAAAGGGGGGCAAGTGAGTGGGGCAGATGAAAAATAAAATATTATTCTTAAATAACACTTATTATCGATTTTTGTATTGACATTTTGTGTAACTATCAATTACTTTTCATGAAAAACTACAGTGAAGGCTACATGTTTGGGTGGGGGGGGGGGGGGGGGGGGGGCTGGAGACAGAAGGATAGAAAATGAATGTTTCATACCCCAATGCTTTTTATTTTAATAAAATGCATCATAAATATCATTTAATTTTCAGGAAAATTTACGTTGACTGTTATATATATTTTGGGGGATATGGAGGGAGAAGAAGAAAAAATGATTCATAAATACCACAATGCTACCAATTTTAATTAAAATTTCTACAGTTATCACCTACTTTTAATGAAAAATTATGGTGAATGTTACCTATACTTGTTGGGAGGGGGGGAGGGGAAAAGGGAGCGAAAGAATGTTATTTTTAAATCATACCGCTTCACATGTATAGATTTTTTTTTTTTTTTTTTTTTTTTTTAATATTACTTATTGTTTATGAAAAAATCTAGAAAGGGATGCGTATCGTAGTATCTTTCAGTTCCTAAGTTAGTATGCAAAAATTCAATGTATTATTATTATCAGACATTAATTTAAAAGTTAATATCAAAAATTGTAAAAAGATTATTTTGAAACAGAATTTTTTTATTTAATCTGTCCCATCCTCCCCCGTCCCCCCACTACGTAAAACAA
Organism: Salticus scenicus; assembly: GCA_963930645.1. Classification (NCBI taxonomy): domain Eukaryota; kingdom Metazoa; phylum Arthropoda; class Arachnida; order Araneae; family Salticidae; genus Salticus; species Salticus scenicus. The sequence continues at coordinate 20,764,630 of OZ005658.1, forward strand.
AAAAAAAATCGCTATCGTTCATGTTTAGCAAGTATTTTGCAAGTTACGCTTAAGAAAAGTGCCTTTTTTCCCAGATCGCGGAAAAAAAGGGCACTTTTCATAATAACTGCTTGTGAAAGATATGTGTCATGGAAATTATTTAAGGGGTTCTAAGAGGGAGAGGAAAAGAAAATGATGGCATGATGTAAAAAACATTATTTTATTTTTCTCTGCACGTTAACCTCTAGATTTTTTTTTTACATTCATACGTGTATTTTACAAGCAGCAATTGTAAAAAAAGCGGAAATTTTCAACTTGTAAAACATATCAATGAGAGTGTAAAATTTTTATTTCTACGGGGGGGGGGGGGGGCAAAAAAGGACAGATTAAAAGATGATTTTTTTTTTTTTTTAAATCTTTTTTTTAATTTATTTATTTATTTTCTACAGATTAAAATCATGCATTGAATTTCTGCGTACAAACTTATGAAGAGACAGAAACTGATATGCAACCCTCACTGTAATGTTTTATAAACAAGTAAAATTTCATTAGATAGGCAACAGGATGGTGTAAAAATATATTCTTTCCATGTGCCCTCTAGCTCTCAGTCGATAATATAACCCTCTCTGCAATTTGATAAACAATAAGCAATATTTATACAAAATTCTTATAAATGTAAAGCAAAGTGATTTAAAAAGAACTTTTTTCACCCAGAGTATTCCACCTCCCCGCCCTCCTGAGTATATGTAACACTTTTGAAAAATTTTATTAAAAGTAGGTAATAGTTGTTATAATTAATTTAATTTCTTTAAATAAATTTTATTATTAAATTTAATTGTTATAATTATTATTTTTTTTTTTTCCATTTTAACTACTTTTTATTCTATTCATTTATTTCCTTACTTATTAATTTTGTCCATTTGAGTTAATTGTAATTTTTGTGTTGCTTTTCATTTTAAATTATTGATAAATGAAGAGTGTGTTACGAAAGACGATTCATATTATATGTAATTATAAATTGAATTATTGTATATGCAAGTATCGACATTTTATATATACATGTAAACTTAGAGATAAGAAATAACATATAGTAATAAATGAAATATTATATATATATATATATATATATATATATATATATTCGGGCATTGCATGCTGTAAATTTTTAGCAGTTTGTATACAGCATGATAGAAGGATCACCTAATTCGCATACAACATGCATTTAATGCCCTTGAAAAAGTAATGAATTTGTATGTTTCAATATCAAGTTGCCTATTATTTCTTTTCGTCAAATTTATTCATTTTTTACAGTTCTTCATGTGATACTAGGTTTCATATAATTGAATGTTTGAAAAGGTTTTCGATATATATATAATAAAAAAAGCAGCAAAAATGGAGTTATTATTTTCGAATTTTTAATGCATATCAGGAAGAAAAAGTTGTCAAGCCATACTCCTACTATTCTTTAATTAATCAATTAAAGTAATTAAAACATTTTTAATTACTTTCAAATTTTTTAATATATAATAATAATGATAATAAGTTGTCTTTTATTAGAGAATACCCTTCTATTCTTTTCAATTCTATTCTATATGCATTATTCTTATTTTGAAAATCTATTATCTTACCACTCTCTAAAGGGCATGTGAAAAATCATTTACTACTGCTACTAAGAATAATAATAATTTGAGCTTATTTTGTTACTCTGAACTTTGAACGAAAGGATTTATTATTATTATTATTTTATTACATTTAAACGAAAAACATATTTTATTACTGTAAGATTCTTAATAAGTAATAGTTACAAAAGTTAATTTTAATATAAAGCATTATACATAAATTATTTTTTTCAATCAATTAATATATTTTGTTTTGTACCGTATCAATTAACTAAGGGTAAAAAATGATTAAATAAATAAAAATAAAAATAAATTAATTAAATTAAAATTAAAATGACTGAAAATACATATGGTTTATTACTTCCAAATTATTATTAGGTAAGAGTGAGAAAAAGTTGTTTTTATAATAATAAATTATTTTATTATATAAATAAATCAATTACATTTTTAAACTTTCGCATATGACATTTTTAAAGCAATCTCCATTAATATATATATATATATATATATATATATATATATCAATCTGTGTATATTTTTTCCCCATCATGCTATAGGTATGGGGATCTTAGGCAATTATAAAAATTTTCATCCTTGCTTTTTTTTTATTATTATTTTTTTTTTTTTTTTTTTTTTTTACATTTCTACACGTTTTGAGGCGTGAGAAATCTAAAAATCACAAAACTTATATGGTTTATCCGTTTGTGTGTTAGTTAATTAATATATGTACTCGACATCATAAGAATATTTTTTTTAATTAAAAACTTCTTATACATTAAGAAATTAAAAATTAATAAATTTTTATTATTAGTTTTAAAAATAAATTTTAATTTTAAATAAATTTTCAAAAAGTTGAAATTTTTATGTTTGAATATAATATATATATATATATATATATATATATATATATATCTTACAAAAGCATCTATTAACACATACATACATACACACATATATTATATATACACACATATGTAATCATAAGTCATTATTTTAATTCTTTAATTCGTAATATATATGATTGATTTAGTTCATATAAATTTGGTTTTTAATTATCAGTAATTATTATTGTTTTTTTAACCGAATAATAAAAATACTTGTTTATCCTGCTCCACCAGTCTTAAGCCGCGGTGGCCTCTGCTCCTTCTTAGTTTTGTTTGAGTTTCATTTGTTTGAAATACTGCCTTTATTTCACATAGTTTTCAGTTTTTATTCTAAACATGTATACTCATCACATACTCACTCTAAAACATTCTTACAAGCTTTTAAAACGCATTTTTATTTATGTGTGTTCTTTTATTACTTTTTAATGGTGACTTTTTTCCCGCTTGACTTTCTTTCCGGTGACTTTTTTTCGTGACTTCTTTTTCAGGTGACACCGTTTATACGTTTTGTTTTTTAAGGGACCGTTCCAGAAAAACGTACAAATGAAAAAATCGTACAACTGAAAATTTGTGTTCGCATTAATACTTAATAAAAGATTATATTATTATTAAAAATCAAATTAATTTTCAAGATTTCCTTTACATTTGTTCGACTAAGATAATTTTTAATGAAATTTAAAATAATTTTAAAAAGTAGGATAAATTTTAAAGATAATTAAAAATGTAGAAATTCAGGAAATTTCCTTAAAATTTTGATTTTAACCTTTAAAGACAGTCTTTGGTTTTCTAAATAAAGATGACATTTTTGCAAATGGTTAAAGAAAAAAAAAAAAAAACTGCTTTGTCTCTCCAACAGCAAGATGTCAAATAAGAATAAGCATGATAAGAAATAAGAAAATCTTCTAGTATCCTATTCAAATTTACCCAAAGGAAGTAATCTTTAAGTTTACAAAATGCCTATGAAGTTGTGAGATTTTTTTTTTTCTTTCACATCCCGTCCCTTGAATGCAATTAAAGGAAAGAGTGGTATGGAGGTCTACAAGTTATCAGATTTCTTTCTCTCAAAGAAAACCTGTCTACTTTTATACTTACCAATTCACCCAGTTCCGAATGCTTGCTTCTGAATGTTTCTCTATCCCCCCCCCCCCCTGCAGGCTATCAGACCTACTTGGGTGTTATTGAGTTGCGTTTAAGAATAGGTGGTACTACTCAATTGCGCTTAGGGCCTTCATCCTCATAGGAATAAGTTGCGCCGAGATCATATCCCCCCCTCCCCCCCCCCCCAAAAAAAAAAAAAAAAAAAAAAAAAAACATAAACGCATCAATTGCGCTCGTAGGTTTTTCAGAAATTCAGAAAAAAAAAATCTAAATGATTTAGGCTATTCAAATTTGCATAATTTGTCGATAAAGCTTTCTGATAATAATTAATATTTGTTTGTTTAAATTTTTTGAAAGCTTTTCAGGAATAAATTTCTTTTTCAAAAAACATTTTGCATACCAGAGCAAATTGTTCAGCTTATTCTGTCATAAGTTATTGATGGCATGAGATTTTTGGATTTATTTTTGAAGTACTTATGTTTTATTTAAATGGGAAAATATTTTGAAAACTTTATAACTTACAAAACTAAATAAAAATATGGTGTATATTCAATATTTAAACTTAAAACTTCTTCACAGACCATAAAATGCAACCGTTTTCGAAAGGACTTGGCATTTCTTCATCAGGTGCAAAAAACATGTGCTACTGCCTTGGAGGCAAAAGCAAGGCTTGCTTTTATTTGTGTAATATAAATATTTATTTAAATAAATAATATAATATAAACATTTTTTTAATTGCTCTTGTTTGAGTTTATTGGAGCCTATTATCTTTACCCAGGAGATAACACGAGAATAAGTAAATAATTGTTTCTTTCCCATTCGTTACCTTCTGGTATACAAGAGGGGGGGGGGGATGACAATGAATGTTATCAGTAATTTTTCTCGCGAACGCAATTGATGTATTTTTAACAATGGGGAGATTAACTTAAGCACAATTGGTGTGTGCCCCTGTACTTAAATGATATTTTAAACTTAGGAAAAGCTGTTTTACGATACATGACAGGATACTTCATTTCGTATATGCCCGCCTTTTCCCTCTAGTTAACCCATGTATACCTATCTGTTACTTTATTTGAAGTATGACAAAGTCCCAACTGAAAATACCTCAATGTCATGACAAAATATTTCTTTGCCCTACCAAACACTAATATTCGTTATGCAATGCCTTTTTTTTTTTCGATTGTACAGTATTATTATTGTAATAATAATAATAATTATTATTATTTATTTTTGTGTAAATATTGGAAAAACATAATTCAATAAATTAAAATTGAGTTTTTCCGTAATGCACTTTTTAAAAGAAATTTTCTTATTTTATAAATTAATTTTTCTTTTCCTAAGATTTTTTTTAGCTGGTAGTTAGCTCGAATATTGTGCTAACTTAGCATTTTATTACCTAGATAAATGTTTCTGAAGGCTACATATATCATGTTGACCAAACAAAACTCTATCTCCTTATTTTTCTCAATAATGCGATCATTTTTCATTTTAGCATATGCTTCGCAAATCGCAGGTGCCATTTTTACCGGTGCCATTATTACTGGTGCCATTTTTACCGGTGCCATTTTTACCGGTGCCATTTTCACTGGTGCTATTTTTTCCTACATTCTTTTTAAAGAAACCGTTATAACTCTATGAATATATGACGTTCGAAAGGTATTGTTATTGTGGTTTGCAGAATATATATATATATATATATATGCACATTCTCATATGAGCAAAAAAGGGCAGGCAAATGTATCTTTCTTAGGACAATAGGAATAATGCTTTAAAAAATAAAAAATAAATAAATAAATAAAATAAAACGCATGATATTTTTTCCTTTGGCAAAAACTTAAAAGGATATTAAATTAAAATTGAGATAAACCATAAAACTTGAAAAATGAATTTTAAGAAATACAATAATTGTTACTAAGGAATAAAACTTCATATTGTAAAATAAAAGATCACTTATTTATTTATTTATTTATTATTCTTCTTGTATATTTAAGCCAACTGAAAAATGTTTCTCTTTTTCCCCATATTGCATCAAGTAAAAAATAAATAAATATAAATTAAATTAAATTTAGAAAAAAAATTTAAGAAACAAATATAGTAATCATTGCTTAGGAATGTGACATAATTACCACATGCCTTAATATGGAAGAATAAATTACGAAAAAAAAAAAAAGAAAGAAAGAAAGAAAGAAAGAAATTCTGACGCTCTAAATTAATTATGTTCTGTACAGAAATTTATATTTGTTACATAGAAAACCAAAATCAGTTATTTTTATTTGTCTAATATCAAAAGTGAGTAAATTTATTTATTTTTCTTTTTTTACTTTCCTATACTATACATATTGTTTTACTATTATAGACAGTATTCTTCGCTCTCGAAATGCCCGGAAGAACCTTGCTCCAAATTAGCACAGTAAGATTAATTTTTATGTGTAGGTTAGCTGTGCGTACCCAATATGTACTAAAACGATTTTGTGAAATTTCCCCCTTTCCCCCGCTGTTTAAAAGCTAGAGAAGCGGTGCAAAAACACGTTTTTAGGAGTAACCCCAAAGCGTCTCACGAAAATGATATTTTAATTTGTCGAGTGGTTATGTGTACGTAACGGAGACAACTAATTAACTTCAACCTCTATGTTCGACTTGCGCTGCCTACAAATTCTCTCTCTATAAAAATGATAATCTAGTTGAGCCCTTCACTTGAGTATGTCGCCGTGTTTCATCTGGAAATCACCCATCTGTATAACAGAACTAATTACTTAACTCTTATTGAAAAATTGAAAATCAAATGTTTAATTCAAATTCTTATTAAAAGAAACATTTCTTTTACTTTTGCTTTTCTTGAGTAATTTAAGTGGCGATAATATATAGAGAATAATATGGGAAAATAATTTTGTAATTGCTAAAACATATTAGTTTAAATATTTTTAAGATTTCACTAACAGAAAAATTGTTTTACTATCTGACAAAGGAAGAAAAAAAAAAAAAACGAAAATTACTCCTTGAAGCAATAAATTGTGCTTCTAATTTTGTATCAAAAATAAAAATATTCTACTAACAATGTCCTGTTTTCGAAGCTGGTAGACGAGAAGTGTCGGGTTCGAATCTAGGTCAAGCTTATAGGCATAGCCTTTCAAAATTTTCCGTGATTTTCTCCAGAACTCACATAAATAAGGATTAGGCACACTTAAGTCCTCTAAAGGATCCGCATGGAGAGTTACATAGACTTAGGACACAAGAGTAGTCAATGAAATCGTTCACAAGCTCTAAAAGTTTTGTTATAAGAAAAAAGTTTATTTTTTAATCAAATCCTATATCAGTAAATCTATAAAAAAAATATATAATCACATAATTGTATAGATACTTTAATGGAATATTTTATTGTAAAACAGATCTTTCTATATATTTAATGTAATACATTGTAGGATACATGAGAATCATAATCAATGCGAAATTCGCATATATTTATATATTTGGCACCTTCATCTACCTTTTGTTTGCTGAGTGTTGCAATGGTATTAAATTATTCAATATATATATATATATATATATATATATATATATATATATATATATATACATTAATTTTTGATTGGTATCTTTAAATAACATGATATATTACCAAACATAACTATTGATATCTTTCAAATTACTCAGTAATATTAATCCAAAATTCTGTGTTTTCTATATTTTAGCCATATAACCTGTTAATTAATTTTGTCTTTATTTTAACTTTGTTTTATTCTCTTTTTTTGTTATCGCATGGTCTTACAGATTATTTGCTACCTTGGAGGTCAGGGCAAAGAAATCTTAAAAATGTATTCAGTCAGAAGCATTAGAGTAAAAATTTTAATCAATAGAATATATTGCTTGAAACGAGATTATGCTTATCATATAGATATTGGAATATAACCTAGAGATATTGGAAACAAAGAAAAAATCAGTAAGTATGCCCATCTCATTCAAAAATATTTTTCTACAAATATAATCTGGAACCCCAAGAAACTCAAGAAAGGGATTATAGATAAACAGAATTCATCAAAGTCACTAAGATATTCAAATATACTATTGCAACATGTGATAGTAATTCACAGTGGAGATGTAGACTGTCTTTATTGTATACGTACGATTTGGTTGGTTAAATGAAAGATAACAATGATGAAAGATAACAATGAATTAAGTGGTTAATAATGATCTTTCTATATACCGAAAGATGCAGACAGGAATTAAAATGTGTAAACAAGTTTACTTTAAAACTGAAATCTTGTTGTTTGTTATACAAATATATACATAGTAAATAGTTCAAGCTTTGAAATTTATCATGCTAAAATCTGAATTTATTAAAAAATATTTATTTAAAAAAATTATTTATTTATTAATAAGTATTTTTAAATAAATTTGTATTCATAATGCAGAAAAATATGTCAAGCAAGTTTTCAGTTCTTAAAAATTTTGAATTTCTATCTAGTTCTGAAATATTTTCGCATTTATAAATTAAAGAGATTTTAAGAATTAGAAAATTTTTCATATGGCGAATGTGTGACTTTTCTTTTCCTTACTTTTACAAATAATAATAATGATAATAATAATAGGTTACATGGGTTTCTAAATAATAATAATAATAAAATATGTATTAATTGGTTACCATGGGTTTCTAGATAATAATAATAATAAAATATGTATTAATTGATTACATGGATTTCTAGAAAAAAAAATCTATTTATTTTATTTATCATTACTTTTGAATAATACATGAATTATTTCATTCAAAAATTTTAACTACAAGCACAACATTTAAAGAATATTTCCTAAACTTTTCATTAAATTTCATCAAGTTGTTACTAACTGTCCCCGGAAATAAATTGTCATCGTGATGAGCAAGATAACTCGTGATAGCTTAATGTATATGTATATATATATATATACACACATAAAGAAAAAGAAAGATATTTTTTTCTTTGATAATTATAGCACGTGAATGAATAGAAAGTTTTAAATTAAATATTTTTGCAGAGTTGTATGCAAAGCAATGTAATTTATCCCTCATATAGCCTTTTAAGATTATTTGCATTGGAAAATAAAAATACATAAATAATAATAATAATAATAATAAATGATTAATAATAAATAAATAAATAACTTCTTTCACTTACTAGTCAATAATAATTTCAAGAAATGTGCTAAATTTCAATAAAATCGGCGCATTAGGTTTTAAGTGTCTTATAGCATTTTTAGAATCAAATCAATTAAAGTTTTTAAGTAGGAATAAAGTTAAATAGGAATGAATGACGGGAATTCCGAAGACTCCTGACTTTTAATCTGATTAATCTGAAACTAAAAAAAAAAAAAGTATTGGATACTTTCTTTTTTCCCCCCCAACATGTAATCTTTTTAATAAAATTAATACACTGAATTGCTTTAATAGTTTTACATGCAAGACCCTAAGGACTATAATCTTCAAAGATAATTTATTTTTTATTTTATTTATTTTTTTAACTATACATTTATGATATATATATTGTAGCACATTTAGGCTACAATAGGCCTTATAGCTGCAATTCTAATACTATTACTGTAAAAAGTTAGTTTCATATAATGTTATTTGTAGAAACGCAATACCATGTTAAAATTAATATTCACATTATAATTAAGGCAGATTTATTCAATTGCAAAATGTTGCTTGCGAGTTAATTTTTCACCTAGACTTACTCTTAAAAAAAAAAAAAAAATACAGGTACCTTTAGAGGATTTTACAAAAGTTAGTTGGCATTTAATTTATTTTTTACAAAGATATAGCAAAAGATTTTGATTTATTTATTTATTTTTTAGAAAATTTTTAATTGTTTATTATTTATTTGTTTTATTCAAAGCTCTAAAACCAAAAAATGGGAATTTTTTATGAAGTTTTGTGCTACGATACATTAAAAATAAATAAAGAAAAAAAAGAATGAATGAATAAATGAATGAAAGAAAAAAAGAGAGAGAGAGAAATAAAAGGGAAAAAAATCAAGAAAAAAAAGAAAAAAAATCAAGTAAAATTTTACAAAAAATGAACAAAAAGGAAGACATAATAATCAAGGAATGTTTAAAACTTGACGCGACTTTCTAAAAATTAGCATTGAAAAATTGATGTTTAAAATTTTCGTTTCACGACAGATTGGAATTTTTACAAATATAAATGCTGTCAACGCAATATAAAATAATGCAAATTGATGTATTTCTTCTTTGACACACATTTGCACTGTTATGTAGTTTCATATTTTAGTAAAATTGAAATATCAAGGTTTTTCATTTAATTTATCCAATGTCACCACAATTTGTAAATATAGTGTTGGGATGTGGGGGGAAAAAGGCCAGTTCACTGCACTAGGGTCCTAGACCTTAGGGGGAGTGCTCTCCGTGTGAGTCTGTGTTGTGGGGGGGAGGGGGTTCTAAGGAGTCCTAGCCCGAACTTATGCAAGATTCTTAGATTCAGAGAAAACTACTGAAAACGCCGAACACCTAGGCCGGCGAGCGTGACCTGAGATTGAACTTGGCACCTCACGTCTATCAACTTTAATCGCAGAACCGGTCGATCACTGGTGGGCGTGGGCCTGTCAGTATCAGAGTATAAATTTTATATACATAAAGAGAAATAAAATACAGAACTGTGACATTTTTAGCCACAGTAGCAACAAATGTAGTAATTTTGATACTGAAATCGTAACTGTGAGAGGTCAACTAAAATGTTTATTTTTATTGTAGAGTGTATACCTTAAATACCTAAATTAAGGTGAATATGCTTTTTTTTAGAATAATGTGTTTGATAGGCGAATATATATATATATATATATATATATATATATATACACACACATATTGAATCAGTGGGAAAAGTATTCCGTGTATTAAATTAAACAGCTCATTTCCTTCAACTCTACTTCAACTCAATTATGACATTTTTAATTCTTCTAATTTCATAGCTAAGAATCTGAATTGACTTCATTCAACTTGCTAAACATTTAGTAATTAATGACGTTTAAAAAAGTTGAATAGTAGAATGATTTAGGCATATGTGATATGCGTCATGTTTTTTGAAAGTTTCATGGAATTTGGTGTTGGTGTTTGGGAATAAGATCGATTAACACTGCACTAGGGTCCTATGCAGGGTTTAAACAGCCGTTCGCTTTTTTCGTATTTTAAAATGGCAGAGAGAATTTCGCTATTTTTATGTATAAATTGGTATATTTAAGCTTTTATTTTTGGCTTTAAATTAAGCAAAAATAAATAAAATAGGAATAATAATAAAATAAAAAATTTCATAATACAACAAACTATATAAAATAATTTGCTAATTATTGAAAATTTTCAATTTATTTAAATTTAAAATTGTTTTATATTCTTAAAACTTTCCTAACTAAAGGTTTTAAGAATTAGAAAGAATTACGAAGAAGTTTTATTTATTTATTTTCTTCTACAACATAATACTGCTTAAATAAAAATAACATACTGAATTACCCAAATAGTTTCAGATGTATTTAAAGAAAACACAGTATATTTTCTATTTTTTTTTTTTTTTTTTTTTTTTTTTTATCTTTTTACTTAATTTTTCTTAAACATTGCAACAATTGCAGTTCTCTTTATTTTATTTTACATAGTAAACTTTTTATCTTTTCCCCCAATTATGTTCTGATTTTCTGATCACTCATAATGAATTAAGAGATTAATTAAATATGAAATGTTCTATAAAAGAAATTTATTTTTGAAGTTTTTTGTTAAAAATTGTTCATGATGCATTTCTTTCTTTATTTATCCCCCTCTCTAATACACCAGAGAGGCAGGGGAGCGCATTTGCAATGCTTTTCATCAAAGTTGAAAAATGGTTTTATTGATACATTTATACATCTGTCTACGTTTTCCATTTTTTACTAATAACTTTTAAAATGCTTTGAAACGGACGTATATTGTCTGGGCTCAATACTGCATGCTTTTTGTTGGAAAGCTTACACAAAACGACACTGGTTTGTGCATAAACACTCAAAAAATATTCCAATAGGTTACAGCCTAAGCGAAGCATTTTTTAATAAGATTCTTCATATTTATACTGCGATTAATACGACGATAAATACCATGTTTTTCTTTTTGTTTTTTTTTAGGCTGGAGGACTATTAGTCTCAATGTACGGATAAAACGTTGTCGCCAGTTTTACGATGGTTGGACATTCATCGAAATTGAAAATTTATCGAAAATGTAATTGAATAGTTTGAAAACGATGTTTTAATTAAAAAAATAATAAATTAATTAATTAACTAATAGTCTTCTGTACTAAATAAATTCTGCTTTTGTAACTCGTAAATTTTTTGACAACAACTAAAAATTAAAATAAATAATTTTAAAGCTTTATTTATTATTATTATTTATCATTATTATTAATGTTAATTTGAATTAACTCTTTCTGCCCCAGAATAGCCGGAGATAACCGAACTCCGTGGATCCCACAATAGCAGTACTAGCCGAGGGAAAATTCTCCCCCCCCCCCCTCCCAAAGTTAAGAGGTTTAACTAGGGACGATAAGCGATAATCTGGTTTGAATGACAGGTGGGAGTAAAGGGGTTGACCTCGATGTCAACTAGAAGGAAACAATAAAATTTTTAGTTTCACTTTAAAATTATTCATTTTTGCGTTTGTATCTTTCGAAGTGAAACTGTATTCTTTCAGGAAGTATTTAATTTTCTAAATAATTATTTATATGAAATCTGTTTTAATTTCTGGAATTTTAATTGTAATTGGAAAGGTATGGTAGTTACAGAGGGGGAGGGGGGGGGAGACAATTTTTCCCAATGGAAGCACTGTATTATTATCATTCAGGCAAAAAAAAAAAAAAAAAAAAAAAAAAGACAAAAGACAAAAGAACACGAAAAATGTCTAGTAAATAAATAAGAAACTAAATATGTGTGATTTATTTGAAAACGGAAATAACTATTCGATTTTCTTAATAGGAGATAATAATACTTCGAAATTTTCCTTTATTTAAGAGTGAAAATGAATATAAAAATGTCTTAGGAATTAGTCAATTTCAGTCGATATTAGCTTTAAAATAATAATAATAAACCTTAAGTTTTCTTTGGCTTTGATGCATTCTTCAAAAGTAATTTCAGGAAAGTTTCAGGAAATATAGTCGCTTTTCATTTGTTGAATTTGATCATAATTGCTTAGTCTTTTAGGGGAAATAAAACGAATTTCCTTATTATCACTTTCAGAAAAACCTGTTAAAAACATCCACTAAGAAAGAAGGGGCGGGGGGGGGGGAATACAGAACCTTCTAGAAAGGCAGAAATACTATTAAATTTTCTTGTTCAGAAATAACAAATAATCAAAAGTTTCTCACACGAGTGAAAATTAAATTGAGAATGTATTATAAATTAGTCAGTTTTTAACTGATCTCAGTTTATTAAAAAAAGAAAGAAAGTCATAACACACTAAAAGCTTTAAATTTTCTTTATCTTTGTTACGTTTTTTCTAAAATAATCTGTATATATGTATTTAACAACCATCATATTCCATAAAATATTTAAAGTTTAATTTCAAAAATCAAAACTTAAAAACTTATTTTTTGAGAAATTTATAATCGTCGTAAAATAATAAAACTAATAAGCAAGCATTTAGAAGAAAGGAAATGCTTGCGATTTACTATAATTTTGATAGTCTTATTCACTTCTTTTCAATCATTTGTCTAGCGAAGTTCTCTTCCCCCCCCCCCCCCCAAAATAAGTTGTTTGCAATGTTAGACACTGATTTTTTTTTTGTTATATTCATAATAAATAAATATATAAAACACATAGAAATGCAGATTATGCTGAGGAGAATAGCTGGATGCAATCTTAATATTATGCCGTACTCTCTCTGTCTCTAATCTAAAAAATTAAGCCCTTTTAGGTACTTCTAAAAACACTTTTTTATTATCTTAATTTTTTTATGTTTAAGTTTAGAAATGGCACAACGTCTCTCCCTCCCCCCCCCCCCCAAAAAAAAAAAAAAAAAAAAAGAAAAGAAAGAAAAAAAAAAAAAATAGGTATATAAGCACATTTAAGAAAGAAGTTGCTTTAGTTAGTTGAAAATGGACTTATTGTACTAAAACTATCTAATAACTTTAATTAGGCAATGTTTACAAATATACATATACATATATATATATATATATATATATATATATATATATATATATATATACATACATATCGTTTTACGAAATCGTTGCAGCTTTCTCTGCTTTATGAAGTATGCGCCCCTTGATAGTATGCTTCTAATTTTAAGCATTTATATCCAATTGATTATGTGGTTTATTATCTTTTTTATTATCCTTCAGGTCGGCATAAGTATTTTAAGTTAATATGGTGACTCATTGGTTCCTTATCTATATCGCAACTTTTTGTGTCATTCTTTCCTCTATGTTAAATTCAGTTCTATATTTTAGTGTGCTGTTATTGTTTTAGTTCTATTAATTGCTAAATTTTAAGATTAAATTTTATTACGTTATCTATTATTTATATATATATATATATATATAAAGGTTATTTAAAAAAAGAAAGAAAATTTTAAAATTTTAAAACGCCTAGCATTTATTTATTTATTTATTGTGGGGAGAGGGGGATTGTAGTGGAACTTTTAACTTTAGTTAAATTTAGAAATCAACCTTATGTTTATAAATTTGTTTTAAAATAAGGTTATTATCATCGTATGATTAAACATAAATTTGTTTACGGTAATTAAAACCAATTTTATTTAGCTTTTAGTTACTGGGATATATTTGCATTAAAGTTTAAATATACTTAACTATTAAATTCAAAAATTTTCAATAATGAAATTTTATTTTAATTTAAATTTTAAAATATATGTAAAATAAAAGCATATGCTTAAAACTCGATTTATTCTTTATGTAGAATAAAATGGATAAAAATATTTTCTTTAAAATATAAAACAAAAATATCGAAACATTACACTCCAAGTGCAAGCAATATCTTTCTAGATCAACTGTAATCCTTTCTCAGAAATATTGATAATTGAGGAGCGTAACATCTTCCCCATTCTGACAGTATACATAAAGGGGTAGCGGATGTCATCACTTGCTTTGACTGCTATGGGGGGGGGGGGGGGGGGAAACTCAACACAAATTTTCGGCTATCGGCCTAGAAACTAGAGATGTAAAAAACCTGGGAATTTTGATTCAGGGGAATAAACATGGGAATTTTCGGGTTTAAACCGGGAATTTTGGGAACATTGGAAACTTTGATGGGAAGAAACTAATACTGAATGTTTAGATTTAATTTTATTCTTTTAAGTGCATAAACAACAATAAAAGATTGAACATTTACGTTATTAACAATAATAAATGATGAAGTTTTGTCTGACTGTTTAAATAATTTTTAGAGCTTTTCCTTTTTTTTTTTTTTTAATTATTAATGAATACCATAATAAAATATGTTATAAGAAATAATACAATGAAATTAAATTATGATAAAAATAGTTTAAAAATTATGAAATTTTGTTTTATTGATTTAACAAAATTTTACATAAACTGATGAAATTTTGTTATAATCAGTTGAAGAGCACGAGGAACATAATCGAACATCAGTTCTTCTGCTATTGAAAATTCCAGAAATAATTTTTGAATGCATTTGATTAATACATAAAATTTTCAATAGCTAATAATTAACAATTTTGATGTTATTTATTTATTGCATATTAATATTGATGAAATTTTAATTGAAATAATATTTTTCAGTGTAATATTATTGATCATTTTAGTGAACACAGGTTATTTCGAAACATTTTTGTTTTATTTTTGAAATAAAATATTAAAGATTTAGATTCATAGATATACACAACTAAAATATGATAAGCTTCGACTGCCATAAAAAAGAAGTGTTACTCTGATATACAGTCAGAACTAAGATGCAGTGGCGGCTCGTGAACCGAAAATAGGTGAAGAGCTCAAAAATAATACTGAAGTATTTTTAATGCATAATTTTTATTAAGCCGGGTCTTAACTAAAATTTACTAAAAAAACATATTTAAATGTAAATTTATATTCTATAAATGAATACAGTGTAAAATACTGCGTGCCTCTTCACCTATTTTCGGTGCACGAGCCGCCACTGCTAAGATGTAAATACACGGCAATAACAAAAAATAAGTCTGTTAATGAAATTTTATACTAGTAATTTTTAATTTTGTAGACGTTAAAAGCACTATTTTGAAGGCGAAAAATCATAAAAACCAACTAAATGTAAGATAACCTTCTGGAATGCCGTATAACACCTCTAATATTGGTGAAAAAAAAAAAAAAATTGCTAAATTTACAATCTTTGAAAACTTACAAAATTCCCTTGTTTTGGAAACTTTCAAAATTCCCTTCCCAAAAAATCCGGGTTTATTCCTTGGTTTAAACCAGGGTTTTTCCCCGCTCACATCTCTACTGGAAACCAGGGGATATTCAATTTTAAGATGGCTGGGGACTTAAAGAGTTAATGGAATATATCTGCCCAAAGGGTGCAAGTGCAGTCACACACATAAGCTCTTTTATTTGTATGATAAATTAGCGTAGTGATTGGTACGCAAAATAAATAAATAAATAAATAAATAAATAAAAAAGTAAACATTATCGTGCTACATAATTTTATTAAAACTCTATTTTATCGCCATATTAGCGATGGATAACAGCGAACTCGAATTAAAGTCGCATGTTTATAGTTAATGATGTTCATCCCGGCATCAAAATTGATATTTAAGAGCTGTTCTTACATCTTTACGATAAAAATATTTCTTTTCATGCACGTATAAGTGGAATTTTGCCCTATTCTCCCATGTTAAGAAAATCATAAATTTCGAATAACTTCTGATGATTTTTAATTAGAATGTTGCAAATAAATGGGGTTCTTGGCAGTGTCATAAATAATATTTTAAAACTGGTCTGACCTCTCTGCGATCATTTGTTCGTGAGATATCGTGTAAACAGACTAACACACTAACGGCTTAACAAACTAACAGACAACCTTCAGACGGACACCATACAAATTTTATCATTTTTGGATTCCTCACACCTGAAAACGTAAAAAAAGTTTAAAAAAAACCGAGGTTGAAAATTTTCACGATTACCTAAGTTCCCCATACCTATAGTATGATGGGGAACTAATATATTCGTCACATTTCTGAAATTAAAAATAATTTTTTCGACAAATTATTAAGATATATTCCAGATTGTCGAAATTTAAAAAGCATTTCTATTGCTTTAATATTTTACTTAATATGATAAAAATGAAAATTTGCGAATATCCCTTTATTGTCGAGTTGTTTTTATAAAATAGCTCATTTTATCATCGGTAGTTCTGTAAATTTTCATGATATAAACTGTATATTTCTTGTAAGGTATTCTACATTAAGTAAGTGTTAAACTATGCCTTTCTTTCTTTCTTTCTTTTTTTTTTTTTTTTTTTTTTTTTTTACAATCCAGGTGATTACAGTAACAATTTGAATATTAAATGTATTTGTTTGAGATATATTGGAGTGTAAGGTTGATTTTTATACCAACTATGTGAAAAATACAAGAGCCGGGAATCGAATCCGGGATCTCCGGTTAATGCGCGGATAACCGAAGGGCCCGGATTAGATTCTCTGCTCTGGTATTTTTCGCATATTTGGTGTAAAAATCAATTTTCCACTCCAATCTATCTGAATTTTCCAAAAAAAAAAAAAAAAAAATCCAAATGAAATGTATTTGTTTTAAATTATAGTATAATGAATTAGGCATATGAATCATGTTTTCTGAAAGTTTCATGAAATTTGGATAAAGTCGCTGGAATTATACAATAAAAACTTGTGAAAAAAAAAATGCGTTTTTAATAAAATAGTTAAAACTATTTAAGCTATCATTACAAAATTCTACATACCTAAAAAATAGAACTTTTATAAACATATCTAAAATTTGCAGATGAATCGTGTAAAACATGAGTTCATTGAAATGAGTACTATTTTGATTGTAAATAAAATATAAACATGTTTTGTTTCTATCTAAATAGTCTTAGACACTTATTTTTATGATTCAGTGTATATATTGATAGACAGATAGATAGATAAACGAAATGTTTGCAATATGTCGATTATTAAGGAAATCAACTTGATAGAAACAATTTTTCCTTATTTGATATACATTATAAAATTAACATTTATATGAAAATATTAAAAAAATCTAGCTTATTCTTCAACAGCAATTTAGCTTAATGTTCAATTAAATTTCAACAGGAGCTAATAATCCATTAAACTAGTGCAATAAAAGGAAAAAAATAATTATTAAAAGAAAAAAAATAATAAATATTAAATAATAAATTAATTCCTTGAGAAGCTTGAGCTCTCAAATTTCCACTACTCCTACACATATGCCCTTGGTGAAGTTTCCTGTGTGCAGCAATTAATTGGAGGATCCCACTTAACCGATATTTGTATGAGGTCCGCGATGTGCTGCTGTTAATGCGATGTACCCACTTAGTTGGTGCATTTATAAAGTCCACGTTGTGTTGGTGTTAATGCAACGTGCCCACTTAGCTAGTGTGTATATAAAGTCCGCGCTTTGTTTCTGTGAATGTGAAGTGCCCACTTAGTTGGTGTATACACGAAGTCCCCATTGTGTTGGTGTTAATGCAAAGTACCCACTTAGTTAGTATATATATAAAGTCCGCACTTTGTTGGTGTTAATGTGAAGTACCCACTTAGTTGGTGTATACATGAAGTCCTCATTGTGTTGGTGTTAATGCAACGTGCCCACTTAGCTAGTGTATATACAAAGTCCTCGCATTGCAGGTGTTAACGTGACGTGCCCGTTTCGCTAGTGTATTCATAAAGTCCGCTCTCTGTCAGTGTTTATGAGGAGTACCCACTTAGGTAGTGTATATAAGAAGTCCGCATTGTGCTGGTGTTACTATGACCTGCTCACTTTGTTAGTTTTTATAAGAAGTCTGTATTGTGCTGATTTTAAGGTGGCGTGCCCAGTTAGCTAATGTTTATATATAGTCCTGCATCGATTTAAGGGTATTACTAAGGCAAATTATATATATATATATATATATATATATATATATATATATGAGTGTAACCGTGAAGATTTTATTTTTTTATTTATTTTTTTTTTAAGTTTTAGATGTATTTATTATTATTATTATTATTTAATGTTTGGATTTTGTAACTTTTTTATCTCCTATGAATATTTTAAAATTTATACAAGTATATATTTCGCATAAACCAAGTATATTGATAAATATAAATCTTGTTACATATCAAATATAGCTAGATAAAGAAAGTTATATATCTGGATGTTTCAAGTGCGTATTAAATATATTTGTCATAATTAATAATTGCTTTGGTAATATTTCTTTAATCTCGATCTAGTGGATTTATATCTGAAATTTGATTACTTTTTCATATATCATTATTGCTATCATTATATAATGTATGTATAAACTGTAGTGGAAATTAAATATTTTACATTTATTAACCAATATAAAGCACAATTATTAGAGAAATACATCATTATTCATTGTTAATTATAAGATATAAAGAATTAAATACTCGTGCATTATTTATTACCAAAATTCCGTCGAATAATATATATATATATATATATATATATATATATATATGTATGTATATTTTTCAATGAGTAATTAATAAACAGTAGTGAGAAATTAAAATATAAAGAGCAGTTATTAGACAAATACATTATTCGTTGTTAATTAAAAGAAAAAAAAATACTCGTGTATTATTTATTACCAAAATCCCGTCAAATAATATATATATATATATATATATATATATATATATATATTGCAATGAGTAATTAATAAAATAGATATTGATACCGATCAGTAACAGGGATATTAAATAAAGTATGAGATTTGTTTTTCAATCGTCCGTTTTACTACGCTGAGTCAGGAACTTCACACCCGTATATTTCTTTTACGCATAACCGGGGACCTGAAACGCGAACAGTTCTTTACCGTCAAACCGGGGACTTGAGTTTTCATGTTTATACACACCTTAAATATTTTTGTGTATACGGTATAGTGTAAAAACCGTAAACTGGGGACTTCTTAAAAAAAGTGGAGAAAATGACGTATGTAATAGTTTGAAGTCAGAAAGACGCTTTTCTATCAATTTTCAAACCGGGGACGTCCCCGGTTTGATGGATGTCCCCGGTTTGTTGTTGTGTATCACAATGAAAGTCCCCAGTTTACGGTTCTCACAAACACACACACACACACACACACTGTCCAATTACTAAAAAAAATATTTTTTTTTTTTTTTGACTCAGGAGACTTTAAAACGTGTAAAACCGGTGAAAACTCGATATTGAATTGTTGAACCGAATATAATACTTCCATTACCTACGATAGTCGGTTAATGGAAGTAAAAATGACTTAAGACAGAAATCGCCAATCTGTGTTCCACGAAAAAAAATGTGATAATCCACAGAAAAAAAAAAAAAAAAAAAAAAAAAAAGTTCAGTCATTACTTTATTTTTACTTTTCGAACATATGCTGTATAAGAAAAGTAATAAAATCATAAAGCAATTCGACTGTGATATTTTGGTATATCTACACCAATTTAAGTCTTATGAATTCTTTTTCGATATTTGTACGGCAATGTATGCATGAGGGTACGTGTGGAAGGAACGTGATAAGTGTCGAAACACTTTATCCTATTAAGCTAAAAGTTAGTGGATATGTTATGGAATCACCATCACACGAACAGTATAGATTTTGATGAGCGTACGACTTTCAGTTCTTCTACGGACACAAAGCAAAGAGTTCTTTACTATTCTGACCTATGGCCTATTCTTAAATTATTTAAAGCTCGGTAGCGTCTAAATGCCTTCTCCGATTGAGCTAAAAATTGTTAGGTAGGTTATAGCTTGTCGTACGACCTACTTAGAATTGAATGACAGTAAAATGTATACTTCTTTTATAACGAGACCACAAACATTCTGTTAGTCCTATGGATTCATTCTATTGAAGTACGATAGCATCTGAATGCCTCATACGATTGTAGTCTAACATCACAACAACTGTATAAACGTTTATGTTTGTAGGTCAAACTGCATATTTCCACATGGATAAAAATATAACTCTTAGCCATTGCAATTTAATTGGAGTTTATTAAGATAATGTTGCTTTGAAGTGACACTCGACTTACCCAAAATTAAGTAATGAGCGGTTGTATAAATAAAGTAAAGGAAGGGAAGTCGTTCAATAAACAAAAGAGAAAATTATAATAAGGTGTATGAGTATTTTTTCTTCTTTTTATGTGTTGTTTGATTTAACGTTATCACCTTAAAATAATTTTAGATTATAGATCATAATGACAGAGTTTTCGTCGTATCCCTGTAAAAACATGTAAGACTTAGATTCACTAAAATAAGTCCAACTCGTGTGACTGTGATTTATAACATTTATATAAAATTTCCACTTAATCAGGTTAGACGCTATAGCACTTTAAACAATTTCGGACCAAAACAGTCATGATAAAGAAATTTTGTTGTGTCCCTGTGAAAAACTAACATTCACATAGCTCGTATTATTGTGATCCATAGTACATATATAAATGTTTAGTTCATTCGAATAAGACGTTTAGGTGCCACCGCACTTTAAATAATTTGAGCGTATAAGGCATAATGATAAAGACTTTTTCTTTGTGACCCTGTAAAATAACTATATTTTCTATATTCCCCAAAATGTTTAGAGTTCTTACGATGCTGACCTGTAACATTTGTAGAAGTTTTCAAATCAATCAAACGCTATCGCACTTTATATAATTTGAGCCAAAAGGCCATAATGATAAAAGATTTTTTTTTTTGTGTGTGTGTGTGTGTGTGTATGTTCCTGTAAAAAACTGAGTGTTAGATATAAAAAAAAAGCATCGTGCTACAGTGATCTGTAACACACATACTAACTTTCAGCTCATTCGAAAGAAGCGTTTAGAGGCTATCGTGTTCACTCACATATGCACATATACACACACGTGTGTGTGTGCGTGTGTGAGGGAAGACTGGAACATTCTTTTATGTTGAAGCAGTCGCGTTCTTAGTAAAATAGACTGAAAATTACAAGAAATGCAGAATAGCTTATCATATTTATTTTTAATATTACAAGCCGGGGTGGGGTTCCCACTTAGTAGAGGAGCCGGTAAAATATTTTAAAATCTGTATTTTACAGGACTATATATAGTAACGACAAAACTAAAAAAGATCCAACATATATTTACTTATAAACTAGCAGACTTTGCCCGCTTTGCTGGTCACTGTATTTAAACGAATTAAATAATCTGGTGTGTCACTCACACGACTTTCTCTTACCCTGAAATTTAATACTATAAATACAGGTTAGAGGTTAAGAGGTAAGATAACGAGTACTGTTATGTAAACCTACGTTAAACATATCAAATTACGCTCCGGAAGAGTTTTATAGGATAATTAGTTCTGTGTGCCCCCCTCAACCCCCCGTTTCATTAATGCACCTACATTTATATATAATTTAAATATGTTATTAAAAGTCCACTTAAAATTATTCAGACAATTTTCACACGCAACATTCCTCGAAACTTATTGATCATTATCAAACTTTTCCAGCAACAAACTTGTATTAACTTCAAAATACAACATTTGGATCTCCTAAAATTATTCGTTTTTATGTCACTCTAAGAGACACAAACAAAGATCAAACGTTAAAAAACTTGACTACGGTAATCAAGAAGCCTCAAAACGTGTAAATATGCAAAAAGCCAACGATGTATATTTAGCTTAAAACATACATTATATACCCTATCTCTATGACGAATTCATTTCAATTCCCGAACAGCTTTTCTGGAAATGGTACAATATTATTAGTAAAGCACATCCACTAACAATAGAAGATAATGTTATCGCTTAAATATTTGTAGCCCTGTATATCTTTCGAAGATAATATATACAGACCAGACCACATGGTGCACCTAAATATAATCCTATAGTAATAATACATGGCGTAGCCTGAAATACACTTCCATCCATTTGGAACTACTGTCGCACTTTTATCTAGTTCTTTTGTGTAGCCCTGTAAACTAACAGTGAATGATTTCCCTACCCTATTCTACATGAGACATTTTTTTACACATATAAAAAATATATATTCGTTTCATTTGGTTTAGTCCGTCTATAGATGTTAAACTCGACTTACCTGCCATTTCCCCCGTAGACGTAATGTATTTGAATTCTCTTGGGTGTCCCTGTACACGAACCATTTGCTATACCGCCAAGTTATCTGGCTAATATATTTAATTCCTTTCAAAGATTATGCTTATTTTAATAACGTATATTAAAGAGAGCAACCAACAATATGAAAACACTAATTCGTAAAATATATATTACGAAAATATTCATCTAGCGTGTATATTTCCGTATTACGTGTCCGATCGCCCAATATAAAAGTCACCGAGGACGACAAATATCAAATCTAAGCCACGTCAATGATGACAGATATCAAAGCTATCAGTTAAAAAACAGTTAATAGTAAAGTATGCAATCACATGATATGCATGCAAGAAATTTAGTATCACAGCAACCAATGTCTATCGCACGTATACATTACCCCTGCATATTAAAAAAAATCACTGGATATCACTTCATTAATAAACATGAATTTCAAAATTCTAGAAATTCTGTGTCGCGATAGACGCCCGTTAATCGCCAACTAAACGAGTACTATCCGAGCTGTCCCTTAAACTGCATTACAAAACGCAGGTGAATTCCATTGATAAATTTTTAATCCCGATGTTAAAATAATATAAAATTGACATAGGTTTCGTATCTGTCGTCGTTGGCGATTTTTGTGTTTGGATTCAAACTCGTAATCCGAAAATGGGCATGCCAGATTTCGTAAAATATATTGTACGAATATTGTTTTATGTTATTTATTGCTTTCTTAACATACGTTATTAAAATAACCATGATTTTTGAAAGAAATTAAAGACGTTTGTCAGATAATTTGGCTTATTTTACTTTCGTCAATTCAATTTTCATTCTCAACAAGGACGACAGATATCAAATCGGCTCCGTAAAAATTTTTAAAAGTTTTCGATGATTTGCCTGCCATTTATGTTAAGGCATGAGCAAAAGAAGAAAACAAGTAAACAGATAGCAACTTAGATTAGAGAGAAAAAAAAAAGTGTGTTTTTCATGAAAATCGTGCAAGTATTTAAAAATAACCATAAATATTATTTTATTACAAGATAATAACAATAAAGAAAAAAAAAATGCATAAACTTGTGATTTATATCGTCGAAAAAAGTCCTGTATATTGAAAATTAGGCTTAATGATTTTTTTAATCCACAGAGAATAATGTATGTAAAATTTCGTATTTATTTATAAATTTGACAAATAAAAAAATAGCTCATATATTTTCTGCATATTTCAAAATAAATACCAAATGCCAAAAATTGTTATTAATTATAATGAATAACGTATGTATGTCACAATATGTTGTAGAACATTAAAGCTTCAATTGACTTATTTTTGCTTTGAATTTTATTTAAAAATTGAAATAAAATAAAACAAGGACTTACAAAAGGCGCTTGAACGACATTTTCTATGATTTCTTCTCTTTATACAAAAACAGTTTTTTTTTCAATTAAATCTTTAAATCTTTCACAAGGCAAAATGTCGATTTAAATTAAAAGAGAATGCAGAATTGAAATAGCAATGTAATTCTAAAAATTAATCGATTATTTATTATCTTTTACGTGCAACAATGAGTTTGTTACTGGCGAAGAGAACATTGTTCAATACAACAAATACCTGAAACTGACGTCATAACGGGCTTCCACATCAGCGTCACTGTAGTAAAATTAACACTAATGCTGTTTACAGTAATCTAGGCTGACCATATGTTCTCGAATCTCGAGAACAAATCGTCCCCAAAAAATTACAACACATTTGGGGACGCCGGTTATAAAGTTATTAATGTTTTATTATAGTAATTTATTATATGTATAATAAATAAGCTGAAATAAGTTCGTTTAGGTGCTTTATACATAAAAATTACTAAAATTTTACAATTTAAGGTGATTTAATTATTTTGTTATTTTTTTGTCCTCGATCCTCGAAATTCGAGGACACCGCCATCTTTGTTCCGAAATTCAATGAAAAAAATATGGTTACTTTACAGTAATCTGACCAAATCTCCGTATTTCTGGACAAATGAATACATCTGGGGACATACATCTATTTTGAAGGCATTTTTCTAAGTTTTAAAAAATTGTAGAAAGTAAATTATTAATCAATGCTACTACTTCATTTTTAGTCCTTATTTATTAGGAATGAAAAAATACGTCTATAATTGCATGATTGTAACAATTTTTGACGCTTCTCTATACGCAAGTGAAGTGATGACAGAAAAATTTTCCTATGTTAATCGCCTTTTTGTAAAAAATTATTAAAAATAGAGGAAAATAATCCCTATATTTGGATATAGATATGTATTAGTTATCGTGTGCATGTGTTAGACTAAGTTGTTTTTGCTGTAAAATTGATAAAAATTTTAATTGTAAATTTCAAATCTCTAAATTAAAAAAAAAAAAAAAAAAAAAAAAAAAAAAAAAAAAAAGGCACACATCCATATTCGATTGAAAACATGAATATTTCATTTCAAAGGATGATATTGACACAATAAATATCCAAATATTATACTAATTAAAAGGAAAATGATAAACATTCTATCATAATTTAAAGTCAAATTTGCTTTCAAATGTCTAAATAAAGTGTCTGATATAAGATACTAATATGTTGTTGCGGAATAGATTTGATAGCTGTCATCCTTGGCGAAAAAAGAAAATACCGCCAAATTATCTGGCGAACATATTTAATTCCTTTCAAAAATCATGGTTATTTTAACAACTGATGTTAAGAGAGTAATGAAAAATATGAAACGATATTTCGTACAATACATATTAATAAAATATACATCTGTCATGTATATTTTCGTATTACGTTTTTCATCGCCCAGTACAAAAGCGCCAAGGATGACAGAGTTTTGAAATTTAAAATTAAAATTTTGTCAATTTGTCAGCAAAATAACTCAATCTAACACATTCATACGATAACTAATACATATCTATTCTCAAATACGGGATTAAAATCGAGAAATAATTTTCCTGGATTTTTAATATTTTTTTACAAAAAATCCAATGGGCGATTAACATATGGAGTCTTTTTCTTGCATCCACGGACGGTCAGTGACGTCACACTTCGCTTCCGTATTATAAAGTTACTTTGATCTGGTCAGCCTAATTTTCAGACACGTACATATTGCCCTACATGTTATCGTGACCCTATTAGAATACCTTCATCCTATATTATCATTAATAACTGGTACAAATACCCAATTACAGAGGTATAATTGAAGCTAAATAAATAAAGCCTTAAACGGTAACAATTATAATAAATAATTTCCATTCTACAATTTTTTAAAATTTCGAAAAACGATTTCAAAATATGAACTGTCCTCGAATTTCCAGGACTCATGTTCACCATACTATATACTAGCAGCCTTTACACCCGCTTCGCTTTCCACTATACTTAAAAGAAACTCTTTAGTGTAACACTGTCTTGTTCTCCTCATGTAGTTTTGTTAAGATTGAAAGGCGATTTCTGAAGTAGTATAGGAAATTAATTATAACGCGCTTGAAGCTGCCAAGCTAAAACACAGCACTTTAGAAAAATCTTTTCTGAATCAAAATCGCCTATAGGTAGCTTCTAAGTGATATTATAGTGAGATACGTTCTTTTTTACAATAACATTCGACATCTCTTCCATAATTTTGATTTTATCTTTTTTTTTTTTAACTAATCGTACTAAAAAGACCGTCGGCGAATAAAGGTTTAAACATGAGGAATAAAATACTAAAATTTATTAGCTCATTTCATTAAAAATTTGAAAATAATAGTATTATTACAACAGCAATAGGAAATAATAAATTTAGAACAAAAGTGCAATTTTTTTTTATTTATTTTTTTTTTTTAAGTTTTTATTTATAAAGTAAAAATATTGATTCTTTTATTAACATGCTTTTATTAACTTGACACGACATAACAATTAATGTATATATAACGGAATCTTATAATTCAATTTTCGACCACATCTGTTCGTTCAATTGACCTGAAATTTTGCACACGACTTCATAATCGATGACACAAGTGTTTCTAGGTTCATTTCCCGTCAGACGCAGGCTCTAGGGTAGGCTGACCATATGTCCGCGAGTCTCGAGGACAAAACTACCTTCGTCCCCAAAAAATTGCAACACATTTGGGGACGCCGGTTATAAAGTTATTAATGTTTTATTATTTTAATTTATTATATGTATAATAAATAAGCTGAAATAAGTTCTTTTAGGTGCTTTATCCTTAAAAATTACTAAAATTTTACAATTTAAGGTGATTTAATTTGCTTTTAATTTTTAGTTCCCCATCATACTATAGGTATGGGGAACTTAGGTAATCGTGAAAAATTTCGACCTCGGTTTTTTGACTTTTTTACACGTTTTCAGGCGTGAGGAATCCGAAAATGACAAAATTTGTATGGTGTCTGTCTGTAGGGTGTCTGTTAGTCTGTTAGTCTGTTAGTGGGTCAGTTCGTTAGTTTGTTAGTCTGTGTACACGATATCTCAAGAACAAATTGTCGCAGACAGGTCAGATCAGTTTTAAAATATTACTTTCGACACTGGCAAGAACCCTATTCATTTGCAACATTCGAATTTAACATTCGAACTTTAGTATAACCCCACAGCTGAATTTGGCGATTTTTCTTTGGCGTCGTTTTGAAGGATAACGATGTCGTTCTGGACTGTTTGCAATATAATATGGCAGCCTAATATGTTGTTTATTTTGGATTTATGATTTTATCATTTATCATATATGATTTATGATGTTTAGGTTTATGATTTAGCCATAATCGCCAACAAAGAAATCGCTAAATATCGTTGTAGGGGTTATACTGAAGTCGTTCCCAATAAACATGTGTAAAAACATGTTTTTTCGTTTGAATTCGCTTTGAATTATCTTAGAATGGCGAATTTTGGCGTATGGATATTGATTAAATATACGCATTATGTACATTAGTGGGATTTTGCAAAACTTCGAACTCACTTGCTGAGGAAGGGGAAGTAAGAAATGGATAAGTTGTGCCGAAGGCAGTGGGGACCCAGACTCCTCACGTTGCGAGCGAGAAAACCTCTACTAATCACAGCGAGAACTTAGGTTATTAATAAAGATATGGGATTTTGACAACTCATTTAAGTTTAATGTCCAGCGAAGCGGGCAAAGCCTGCTAGTAATGTATATTATTAAAGTGTCGAGGATTTTTAATATCCTATTGGTAAAATAGCATTATGAAATATACTAACATCATAATACACGAATATTACTAAAATTCACTTTACTAAAATATTCATTTGTTTTTGCTCTTAGATGCTTTTTTTTAAATTATTACTTTCTTCTATCTTCAATAGAAGAAAGTATTGGATTCGTAAAAATTTTCGATTTCGGTTTTTGATGGATTTACACGTTTTGAGAGCTGTAGAACACGATTTTAACATTTTTAGAAAATGTCTGTCTGTCTGTGTGTGTGTGTGTGTGTGTGTGTGACAAAATTTTGTGGCAACTGTATCTCTGGAACTACTGCACAGAATTTCATACAAATTGGTATGTAGTTGCACCTTGACATAAATTAGTGCCTATCAACTTTTGGTAAAAATCGTCTTACAGGTTGCGTTGCCATCCCGCTTTTTCTAGTGATATAGGGCAAAAATTTTCAAGATGGGTATCTTTCGAAAGGTCTCGTCAGTACCTTTAAAACGAATGGTTGAACTATAAATCTGTGATAATTTAAAACAAAGTTATCGATTTTTTTTTTTTACTTTTTACGAAAAAAAATTAGAATTTTTTTTTTTTCTCCTTTTAATTTTATCAAACTCCCACGGTTTCCGTGTTCTGAGAAACTTAAACTAATTTTTGCTTTTTTCCCCTAATTTTGTCAAAGTCCTACGGTTTCCGTGTCTTGACAAACTTTGACAAAATTTTGGATAAAGTGTGAAAAATATTCTAAGTTTGTCAAAACACGGAAACCGTGGGACTTTGACAAAATTGGGGGAAAAATGCAAAAAATTGTTTAAGTTTGCCAGAACACGGAAACCGTGGGAGCTTGATAGAATTAAGGGGAGAGAAAAAAAAAAAAGTGGGACTTTGACAAAATTTTGGGTAAAATGTGAAAATTTGATAAAGTCCCACTTTTTTTTTTTTTTTTTCCCTCTCCCCTTAATTCTATACTTTTTTTTTGTTACTGAGTGAATTTGTATAGGAAAAGATAGAAGAAAGTCTCGTGGTGGCCACAACATACTAGTTTTTATTAGAAATAATTAGTGGAAAATTTTATCTTTTTTAGCAGGAAGTTAAACAAAAATTTTCCAATTAAAGCACAGTCACTTTTAGGTTAATTTCTTTAGAAATCGACCTATTGCAATCACTTCGTTTATCTATATATATATATATATATTATATTCCTTAGATCTAAATGGCAATATAATGGTTTAAATTTGGATCTTATATCTCCCAATATAACCTTTGATTTAAAATATCTATTTGCAAATAATTCCGTAGTACTAAATGTTTAATACCTTTTACTACTATAGAATACCATACAATATCTACCATTCTACATAGTATTAAATTGTAAAAATTTTTAAATCTTGTATGAAATAACTTCCATTCTAACTTATAAATTAAAATATTTTTTAGTATTACATATATTTAAAATTTTCATATTTTAATTTGTCATTCCGTTGTACTAAATGGTTAATACCATTTAGCACTATGAAATTACATATCATATATACCATGTGACATAGTACTACATAGTACTACATATGTTTATATTTGGATCAAATATCTGCCAATGTAACATCTGATTTAAAATAGTTTTATCAGAATTTTATTTAAACTTTTGATATATAAAATAGTCATTCCATAGTACAAAATGGTAACGTATTGGTTTAGAGTTAGATATATCTTCCAATGCAACCTGTGATTAAAATTAGTTTTTACATTATTTGTATATAAAATTTTGATATTTTAAACTGTCATTTCATAGTTCTGAATGGATTATACCATTAGGATAATACCAATATTACTGGGGAATATTACACCATATATACCATATATGATTACACTATATGGAAACTTAATGGTTTATATTTCAATCTAATATATTCCAATGTTACCTGTGATTTAAAAGAATTTTAATTTTTTTGTATTTAAAATTTTAAAATTTTAAGTAGTCATTCCATGATACAAAATGGTTAATACGATTTAGTTTTCAGGAGTACCATACCATAGTTTGTAGAAATGAATGGTAAGAAATTTTCTTAAATTTATTTCTGATATATTCCAATGTAGCCTGCAATTTCAAAAAGTTTTTTATTATTTCCATTTAAAATTGTTGTATTTTAAATAGTCTAACCATAGTAATAAATGGCTAATACTATTTAGTACTATGTAATATTATACCATATATACCATGTTCCATAGTGCTAAATGGTAATTTATTGGATTAAATTTAAATCTAATATCTTCCAGTGTGATATGTAATTTAAAATACTTTTATCACTATTTGCATTTAAAATGTATCTGTATTTACTAGTCATTCCATATAAATTATCTTCCAGTGTCGCCTGTTATTTAAAATATTTTTAGCATTATTTGTATTTAATTTTTTTTTTTATAAATAAAGTAGTCGTTCCATAGTATTAAATTGTAACATACATGTTTAAATTCGGATTTGATACTTCCAATGTATCCTGTTATTTACAATAGTTTTAACATTATTTGAAAGTAAAATATTTTGTATTTTAAGTAGTCATTTCATAGTACTACATTAATAGTACCATTTAGTACTCTTTAATACCATGTCATATATACCGTATTCGATGTTACTAAATGGTAATATCTCTACTGAAAAGTATAAAGGATTTAAGTCCATATTCTTGATTTTTCAGGACACGAAAAATAAAGTTAAACTAACTAAAAACTAATCAGAAGAATCGATTAGGAAAAAAGGATTATGTTCATTTATACGCTTTATACCATTCAGTGATTGTTCAATCTTCATTTAATAAAGGGAAAAAATTTAAACTAATATTTTATACCAAAGATTAATGCGAAATTTCTGACTTGAATCTTTTTTTACCAATGGATTTTCTCAAAGACTAAATGACATGGATTAAAATCCTTTATACCAATCGATAGAGAATTTTTTTCTGAGTCTGACTATGTACTTAACTCAAAATCGACATTTTTGGACTTAAATCTTTTATACTTATCAGTACAGATATATTGGTTTAAATTTTGATCTAATATCTATTAATGTAACCAGTGATTTTATATTTTTATCATTATTTGTATTCATTTATTATTTTCATTTTAAGTAGTCATTCCTTAGTACTAAATTGATAATAATAGTTAGTAATGGGGAATAGTACCATATGTACCATAATCCAAAATACTAAATGGTAACAAATTGTCTTAATTTTAGGTCTGATATTTTTTAAATATTCCTTCCTTCTATCTACCTGTGAATTAAAATAGTTTTAGAATTATTTGCATTAAAAATTTTGGTATTTTAATTAGTCATACCACAGTAAGAAATGATTAATACCATTTAATTCTCTGGAATACCACACCATATACCCCATATTCGATAGTAATAATTGTTAACATATTGTTTTAAATTTGAATCCGATATCTTCTTATATTATTAAAATCTGTGCGCATCTGTCTGTCTGTCTGTCTGTCTTTCTGTCTGTCTGTCTGTCTGTGAGAAATGCCTTGTCATCGCTAAAGCTCCGGCGCTAATGGTCGCATCGACTCGAAACCGATGTCGACAGACGCATTGGTCGCGTGTTTTTGTACTGGGATTAAAAATTGCATTTTTCTATTTTCTTCAATTTTCCAAAATTCGCACATTTCAATTAGCATACAATCTTAACACCACAAAACAAACTTGCTGTTAAAATTTCATCGATTTTGGTCAATATACAAAAGATTTACATTTTAATTGCAAATTAAATTTTATCTTTACACGCCTGAAATTTTATCTGTCGAAAGAGGATGCCAGTTTCAAAACGACACAAATACACTTAAGGTAAAAATATTTCTTTTTCTATTTACTTCCATTAACCGACAACCGTAGATAAGGAAATTCGAAATTTCACCTGACTTATACGTTTTGAGGTGTCATGGCGCTGTAATAATTTAAAATTTCAATATTTAAAATTCTAATTATGTTTAATTTTTTTTTTAATGTGTCATTCGATACACCTTTTAAAGTACGGTTGCATTATCGAAAGGGGAATTCGAGATTTCACCCGATTTACACGTTTTGAGGTCTCCTGATTAGGTTTTCTTTTGCATCGCAATAGTGGAATTCGAGATTTCAGCTTATTTACACGTTTTGAGGTCTCCTGAATGGGTTTTCTTTTGTATCTCAGCTACTAATTAAAGTGTCGAAAGTGGAATTAGAGATTTCAAATGATTTACACGTTTTGAGGTGTCCTGAATGGGTTTTCTTTTGTATCACAGCTGCTAATTAAAATAATTTCATAAGTAATCCATCATTTGAAAGCTTTGTTAATTTGGAATTGAATAGTAGATTACAGAAATTCGATATTTCGACATTTCTCCTGATTTAAACGTTTTGAGGTGTCCTGAATGGGTTTCTCTTTTGTCTCAGTTACTAATTAAAAAAATTTCATAAGTAATGCATCATTTGAAAGCTTTGTTGAGTTGGAATCGAACAGTAGATTGCAGAAATTTCTACCGCCAGATGGCGCTGTAATATTTTTAAATTACAATATTTCTATTTCTAATCATGATTAATTTTTTTTTTAATGCGTCATTCGATACACATTTTAAAGTACTTTTACATTATCGAAAATGAATTCAAGATTTCACCAGATTTACACGTTTTGAGGTCTCCTGAATCAGTTTTCTTTTGTATCTCAACTACTAATTAAAATAATTTCATAAGTAATACATCATTAGAAAGCTTTGTTGATTTGGGATCGAACAGTGGAATACAGAAATTTCTACCGCCAGATGGCGCAGTAATATTTTCAAATTTCAATATTTCAATTTCTAATCATAATTAAATTATTTTTAATACGTCATTCGAAAGATATTTTAAAGTTATTTCATATTATCGAAAGTTTTCAGCAGATTTACACGTTTTGAGGCGTCCTGATTAGGTGTTCTTTTGCATCTCAGCTAATTGAGTAAGACCGTTCAAAATTGAAATACGTAGGTTAATTAGAAGGGGCTGAAAGGGTGGGGAAGAAATGGGCCTGCACCGCGCGCGTATCCCATAACTAGTGCGCGCGCAGCGCGCACGGCACTGCGCTGCCGAAGGCAGTGGGGACCTGGTCCGACTTTTTAACCGATGAGAAATAATTTTTTTAATTTTCTTTTCTTAAGAATAAAAATTTGATTTGAGAAAGAATATGTGCGCGCAGCGTGCGTATACCTTCACACGTGCGCGCGCAACGCGCATGGGTCTGCGCTGCCGAAGGCAGTGGGGACTCGGTGTGAGTTTTTACCCGATCAGAAATGATTTTTTTTTGGGGGGGGGGGCACGAAGGGTCAGGGAAGGAATACGCGCGCGCAGCGCGTGTAACCCTTAACTTGTGCACGCGCAGCGCGACTACGCTGCCGAAGGCAGTGGGGACCCGGGACGACATATTACCCGATCAGAAATTATTTTTTTTAATTTCTTTTCTTAAGACTAAAAGTTACTGTTAGTGATTCATTTGAAAATACTGACCCGCTAGCGGGCGAAGCTCGCTAGTCTTCTAATATTACCTGTGATTTAAAATAGTTTTAACATTATTTGTATTTAAATTTTTTGCATTTTGAGTAGTCAAACCATAGTAATAAATGGTTAATACCATTTACAATTTAATACATTGTTTAAAATAGTTTAAACACCCTTTATATTTAAAATTGTTGATCTATTAAGTAGTGATTTCATAGTAATATGGAATAGAAACCATATACACCATATTGTATAGTATTAAATGGATTCATATTGGTTTAAACTGGGATATATTATCCTCCAATGTAACCTGTGATTAAAAATATTTTTAACATTATTTGTACTTGAAAATTCTAATATAGTAAGTAGAGATTCTATAGTACTAAATTGTTACTACCATTCAGTAATATGGAATACTATACCATATATCCCAAATTACATAGTACTAAATAGTAACATATTGTTACAAAATTGTAAATAATTGAGTTTATTTTTGTATAAATTCATTCAAAGAAGCTTAGTAAGTTGATAAAGTGCTAATTTTGTACATTTCTAGTTGTTTTAGCGTTAAAATAGCCTTATTTTCCCTTAAAAACGCATTAATAAGCCCCAATAAGGCAGGTTACGGATTTGGCGCCAAATTTGGCGACCTTTTTCCACCTTGGCGATTTTTTGGTGACCTTAGCGAGAAAATATTAGGGATATACCAAATATGGAAGCTCTAATCTCATTGGCTGATGAGATACGGAAATTTCTGGAACTTTCCACACTTTTCTACAGTGGTATATAAGGGCTGTTTTTTTCGCCAAGGCAGTCAGTTCAGTTCAGTTCTCAGCCAGCTTCGCTAATGCTTGCATTGCTTTGAGCCTCTTCGAAAGAGACTTGCTTTAAGTGTTATTGCTATACAGTTTGTACTGTGGATTTGCTATTGACAGCTGTTCTTTAACCTGTGTTTACTGGTTGAATTGAAGCGGACACTTGGTTTATAGATCTGTATTTTTCTGGAACTTTCTGTGAATACATTACTGAATTTTTGTAAGCTTTGCCTTATATTCTCGGACAACTTACGAACCCCCAAGTACGCAACATTTCTGGTGTCAAGAGTGGGGTTGTCTGTGAATGGTGATAATTAGAGCTATGGAGGAAGAAATGGAGAAGCTTCTGGAAGGTCTAACTGCCCAGATGAATGAGTTAAGGTCTGGATTGATAGAGAAAATAGAAACAGGACAAAGAGAAATGAAAGAAAGTATGGAAACCGGACAAAAAGAATTGAAAGACGGTTTGACCGAAGAAATTAAATCTAATCAAGATGAGATGAAGAGAGAGCTTTCAACGGTGAAAGAATCAATAGAGGGTAAATTAACGGTGATGGAACATAGAATGGATGGAATAGAAGAGAAAGTTATACAGATAGTAGAAAATTTTGAAGAGAAAGTTTTGAAAATAGAAGAGAGTTTTGAAGAGAAAGTTATGTAGATAGAAGAAAATGTTATCAAAGTAGAAAGTAATTTTGAAGCGAGATTTATGAAGATAGACGAGAATTTTGAGGAGAAAATCATGAAGAAATGAGAGGATCATCTTGAGAGAAAAGTGGATGAGAAATTAATCACCATGCCTCAGGAAACTGAAAAGAGAGATAAAAGAAGCCAGGATCGGGAATTTATTAAGCTATCTACCTATGACGGCAGTTCCTCATGGCATGTATATAAGATGAAGTTTTCCACCGTAGCTGAAGCTAACGGCTGGGACTCTACCGCCAAGTCAGTCCACTTAGCAGCAGCATTACGGGGAGATGCAGCCGAGATACTGAGAAATGTTTCTAAAGAAGAAAGGGACGACTTCGAGGCCCTGACTAGAGCACTGGAGCTACGGTTCGGAGAGAAGTGTTCTAAAGACTATAGTCGCCTCCAGCTAAAATCCCGTTACTAGAAAACGGGCGAAAGTTTGCAAGAGCTGGCAGCGGACATTCAGAGACTGTCACACCTAGCATTCTCAGACTGTCATGCTGACACTCGAAACGACTTAGCTCTTCAGTAATTTATCGGTGCTGTTCGGGATCCAGAAATTCAAAAAGCGCTGAGACTCTCCAACATCAGAGACGTAGAATCAGCTCTAGGCTATGCACTTAGGATAGAGGCAGCCCAACAAGCCTCCGGTAAAGACCGCCATACCATAAGAGCAGTCTGATTAAATGATACGCCTGCTGATGAAAATGAAATGAAGAGAAGTCTCGCAGAGATCTCAAAGAGATTGCGCAGCCTGGAAAATAATAAGGAAATAAAGGATCGGAAATAAAGTGCTGGGGCTGTGGAGGGGATGGTCATGTGAAGAGGAATTGCCCTGTACGACCAAGTAAAGGAAACCACCCGGCTTCACCCTCACTGCAGGGAAACTAAGAGAAGGCCGTCTCGCAGGGCGGAGGTTGCCTGAAATTAATGAGTCCCAGTATTTCATGTTTCATCGATGAGTGGCGGCGATAATGGACTTTACGTCTATGGCCAAGTTAACAACACCACCTGCCGGATGATTCTGGACACGGGAGCCAACGTGACCATCATTAGAACGGATTTGGCTCAAGAACTAAAAGAGAAGATCATTTGGACGCCGTCCAGTGTTAAATTCCAGACTGTGACCGGAGACGAAGTCAAAATATATGGAAAAATGAACTTGACCATCACTTTTGGAAATGCCAGTTACCATCATATGGCATATGTGGCTGATATAAGAGATCCTCTAATCACTGGAATTGATTTCCTGAGAAAATTTAACTTTAAATTGGACTTCAAGAATAATGAACTGCATTCGAGTTCGGAAGACATAGCTGTGTTCAACACTGAAAATCAAGACATTCAGCCAATTTGCCAGATAACAGCCAAGTCTGAAATTTCCATCCCTCCACCCACAGAGAGAATAGTTTCAGGAACACCTCCTACCAAGCAATACTTCCGCTATGGACTGATTGAATACCTGAATAGAGACAATAGCCCAAGAGGATTTGTGGTAGCTTTATCTCTAGTTGATCTCTCAAAGAGTGCTGTGAGAGTCACAATCATCAGCAATAAGGTCCGGACAGTGAAGAAGGATGAGGTGTTATCAACCTGCACTCCTGTTACATGCATCAACCGCCCCACACAATCAACCGAATCCAAGTCTTCTGAGCAATTAACAACGGAACTCCTGAAGAATGCAGAATTAGGAAGTGAACAGAGGTGTGGTGCGGAGAAGCTACTCCAAGAATTTAAAGACCATTTTTCCCGAACACCTGAAGACGTAGGGAGAACGAACATCACCCAGCACAGAATTGATACAGGAAATCATCCTCCAATCAAACAACATCCAAGAAGACTACCATTTGCTAAACAGGAAGAGGTCACTGAACTTCTAAATGAAATGCAGCGCAACGGCGTCATCGAGCCATCAACGAGTCCTTGTGCCTCTCCCATAGTACTGGTGCGGAAAAAGGAGGGTTAACAAGATTTTGAGTGGATTATCGTCGTTTGAATGACATCACGAAAAAAGACAGTTACCCTCTTAAAGAATTGGCGACACATTAGTAGTGTTGCAAAGGCTGTAATAAACCCTTATCTTCCCCGGAAATAAACCGTGATTTTTGGGAAGGAAATTTTGAAAATTTCTGGGAGTTTTGAAATAATTTGATGCATGGACACATTTTTTTTCATTTTTTTTTTTGTTTTTAATGATCTTCCTATTTAGCATTTTTAACTGTAACTGTGAAAAGCAGCTCAACTCTTCTTTCTTTTCCGATACAAAGTCAGTTATTATTTATTATTATTTCATAAATAGACATTAAAATAGAAAGACTATTTCTAATAAATTTCAGAATAAAATATTTCTTCAGTATTAATAAAATTGTATATTCCTATGGTAAATAATTTAAGCATACTCAAACAATACATATAGATAAAATATAAATATACATCTTTATTTTAAAAATACAAAGGAAAATATTTTTTTAGTGCAGAAATGAATATTCATCATTGTTTATTTTTAATTTTGTTAAATACTTATGTAATAGTAGTTTGTCTTAATTTTTTATTTTTTATTGATATACTTTTTTTTTTTTTATTTTTTTACATTAAAAATTTAATTGTAGATTAAACAGAGTTGACTGTACTTATTTGTGAAGCATTTAAAATGAATGCTTATTGAAAAACCTTAAAAAAAAGAAATCTCTCAAAATCATTGCAGTAAAAATGATAATTTTAGTTAAGTAATCTTTTAAAGACCTTTCTGATCAAGTAATATTAATTAAACTATATTTTTAAGATTAAAACAGAACATGCATATTTTAAATTTATTTGCTTTGCTAGAAATAATTTTTAAAAAAAGACCAAATTTTTAAAAATTCTCAGTTTATTTCTCTTTTGGACATATTTCAAAAAGAATTGAGTAATGGTTGCAATGAACAGAAGCAGTATTGCCTGAAAATAAAATTGCTCCTGCATTTAAAACTAGTTTATGCAATACTCATTGACATTTTAAGTATTATGTATATGTATGCTCAATGCGTTAGCCCTAACTTTTATTTTTAAAGTGACTAGTTTTGTTTACTTTTAAAATTCCCAATATTCCCCAAAGTTCCGTGTTTATTCCCCAAAATTCCCAGCTTTATTCCCATCTTTCAAAAACTGTGGGTTTTTTGCAACACTACACATTAGACACACTTGCTGGCAATAAATGGTTCTCGACTTTGGATCTGAAGAGCGGTTACTGGCAAGTAGAATTACATCCTGATGATCGTGAGAAGACTGCATTCACCACGGGACATGGACTGTGGCAATTTAAAGTTATGCCATTTAGATTATGTAATGCACCTGCCACCTTCGAACGCCTGATAGAGACAGTGCTAAAAGGACTTTCCTATGTAGCCTATTTGGATGATATTATCATTGTGGGGCGCACCTTTGAAGACCATCTACGAAACATCCGAAAGGTGCTGGAGAAACTCAGAATGGCTATCCTCAAATTGAATCCAGGCAAGTGTAACTTGTCCCGTCGTGAATTGAGCTACCTCGGCCATATCATCTCTACCGAAGGTGGAAGAACTGATTCTGAGAAGATCTCTGAAGTCGAGAACTGGAGTCGCCTTGAAAATGTATACCAACTCCGAAGTTTCCTGGGGTTATGCACTTACTACTGGAAGTTTGTCAGAGGTTTCTCAAATATTACCATACCACTCCACAAGCTGACGGAAGCCAAACAGAAGTTCCTGTGGACAGATTAATGTGAAAAAGCGTTCAAGCGACTTAAAGAAGCCTTAAAATCATCGCCTAACTTGACGTATCCACAGCCCGACAGACAGTTCATACTTGATACAGATCCCAGCCATGAGAATGTCGGCGCTGTTCTGTCGCAGGAAGTTGATGGTCAAGAACGTGTCATTGCCTGTTGGAGTAAATGCCTGTCTAAACCAGAGCGAAATTGCTGTACCGCCTGGAAAAAGCTACTCGCCATCATAAAAGCCATAAAACACTTCCATTATTACCTCTATGGCAGAAGATTCCTGCTCCGTACTGATCATGCATCTTTAACGTGGTTGCTCCAGTTCAAGAACACGGAAGGACAAATTGCCAGGTGGATACAATGCCTCCAGGAATATGACTTCGAGATACGTCATCGTTAAGGGACTCTACATGGTAATGCAGATGCCTTGTCACGGAAGCCCTGCTCGGAAAGCTGCAAGTACTGCTCTAGAGCCGAACAGAAATACCTGCCGATAAATCCGGTTGCCTGCCAAGTTACTGTCTCAACACCATGAGAACAAGATCCCGATCCATGGAGTGACGAAGAACTTAGACAAGCCCAGTTGGAAGATCCTGACATAAAGCCAATATTACAGCTGAAGGAGGCGACCAGCAACAGACCTACCTGGCAGGACATTTCCAGATTTAGTCCCATTACGAAAAGTTATTGGGCACTTTATGACTCTCTTCATATCAGAAACGGTGTATTATACAGAAAGTGGGAATCTGATGATGGGAAAAGCTTCAGATAGCAGATTGTATTACCAAAATCAAAAATTCCAGATGTTTTAGAACAACTTCATAGTAGCTCTACCGGAGGCCATTTTGGGGTAATGAAGGCTCAGCAGAAAGTTCGGGAACGCTTCTACTGGTGCAATGCAAGGGAGGATGTGGAGAAATGGTGTAAATCCTCTGATGCTTGTGCGGCACGTAAAGGCCCGCAAAAACGAAGTCGAGGAAGACTGCAACGGTATAACGTGGGAGCACCATTTGAACGGATTGCACTCGACATCTTTGGTCATTTTCCACGGACCTCCAGTGGAAATAAATACATCCTTCTCGTGATGGACTATTTCATCAAGTGGCCTGAGGCATATATCATTCCCGATCAAGAGGCATGCACAGTCGCAGAGGTATTAGTGCAGCAATGGGTGTCAAGGTACGGCACGCCCCTACAACTTCATACCGACCAAGATACGAACTTTACCTCTGCTGTTTTCAACGGCATGTGCCAACTACTCGGCATAGACAAAACCCAGACAACACCCTTACATCCCCAGTCGGACGGCATGGTCGAGAGGTTCAACCGTACCATCCTGAATAACCTCTCTCTTCTAGTATCAAGGAAACAGCAAGATTGGGACTTGAAGTTGCCATTGTTCCTGCTAGCTTATCGAAGTGCTGTCCATGAAACCACCGGCTATACTCCAGCCCAGATGCTGTTTGGACGTGAACTTCGTCTCCCATGTGATCTCCTATTTGGTTGTACACCAGATGCGCCTTCATCGCCCGAGGAGTACAACCAAGATCTCTAGGCACGATTTGAGGACGTACAGAACTTTGCTCGGGAGCGGATTCACATGGCAACGGAGAAAATGAAGACAAGGTACAATCTAAAGGCTACACAACATGAGTTCCAGGAACGAAACAAGGTCTGGTTGTGGAATCCTTTTCGACGCAAAGGACTGTATCCCAAGTTACAGTGACACTGGCACGGACCGTACACAGTCTTAAAAAGGCTGAATGATGTAGTGGTGAGGATCACTAAAACACCTTCATCAAAATCGAAGGTGGTGCACTATAATAGGCTAGCCAAGTACCACAATTAACGGTAATATTAAAATTTAAAATATAAATAATGGTAAAATTTGCGCATGCGTAATGTAAATATTTGTACATAAATATTTGCACATATTTGTGAATTTTTTAAATATTTCTCACTTGATTTATATTTATATTTTATCGTTATATGCAACTTATTTTTTGTATTTTAGATTTAGTAAATTAGTTTAGTTTCGCCTCTTGACCAAGGGTTGCACTGCCCGGGACGTGCAGTCCTTGGGAGGGGGGCAGTGTTACAAAATTGTAAATAATTGTGTTTACTTTTGTATAAATTCTTTCAAAGAGGCTTAGTAAGTTGATAAAGTG
Source organism: Salticus scenicus (assembly GCA_963930645.1). NCBI lineage: Eukaryota > Metazoa > Arthropoda > Arachnida > Araneae > Salticidae > Salticus > Salticus scenicus. The sequence goes on from OZ005658.1 coordinate 20,805,528, forward strand.
CTAATTTTGTGCCTTTCTAGTCGTTTTAGCGTTAAAATAGCCTTACTTTCCCTTAAAAACGCATTAAAAAGCCCCAATAAGGCAGGTAATGGATTTGGCGTCAAATTTGGCGACCTTTTCCCACCTTGGCGATTTTTTTGGCGACCTTGGCCAGAAAATCCTTATTAGGGATAAACCAAATATAGAAGCTCTAATCTAATTGGCTGATGAGATACGGAAATTTCTGGAACTTTCCACACTTTTCTACAGGGGTATATAAGGGCTGTTTCTTTCGCTAAAGCAGTCAGTTCAGTTCAGTTCTCAGACAGCTTCGCTAATACTTGCATTTCTTTGAGCCTCTTCGAAAGAAACTTGCTTTAAGTGTTATTGCTATACAGTTTGTACTGTGGATTTGATATTGACAGCTGTTATTTAAGCTGTGTTTACAGGTTAAATTGAAGGTGATAATTGGTTTATTGACCTGTATTTTTCTGGAACTTTCTGTGAATAAATTACTGAATTTTTGTAAGTTTTGCCTTTGATTCTCGGACAACTCAAGAACACCTAAGTACGCAACATTTAATTTTTAAATTTGAATCTAATACCTTGCCATGTTAAGAAATTCGTAAATTTCCAATAACTTACGAAATCTTTATATTGGAAAATTCATAGTCATTAATATTCATGCCAGTGTCCTAAATAATATTTCAAAAGTAGTCTGACATCTTTACGATGAAAATATCTTTAAAAATTTACGTTTATGTGAAATTTTGCCCTATACTTCCATGTTAAGAAATTCTTAAATTTTCAATAACTTGCGAAATTTTCAAAGTAGCATATTTATAGTTACTGATGGTTATTCTGGCATCAAAACTGATATTTTAAAACTGGTCTGACATTTTTACAGTAAACAGTTTCCATTTAATGCACGTTTAAGTGAATTTTTGTCCTATTCTCCCATGTTAAGAAAATCGTAAATTTCTAATAACTTACAAAGTTTTTTAATTCGAATGTTGCAAATGAATAGGGTTCTTGCCAGTGTCGAAAGTAATATTTTAAAACTGATCTGACCTCTCTGCGACAATTTGTTCTTGAGATATCGTGTACGCAGACTAACAAACTAACGGACTAACACACTAACCCACTAACAGACTAACAGACACCCTACAGACAGACACCATACAAATTTTGTCATTTTCGGATTCCTCACACCAGAAAACGGGTAGAAAAGTCAAAAAACCGAGGTCGAAAATTTTCACGATTACCTAAGTTCCCCATACCTATAGTATGATGGGGAACTAAAAATAGTTAGGTAAATGAAAAGACCTTTTAGGGAAAAGGAGTTCAGAGATATTTATTACTTTTAAAATTCTGTTTAATCATGGTTAGTTAGAGTAGTTAGGATAACTTAGTTTTAGGTAAACAAACCCTTTAAAAACTTTTTAGACTAAATAAACACATAAAGGAATGGTTAAACATTTTATTTTCAGTAATAATAATATTAATATTAATATTAATATGTTCTTTATACAATTGCTTTTAATACTTTTATTAATTATTATTAATATTTAATGCTTAATGTTTGTAAACTGTAAAAAACTTTATATCATTATTCTATAGTTTGTTAGAAATGAAGTTAATTTACGCATGTATTCACTAAAATTCGAACAACTTTTAAGCAAAATTAGAATATGCAGTTTTCATTTGTTTATTAAATACATATCGGCTTCACATTAACAAACTTTCGGGTTTTTTAAAAAACGGACTTTTTGAGTTCTCATACTTTTTAATTTTAAAATGAAATGGGGAAAATTTCAAAATAGGAAAATTAAAATATCAATTCTAAAGGTTGCATATATGGTATAATTAAACTAAAATTTTCTGTGAAGTTAAAAACTTTTTCAAATTTCCAGCCCTATTGTTTAGTTTCAAAATTGTTGTTGTTATTATATTTATTATTATTAGATTAATTTTTTTTTTTTTTCAAAATAAAGAAAATAAAAAAAATCTTTAATCACAAAGCAAACAGATTTTTCAAAGTGAACTAAATTTAAAATCAACTTAACAGCTTTTTTGTTTAAAAAAAAAAAATAATAATAATAATCGATTTAATAAGTTATCTATATTTTTTTTAAACAGCACTCATTTTAAAAATTAAAGTTTTTCTAATTTTCCAAAGTGCTCAATTTTATGTTAAGTATTTCACTTAGTTAGTAATGACCTTTTTATTACTTATTTACTTATATATATAATTTATTATGATGATCAGACATATCCTTCCTCAGGTGAGATGGGATCATCATTTACAACGCTATTCCATAAAAACAGCCATATTACAAAAAAAAAAAAAAAAAAAAAAAAAAATTCCCAATTTTTTATTTTGAAACATTTAATAGTTTCAGTTTCAAACATTAATTAAAATAATCTGGTGTGTCACTCACACGACTTTCTCTAACCCTGAAATTTAACACTATAAATACAGGTTGCAGATTAAAAGGTAAGATAACGAGTACTGTTATGTAAACCTGTGTTAAACAATTCATATTAGGCTTCTGAAGAGTTTTATATGATAATTAGTTCTGTGTGAGGGGGCTACCGCCCCCCTCAACCCCCCGTTTCATTAATGCACCTACATTTACATAGAATTTAATTCGGTTATTAAAAAATAATTCTGTTTTTAAAAAAGAATTTATTAAAATTATTATTTAAAAAATATATCTCTTATGATAATGCAAACGATTTCCATATTAGAGAAGTGGTACAACACCAAATATCCAAAATAAAGTCCATTTTATTCTCATCATTAAAAAGAAGAAAAAAAAAATAATAATAAAAAAAAAACGATTTTTCTTCTAAGTTTTTTTTTTTTTTTTTTTTTTTTTTTTTCGTTAAAAGTAAAAAAAATCTATAACTTTGTTTTAAATTATCGCAGAACGATGGTTCAACCATTCGTTTTAAAGGTATTGGCGAGCTCTTTTGAAAGATACCCATCATGAAAATTTACTCCCCTCGGGGGGTGGACTTCCCCCCCCCAGGGGGGGGGAGGCGAGGCTCCTACATACACAAAATTTTTTTCCCAGTTAACTATCTCTATTACAAAAAATATATATTCGTTTCATTTGGTTTAGTTCAGTCTATAGACGTTAAAGTCTACTTTCCTGCAAATTCCCCCATAGACGTAATGTATTAGAATTCTCTTGATTGTCCCTGTACACGAACCATTTGCTTGATCTTAACGAAAAGCTTACTGTAGCATCCCTATATGATACACATTTAGAATACCAAGTTTGAACTTTCTGCCATAATTTGTTTTTGAGATATGCTGATAACAGACAGACACACAGACAGACACACAGACATACAGACAGACACACAGACATACACACAGACCATTTGCTAAAAACATGATTTTCGTATTCAGGGAACCTCAAAACGTGTAAATATAACAAAATCTCGCGTTCGGAAATTTGACCCAAAAACAATACTTTCTCTACCTTATGGGTAAGAGAAATTAAAAATAGGCAGAAAAAAAATGAGCAATATATAATGAGAGCTTTAGGATCGGTAAAGATATAAGGATATGGACAAATGCATATTCTTTAACCACATTTCTTGTGACCATGGAAGCCTCTGCGCAAGTGCGGATTGGACGAGTCCAGTGTTAAAATAAGGGTGACTGAAAGAAAACAAGCGATAAGGGAACACCGAATAACTGGATGTTTGCCAAATAACTATCTCTCGGCCAATTTTGCATCCCTCCCAACTTTTGGACTCGGCCTCACTGCTAGTCGTAGGAAACGTGGTCGCACTATACATTTTGGTACTTATAGCGTTATCTATTATCCAGGGAGTGCAACCACTTTAAAATAATTATTATAATAATAAGTAGGAATTTTTAGAATTTTAAATGAAATTTAAGAATTTTCACAAGCAAATTTGTACTAATTTTAGCAATATTTTCATCATATTTTGCATAATTGAAAACAAATGAAAATTCCAACGTATTTTAACAAAATGTTTGGATAAGTCATTAAATTTAAATGGTATTTCTTTACTTTTTAATGCATTAACAACCATATTAAAATGTTGTGAAATGAATTTCATATTTTTCATTTTGTGCAAAATATTTCACATACAAAGAAAACAAATGCGGAAAAATATTTTTAAATTATGAAAAGTATGGAAAATTTTGAGAAAATTCACTCAATAATTCATTATTTTTTCATGCAATGAGCCAATTTATATTAAAATTTTTGAGATATAGGTATGTTAATGAAAAAGTTTCGAGAAATAAATAGAAATGTAACTAACGCTTGAAGTTAAAATAAGAAAATCATTATTTAAATGTAGTTTTAATGAAAGTAGTAAATTAAATGTTTCAGTTTTATTCTGAAAAAAAAAAAAAAAATGAAATTAAACTTTTATTAGCAAAAATTGTAATAAATAAATAAATAAATAAATAATAATGCCAGGAAGAAATTCAAGTCTGAAAACTAAGCCTATAAAAATCGCATTTTAAAAAAGAAATACCTGACAAAAATAAGCAAATTTAAAACTAACTCTTGACTAAAATCGATGAACTTATAACGGCCTTTCACAAGAATAAGACGAGTTTAACATTGCTTGAAAAAAATTCCATGGGAAAATACAAAAAATTCTTGAATTCTCTTTTAAAATTCACGTTTGTATTATGTATACTAATTCCATAAGTTATAAACCAGTAATAAAAACAGGATTTAAAATAGAACAAGAAATCTATAAACTTTTACAAATACCTAATATAGTAGGTGAAAAAAAAAAAAAAAAAAAAAAAAAAAAAAAACAGATTAAGTAAGAATTGTATTATACTTTAGCTCAACAAATAATACAAAAGTTTGCATTTTAACTTTAATAATTATACTTTAATAATTATACAATAGGTTACATAAAAGAATGGAAGATTTATAACTGGATCTTTATGAATCAAGTATATAAGTCTCATACATTTATATCAATAAAAGAACCTAAAAAAAAATTAAAATAGCACTTAGCAGAAATCAAAGGGCAGGAGTTAAAATCCACCTGCGTGAATTTTCAGCTTCATTTTGTCGGAATCTCGGGACAGTGATGGCAGATGGTCGAAAATTATTTCCGCAAACAGGTCTTAAGATTTCCCCAAATCGGGGACGGGGGAGGGGGGTCGAAAAATACCCAACTTGATTTCTACTAAAAAGTAAAAATCAAAAAAAAAAAAAAATAAATAAATAAATAAATAAAATAAAAAATACCAAGCAGATTTTTTTTTATTTGAGCTCAGATTTTTCCTCAAATGAAGGTAATTTTTGAAAAAAATCTCCAAATAACAATAAAGCTATTCATAGTCTCTAGTCGTAGGGATAAATCATTACGTTGCCAACATTGACAGAAAGTTGAAGAACTCCCCAGATTTGTCCCCAAAAATTCTAGAATTTCTCCAAAGAGTCCACACAAACATTTGGTCCCCAAAATTGTCCCCAGAAGCCTCAAAAATCCCCAGAATGGGGACAAAATCTCCAATCTGGCATCACTGTCTCGGGATAACGAAATAATGGCGCACGCAGCCGTAGAACAACCAGACAACATAAAAAACAACAGCAAACGATTTGACAAGTTCTAGTAAAAAATCTAAAATGCTGTTTCTCCTCCGCTTGCGAAAAATTTACAACATATTATGCAGTTTCCTCCCCGTTTCCTTTTTTTTTTTTTTTTTTTTTTTTTGCAGAGGAACAAGAATTAAAAAAGAAAAAAAAATCTCCAAACTTTTATGAAAATTATTATACTTTATATCACAGCATATCCATTTTTTTTTTTTTTTCCATTTTTGAAACTGGTAAATAAGAAGTTAACGACGAACGGGCATTTCCTTGAAAATGAGGATAAATTCAGTCGAATTTTCACTTTAAAGAACCTATCAGCCCAAACTTTTATCAAAATCGTGCTATTCATTAAGTAAATCTAATTTCTGCCATACTTTGCAATCAGTGAATAAAGAGTTAATAGCTAACGCAAATTATGCTGAAAATGGGGATAAATCCAATCGTATTGTCCGAATAAAACCCTTAACTCTAAACTTTTATCATAATAGTCATATTCATCGCCCGGTCGCTAGAGCGCCGATCTCGTAATTGGAAGACAACGGGTTCGATACTCGAGCCGACCAAAGACGATCTTGTACACTAATGGTGGCTGGCGCACGTAAAACCTGTCGTGGCCGGAATGTCCTCCCTGTTTCCATCAAAAATTATACCTCTGGGAGTCACCGAAGCGGGAGACTCATCCAGGGCCCGACTAAGAAATATTTGTTCCCAGGGCACTTTAAGTTTTTTGTTCCCCCTAAGAAAAGCCAAATTTCCATCCCTATAACCCGCCCCCCTTCAAAATAAAAAAAAAAAGTTGGTTATTTACATATCACAATTTCAGCAGGCGAAAAAGCAGACCGAAAAATTTTATTTGGTAAAAACATTAATCTGTATCTATTTTGAGCTCTAAAGACCAAAAAAAAAAATCATCCCCAGTTAGCCTAATAACATATTTTATTTTAAAATGTTATTCATGTGAGTGAAACTTCCATGGAGGATCACCATTGTGATGGCATGTCTCAGGACCACTTCTAGGGGTAAGTCCCAGACCGTCGAAAATTGTCCATTGCGCAGCACTAGTGCGACGTAAAACCCATCAACCTATCTGACATTTGTTGAAAATAATTTATTTTACAGTCGGCTGCAAAATTATTCGAGCACTAGCAATAATCCCTGTCTAAAAAAAAGTACACTTAATCAACACCTCCTGTAATAATGCCTCCGAGCTGAGCTCTACGTCATGGAAGATCGGCCGATTTTATCCAATCAACACTTCCTATGACACATGTTGGATCGTGGGGATTGGATGAAATCGGCCGATCTTCCGTGGCGTAGAGCTCAGCTCGGAGGCATTATTACAGGTGGTGTTGACTATACTGCTTTGTTAAATAAATCCTTATCGAGTCATGTCTTAGTCAGTCTAAGAACATGATTCGACAAGGATTTATTTAACAAAACAGTCTTATGTGTACTTTTTTAATATAGGAATTATTGGCTAGTGCTCGAATAATTTTGCAGCCGACTGTACTTGTAAAATGAGGGAAAGGACGGCCCGAAGACATGCCATCACAATTTAATCTATTTCTTGTTTAAGTTGCGCTACACTAGGGGGTATATTGGTCATGGCATGGGAGTCGACGCTGAGAAACGATAACTAATATTTGTTGAAAGCTTTTTCACTACCTTCATTAAAAGGATGAGTAGGTTTTACGTCGAACTAGGGCTATATTTTCGATTTCGAAAATTTAAGACTCATCCCTGACATTTGTTGAGGACGTTTGTTGACATTTGTTCAGGACCGCAGTAGCCCAGTCGACAGAGCGCCGGACTCGTAATTGGAAGATTGCGGGTTCAATAAGGAAAGGGCATGTTTACAAACAAACGCTCCGTCAATCAATCTTCGCCACTCTCGAGTGGCAAAAGATCAATCCCTATTGGTGGAAATGCCAATGTTTTGCCACTTTACCCATAATTTGACTGCGAGTGACGTCACGTGCCCTTTCCTTATACTAGAGCTGGACAAAAACCGTCGTGTACACTGATGGAGGCTGGTGCACGTAAAATCTGTCGTGGCCTCAATATCCTCCATGTTACCATCAAAATTATATTTCTGGGGGTCACCGAAGCGAGAGAGCTATCCCTTCAGTGCAGGATCAAAATTGTGATGGCATGTGTCCGGACCACTTCTAAGGGTAAGTCCCAGATCGTCGCCAATTGTCCATTGCCCAGCACTAGTGCGACGTAAAACACAACCAACCATCCCATCCAAAATATCTCTGGTGGGTCCGAGAAGCAGGGAAATTATCCCCTTTGTTGAGGATCAAAATTGTGATGGCATGTCCTCGGACCATCCTCTAATGTGCATCTCAGAGTGTTATCACTCATATCAGCAGCAAAAGTATCAATGCACTAGCAAAAATTCCTATGCGAAAAATGTACTCTTAATACTGTTTCGTTAAATAAATCCTTGTCGAATGATGTTCTTAGGCTAGGCTGACCAGATAAAGTACCTTTATAATAGAGAAGCATTAAAAATTGCTACAATTTTCAAATTATGCATGTATATTTTCATTCCTAATAAATAAGGACTAAAAATAAAGTGTTATTGATTAGTAATTTAGTTTCTACAATTTTTTAAAACTTAGAAAAATGCCTTCTAAAAAAAGGGCGTCCCCCTTTGTCGCCATTTGTCCCCAGAAAATGGGGACGTTTGGTCAGTATATCATAAGCTGACTAAAAACTTCATTCGACAAGGATTTATTTAACAAAACAGTACTGAGGCGACGTTAAACCCAACTAACCTAACCTAGTCTAGGGGGTACATACAAATGAAACACTTCCAGTTGCAAAGCCGTTTGCAGGCGTTCCTAATGTATGACTGCAGTCGGCAACAAAAGTATCCGAGCACTAGAAAAAATTCCTATGTGAAAAAAGCTCACTTAACACTGTTTTGTTAAATAAATCCTTGTCGAATCATCTTCTTAGACTGACTAAGAACAGGATTCGACAAGGATTTATTTAACAAATCTGCATTAAGTGTACATTTTTTACATAGGAATTTTCGCTAGTGCTCTGTTACTTTTGCTGCCGACTATATTTGCAAAAAAACTTGCAAAATTTACGTCATTGAAATTGCAAGCGTTCCGTTTGTATTAAGGCTCCTATATATACGAGCTGGCGCATCAGGCATTTTGTTGCCTTAGGGTTACCACATGTACCCAGTGCGTTTCTCTGATAAACATTTTTTTTTAACGTCTTACGTTACTTTAGAGTAACTTGTTTTATTATATTTCATAATTTTAGCTAATTAAACTATGATATGGAAGTTTGTTTAGCGATAAACTGCTATAATCATTCAAGAAGTGAATATAAAGTGTTCACAGACCTTCTATTTTTGTGTATTTGAGTTTTGGCGACATTTTGTAAAAGAAACAGAAACCGCTTTAACAACACATCTTACCCCAGTACATCCATAGAATATCCTTAGAATAAAATGACATCCTGAGAATGTACTGTGAAAAAAACGTGTTTTTAGGAATATTATTGGTACTTATTGCTCTTATCTTGACCGGATTAGCTTCAGATCAGTATTTCTTAAAATCATTAGGGAAGCGATAAGGACGCCAAGCGGGTATGCTGTTCTCTTCGGAGGCAAAAAAATGGCGGTGATGCGCCGGCCTATTATTTTATTTAGGGGCTCTAGTCTGTATGTAACCCATAAAAGAGATATTAGACACCCAACCCCTCTTTTTTTTTTTTTTTTGTCTTTCTGTTCCTTCTGATCTAAACATAAAATAAAGGTGAATTTGATAACGTTCCGGTATTCTCCTATAAACGATACCAACTCGAACGAAACCGACTCTTCTGTTCCATTTGCAAAATTTTGCAGTTGGAACAGGATTCCAAATTAAATTTCTCCCATGGTTTTAAAAAATAGAACCATCGTTATGAGACTGTTAGATTTGGTTTTAAGTCGCACTAGTGCTGCATAATGGGCAACCGGCGACACTCTGGCAATCACCACTATAGGTGGTTCGGAGACATGCCATCACAATTGACGATTAGAACGTCTGTCGTCATTCGACGTCATGGTGAAATTTAACCTTATAGGAGTCTTCATTTAACCCACAAATAAAGGACTATAGCCAATCATAGCGCAGCTTTTACCCACAAACAAAAGGAAACTCCGCCTCGTTCTAGTCGTCCATTTTGATTTTACACGGACTTCTCCGCTTCGGTAACTCCCGGAGGTATAATTTATGATGGGATCATGGAGGACATTGCATCCACGACAGATTTTACGTGCACAATCCGCCGTTAGTGTATATGACGGTCTTTGTCCGGCTCGAGTACCGAACCTGTATTATTCCGATTACGAGTCTGAAACGACTGGGCTACTGCGGCCCACCATCGTTATATATAAAGAAGCACATTTCATTATCCGAACTTCACTATTCGCCGAATTAAAAAAAAAAAAAAGAGAGAAAGAGAGAGAGAGATTTCTGAAAAAAAAAATAATACAATTTTCTTTACGAAAAGGATAATTTGATTAAGAAAGCAATAATATTTTTTAATTTTTCCCTTTTTTTATAGATCTATATATTTTTATCAGGTGGTGCAATTTTTAGAATGTTTTAAGCTTCATGCATGCCGAAGAATTGTCTACAGCGTAGCAGTAGTGTGACGTAAAATCCACTCCGCCCCATGTCTATGTCACTAACATTCTAGCTCAGTGGTCTAAGTCAATATTTGCAAGAAATTGGTTTATGTTAAAGTTTACATCACTGAGCTGAAGAACAACTGGAGCAAATGCTTCCAATACTTTTACACAGTGTTCGTGCGTGTCAGTTTTTCTGCAATCGTTCGCCTGCCTTGCATGGCAAGCAGCATTTGTCGGGTCGTTTATTACTATTATAATCTTTAAAGAATTAAAATTTAAAATTGTAATGTCATGTTTAGCATATGGTTGTTCGAACAGACAACCTTTACACAATTTTACTTTGAAATATAAATATATCAAATGCTTTTTGCCATGCAACGCTCGGAAGACAAACCTTCAAAAAACGGCACGCGAAAACCGGTCTAGCATTTCCTCCAGTTGTTCTTCAGCTCAGTGGTTTACATCATTCAGAGTTATTAAAGCAGTTTGGCAACGGCTTTAGATTAATCTGTGTCTGCATATTTAAATAAAAATGTAAATATTTACTTTTTGTATTCACTTTAATATTTATATTTACTTTAAAAACTTGATCAATTTAAATTTTAATGAATTCGATGTTTTTATCGTGAACTAAGTGGAATTTCGAAGAGGGAAAGGTTTACTTATAATGCTTCATAAAACTATGGGTTGTTTCTTGATGTGTTGCGTGGATATCACTGTCGTATTATATTTCGAGTTTTCGATAAAAAGGATGTACAGATTGTTATATAAACTTACCAGCAGCAGGTAAGTGATTCCTCTTTATTTAGCATATATTCAGATTGTTTTTTAAAATGGATTACACTGTAAACTTCCTTGTTTTTGCGCATAATATATAATAATTACATTTTTTTTTTATGAACATTTATATATGTATATATATTGGGGGATAAAATAATATCTTTTCAGCAACAGCTATATAATAGATATTTTGCGACTGAGAATATGTGCAAATTTATTTTATTACAGTTAAATACAAAAGACTTTATAAAATGAACTGCAGTCAATTGATATATACTAAATTTCATGAAGTGAATATTAGTGTATATTCACATATTTAGAAAATATTTTTGATATGCGCAAACTGTATATTACCATGTTTTTATTAACTTCGATTCTTGTTTGTTTGTATGTTTGTCAGATACAAATCTTTCAATCGATTTTTAACTGACTTACCGACTAGCTAGATATTTGAAACTTTCAGGACAGCTCAGAACACGGTGACAATACATTTTTTTAATACTTTTAGTCAACTGTTTCAGATCCCTACTGCCTTCGGCAGCGTTTATATGATTCAACAGAAAATTTAACTAACTTCCCGACTAGCTAGACGTTTGAAACTTTCAGAATACGGTGAAAAAGCATTTTTAAAATAATTTTAACCAATTGCTTCGGGGCCCTGTTGCCTTCGGCATCGTTACCAGTACAAAGCTTGAAATCAATTTTTAACTAACTTTCTGGCTAGATAGCCATTTGAAACTTTTATAATAGCTCAAAACACGATAGCAATGAATTTTTTTAATACTTTTTTCAATTGCTCCGGGTTCCGCTGCCTTCGGTAGCGTTTATATGATTCAACAGAAAATTTATTTAACTAACTTCCCGACTAGCTAGACATTTGAAACTTTCAGAATAGTTCAGAATACGGTGAAAATGCATTTTTAAAATATTTTTAACCAATTGCTTCGGGACCCTGTTGCCTTCGGCATCGTTACCAGTACAAAGCTTGAAATCAATTTTTAACTAACTTTCTGGCTAGATAGCCATTTGAAACTTTTATAATAGCTCAAAACACGATAGCAATGAATTTTTTTTATACTTTTTTCAATTGCTCCGGGTTCCGCTGCCTTCGGTAGCGTTTATATGATTCAATAGAAAATTTATTTAACTAACTTCCCGACTAGCTAGACATTTGAAACTTTCAGAATAGTTCAGAATACGGTGAAAATGCATTTTTAAAATATTTTTAACCAATTTCTTCGGGACCCTGTTGCCTTCGGCAGCGTTACCAGTACAAAGCTTGAAATCAATTTTTAACTAACTTTCCGGCTAGATAGCCATTTGAAACTTGTATAATAGCTCAAAACACGATAGCAATGAATTTTTTTAATACTTTTATCCAATTGCTCCGGGTTCCGCTGCCTTCGGTATCGTTTATATGATTCAACAGAAAATTTAAAAGCATGGTATATAAAAAGTTCTTTTTATCTTGTAATTTTTTTCAGTACGGACTATTTCTTTTAATCTAGCATTTTGTGTCGTTACCAATTTATAGTGTTCCACTTCGAAAACGCTTGTCAATACCTAATTTTACCATTTAATTTCTTACTCTATCTTAAAATATTTTGTGAAATCTGTAAACACTTATATATATATATATATATATATATATATATATTTTTTTTTTTTTTTTTTTTTTTTTTTTTTTCACTTCCCAGCGGTGAGGTTCGAACTCGCAACCTTCGGCCTCGTAGTTGTGTACTCTGACCACAGAGCAAACAGGTCTCGCCTGCATATTTCCTGGTCATTTAGACGAGTGTTTTCAGTTTTTTTTTTTTTTTTTTGGAAATGGCGTTAAAATACAAATAAAAGTAGTCCTGTCCTACTGTATTAAATTCTTTCAGAGACAGAAATTTTTTCCATAATTTTAATGCAGCATACGTCGAGTTTTCTTTTTAGTACGACAGGACTATTTCTTTCAACCGGCCATTTTGCTTCGTTACCAATTTTTTCTTTTATCTCAATGTAGGTGAAATAATTGGATCGCCAAATTACACATGTAATATGTGGAAAACCCTTTCGTGATTGTATTACCTGTGTATTCATGTGTATTCATTAAGCCAAAGTCCTGTAAAAGTAGGAAAGGACTATGGTAGATAGGACTAAAGCACCTGTCATATTTTTATTTTATATATAAAGCAAAGCCTTAGAAAGAAAACTCACTTAAAAAGAACGTGAGAGGGGAGGTAAAGATAAGAAATTAATTATGAAAAAATAAATTAAAAATGTTTTACTCACAATTTACGCCAGTTTCTTTCTTTTCTTTTCTTTTTCTTTTCTTTTCTTTTCTTTTTTTTTTTTTTTTTTTTTTTTTTTGTTGCATGTTTAACAAACTGAAAGAAAATATTTCATTTCATTTTATTTTTTATTCGATTGAAATGGGGATTTTCGTAAATGTTTTTGTAATTAGCTGATAAATTAATATTTGTTACTCGGGTTGACTACGACATGTTTCGTATCCCTTCCCATTTTTGAAACAGACATTGTTAATACTGTTTTAAACGTGACAAATCTACATTATCCATGTAAGTTGAAATATTAGCATATTATTTGTATATTTGTAGGACTACACGAAATAATAGTGTTGCATTAATTTCTACAGGCAGAATTATCTGAAAAACTATTCATTTATGTTATATATATTTAAATAAAATTGGTAAATTTAAATACATTGTAGAATACGTATGTAGTTTTGATACAGGGAACAAAAAAGTATTACGATTCGATGTAAATTCTTTTTCTTACGGTAAAGAAATTATACATATATTGGATATACGTAAAATAGCATAATACAGGGTCGCACAATGAAATTCAAATGTATCATGATGATTCATGGGTGTTATAACTCGTAAGTGCAATGAAACCTCTATGATAGTCCTATGATAGAATGCTGTTTGAATAAAGTTGTGTTAAGACCATAGACCTATTATAAGAGTGGACGGAGCATTCCATTATTAAGGGAATACAAGAAAAGGTGCAAAGATAAAACCACGTGAATGTTGAAAAAGGTTACCTTTTTCTACATTTATCGCGTTATTGGCGATTTTTTGCTTTCAATATAAATATATATATATTATTAATATTATTAAAAGATACAGCAAGCAAAACTAGTGTAAAACACTACAGCTGCTAAAATTTATTTTTACCTTGTTATTAACACTTTTGAACGAAGTTCAAAAGTTTTTATAACTTAACTTTGTTTGTCTATACTCGTTTTAACTCTCGTAAATAATCATGCACATATTTGAAATAATATAAGATATAATATAGTTAAACTAATTCAATTTAGAGAAATAAGTATAGAAATTATAAGCATTTTATAAAAATAATTACTCAAAAAGAACGAAATAATAAAATATTAAAAAGAATCTTACCTGTGAAATAAAATCTTTATTTGACATAACTTCTAGGGTTTTTAAAGTACATCTAATTACTATTTCTAGCTATAAAATTCTTTTAAATTCAAAACAATCTAACTTTTAAAATGAAATAAAAATTTTAAAAAGAACTTTCAAAGAAAAAGGAAAAATATCGCCTGCTTAATAAAAAGTGGAGTTTAGAGCATGGCGAGTAAATTTCAATATTGGCTAGCGTGGCTTCTGTAGATCAACAATCACGTGACCTTTTTATGAGTTATCTTTGCACTCAAAAAAGTTTGCCATTGTCCCGTCCACTCTTATAATAGGTCTATGGTTAAGACTAATTAATTACTCGAGGGTCCTATTCCCTGTAAGAAGGTCATTTTAAAGGGTGATAGCCCATATTCACGTTAGATTCGGAGAAAAACGACTGAAAACGCAGAATAGCTAGGCTGACGAGCAAGACTAGATTCAAACCCGGCACATCCCGTCTATCAGCTTCGAGAGTGGAAACTCTCAGTCACCTGTGAGTTAAAATTGATATATGTTATTAAAAAAAAATCACATTAAAAATTTTGTAAATAAAATTAGTATAAGTTCAAAACTTTGCTGACTACACCAATTGGATGAATGCCTTTGCAATTTAAAATTAGTTAAAAGGCTAAATAATATAGCGCAATCTATTTATGTCCCCCTTTCCCTACTGTATTTTCTGTGATATCTTCTTGCCCTTCATCTTCAAACTAACTTTTTCTTTCTATGATATAATTATTTTCACTTTGACCCTCTTTTTAGATTTTTCTGGACCTTTTTTTCCGTTTCTATGATCGCCGCCTAGTCTTTATTTTAGCATACACTATCTTCACCAGAATTTTCAATGAAATGGAATATTTTTACCAACGATATTTTTATAACATAGCATACGACAAAAGAATCAGAATAAATTTTAACGCTGATGCCTATTCCCCCCCCTAAATTTTATTAATATTTTATTTTAAAAATAAATATCGTCTGCCTATAAAAGCAATTTATTTTCATTTACATTTTGCTTTAAAAATTTCCTGTTTAAAATCAAAAATAAAGCGAAAGATAGAAAAATGTTGATTACATTATAACCATAAGTAATTGAATTTAGTAAAACCTTTTTAAAAAGTAAAAAAATAAATAAAAAAATAAAATAAAAATCTGTCAATTCACTTACAAAATTTTTTTTTCTATTTCTGAGGTTCTTTTAAAACAGTTAAAAATATTTATAGAAACACTATTATTTAGCGTCAACGAGATAAATAAAGTAGAGTGGTTATTCAATGGATAAAGGATTAGCTTTCCGTGGTTCAACATGAATCACGTGATATGAACCAATAGATTGCAATGCTTGACCCTTTATCGCTCTTTTGGCATTTAAAGTTTTAGTTCGCCAAATTATCATTATTATTAGGTAACACGACAGTCCTATGACCGAAATAAATTGTTTTTAAAATAATTTTTCACATATTTTACATTTTAATAATTAATAACACTTTTTTTTTTCATCATTTCTCAACAAAGTTTAAAAATACTTATAAAGAAAAGTTAAATTTTTAAAAGAGCTAAATTTAACAACAAATAATAATTTATCAACTATTTTTAAATATTTTGTCGGTTAAATTTCGACTACAGGAAAGAAAAAAAGAAGTAAAATAAAAACTAAAATGATTTGGAACAAAAAAAATATTAAACTACATACGTAAGCAAAAGCATTAGCGGTTATGATTTTCGCCAAGTACAATCTCTATGCCGTTGCCATAGAATTTTTTTGAAAATAAGCTGTTACCAAGGGAACTAACGCATAGATGTGTCATGTCAAGTGACTCATGTTGGACCCCGTCAGGGTTACCCTTTATCACTCTACTTTATTTATCTCGTTGTTTAGCTTGCATATTTGTGACGAGGAGGATTGGAGGTGGGGGAAGGTGTATACCACAAACCTCAAATATCAATTTTATTACAACTTTTAAAACGTTTAATGCCGTTATTTAATAAAAAATATTTCTAAAATAATTTGTAGATCTTTCACCCACACCCGTTTTTGAAACTCATCGGTTTAAGAATTTTCACGCGACAGCTGCATACGAATAAATGCTTAATTTGGATTCGCTATTATCAGAATTTTGCGGAATGTTAGTGCTCTAACGCTCGGTTGCCGGATGCCGGGTTCGAGTCCTAATTTAGGGTTACATACAAACGGAACGCTTGCAACTCCGATGACGTAAATTTTGCAAATTTTTTGCAAATTCAGACGGCCGTAAAAGTATCCGAGCATTAGCAAAAATTCCTATGTAAAAAAAGTACACTTAATGAAGTTTTGTTAAATAAATCCTTGTCGAATCCTGTTCTTAGTCAGTCTAAGAACATGATTCGAGAAGGATTTATTTAAAAAAACAGTGTTAAGTGTGCTTTTTTTATATAGGAATTTTTGCTAGTGGTCGGATACTTTTGCTGCCGACTGTAGTCATACATTTGGAACACTTGCAAACGGCTTTGCAACCGGAAGTGTTTCATTTGTATGTACCCCTTAGGCATGGGTAGGAATCCACTTTAAACTGTAGACTTCGATCTAATGAGCCCGGAAGAGCAAAAAAAGATCGTGGACCGACACTCACACCGAAACCTACTGCTATTTGGTTTAAATTTATGGAATTAAGTTATAATTTGGTGTAACATTAAAAAAAAAAACGTGTAACATGAATTTTCAAGATCGCATATAAATTTTTATAAGTATCTTGAATGGTAGATGGCTCTGTAAGTGTTCCTGCTTTCAGAAAGGGTAAGCTGCCATCAGACGGAAGAACGAATATTCCGAAGTATATGATGAATGCACTCGCAACTTTCGGCCTCGTAGTTGTGTACTCTAACCATAGAGCAAACGGGTCTCGGCTGCATATTTCCTGATTATTTAGACTAGTGTTTTCAGTTTTTTTTTTTTTTTTTTTTTTTTAATGTGATATTGAGAATAAATTAAACTTTTTTTTTTTTTTTTGAATATTTAGTGTTATACTACTTCTCTAATATGTAAATCGTCTGCACTCTCACGCAAGATAATTTTTTTAAATAATAATTTCAATAAGTTATTTTTACTGAATGAATTTTTATAGGAAAATATAGAAGAAAGTCGTGTGGTGGCCACAACACACTAGTTATTTGTTGTTAGTGGATGTGCTTTACTAATTCATGTTTTACCATTCCATGAAAGCTGTTCGGGAAATGAAATAAATTCCTCATAGAGATATGGTAAATAATGTTTGTTTTAAGCTATATATTTATCGCTTGTTTTTTGTATATTTACACGTTTTGAGGCTTCCTGATTACCGTAGTCAAGTTTTTTAACGTTTGATCTTTGTCTGTGTCTCTTAGAGTGACTGAAAAACGAATAATTTTAGGAGATCCAAATGTTGTATTTTAAAGTTAATATAAGCTTGTTGCTGGAAAAGTTCGATCAAGATTAAGAAGTTTCAACGAATGTTGCGTGTGAAAATTGTTTGTATAATTTTAAATAAACTTTTAATTTTAATAACAGAATTAAATTCTATATAAATGTAGGTGCATTAAGGAAACGGGGGGTTGAGGGGGTGATAGCACCCCTCACACAGAACTAATTATCATATAAAACTCTTCCGAAGCCTAATTTGAATTGTTTAACATAGGTTTACATAACAGTACTCGTTATCTTACATCTTAATCTCCAACCTGTATTTATAGTATTAAATTTCAGGGTAAGAGAAAGTCGTGTGAGTGACACACCAGATTATTTTACTTATTTTTACTTCATATTATTGCACGCGCACTTTTTATTTCCCAAATCAAAATTATTAAAAAAAACTTTTTCGATATTGCTTGTAACGATAATGATTATTATTAATTTTCTTTTCTTTTTCTTTCAAAAAAAAAAAAAAAAAAAATGATTTTAAGGAAATTCTGGCAAAAGCAGAATTTAGTATAGGACGGAGGACTATTTTTTTTTTTTTTTTTTTTAATTATTATAACATCGCTTTCAAATTATTCAATTATAATTTCGATAAATTTTAGATTTCGATAAATGTCCAACTATCGAAAAATGATTTCGACAAATGTCCAGCTATCAACAAATGGCGCCACAAAAATCCAATATTGAGACTAATAGTCCTCAAACCTAAAAAAAAAAAAAAATAAAATAAAAAAAAAAAAAAAAAAATTTCGAGATCTGATACCATTCTTGCAGGTTCTTATGTAAAATGCCCACCTGAATCCGAATATGACCACCATTTTGCCGAGTCACCCACCGTTTTCTGGATACACCTTCCTCATTTTTATCATCGTTTGGTAATTTTATACCCATCAGTTTGATTTGGAGAGGAACGATGAGTATTTCAACCGTTAAATGTCTTCTGACCTGAGGAGCTACAGAGGTAGAAAGCTCTAAAACACGAACATTTGTAGTAAGGAGGAAATTGGAGGAAATTTGCTGCTCAAAAAAGAAAAGAACAGAAAAAAAGTCAGTTTCAGTTTCTTTCTGTTTCCTTCTTTCTTTCATTTTTTTTTTTTTTTTTTCGCAATACTTCTTTTATTTTTTACACATTCCAGCTTCAATTTGCCATTTTCTTACCAAAACACCCCAAATAATAAGAATTATACAGGGAAACTTTTTTCAAAATGTTGATGAGTGGAGTAAAGTCTCAAAGCCCTCGAAGGAAAGTTTTATTGATTCACTATACGAAGTTTGCTTTCAATAACTCCAACGTTAAATGTGTTGGCAGTAAAAGATGAACAGTAAAATATCCTCCTTTGACACGTGTCAAAGATCACCACACATGATCACCACACATGATCACCACGTCGAGAACACCTTAAAGTTCATATTTTGTAGTGTACTTCTAATGCCAGATTCTAATGCCAGAATACAGTTCTTTATATATATATATATATATATATATATATATATATATGGGTCATGAGTTTGAAATTATATCAGCTCAAACTTTCTGATTTATTTTTATTTTCTGTCTGAATATGTAAAATAGAATCGTATTTTAAGAACGTTGTATAACGCCTTTTTTCTAAATTTTTCTTACTTGCTCTCTGAGCATGTTTCTTTAATATACAGATATTATATTTCTCTTAAAATGCGTTATATGACGTTCGTTGCATTCCTCCATATAAAATTTCAACATATTTTATACTGTACTTCTAATAACAGAATACAGTTTTTTTTTTTTTTTTTTTAAATTATTTTTATAGTTTTTTATATAGCACGAGTTGAAATTGTAACAGCTCAAACTTTCTGATATAGTTTTATTTTCTGTCTTAGTGTGTAAAATAGAATCGTATTTCAAGAATGTTGTTTAACTCCTTTTTTCTAAATTTTTCTTGTTTGCTCTCTGAGCATGTTTCTTTAATATACAGATATTATATTTCTCTTAAAATGCGTTATATGACGTTAGTTGCATTCCTGTATATAAAACTTCAATATATTTTGTACTGTACTTCTAATAAAAGAATACAGTTTTTTTTTTTTTTTTTTAATATTTTTTTATATATCACGAGTTGAAGTTGTAACAGCTCAAACTTTCTGATTCTTTCTATTTTCTGTCTTAGTGTGTAAAATAGAATCATATTTTAAGAACGTTGTATAACGCCTTTTTTCTAAATTTTTCTTACTTGCTATCTGAGCATGTTTCTTTAATATACAGAGATTATATTTCTCTATTAAAGGGCGTTATATGACATTCGTTGCATTCTTGCATATAAAATTTCAACACATTTTATACTGTACTTCTAATAACAGAATACAGTTTTTTTTATTTTTATTATTTTTATATTTTTTTATATAGCACGAGTTGAAATTGTAACAGCTCAAACTTTCTGATATATTTTTATTTTCTGTCTTGTAAAATAGAATCGTATGTAAGTGTGTAAAATAGAATCGTATTTTAAGAACGTTGTATAACGCCTTTTCTCTAAATTTTTTTTTATTTGCTCTCTAAGCATGTTTCTTTAATATACAGATATTATATTTCTCCTCTAAATGGCGTTATATGACGTTAGTTGCATTCCTGTATATAAAATTCCAATATATGTTGTACTGTACTTCTAATAACAGAATACAGTTTTTTTTATTATTATTATTATTATGTAGCACGAGTTGAAATTGTAACAGCTCAAAATTTCTGATTTATTTTTATTTTCTGTCTTAGTGTGTAAAACAGAATCATATTGTGAGAACGTTGTATAAGGCTCTTTTTTTAAATTTTTCTTACTTGTTCTCTAAGCATGTTTCTTTAATATACAGAGATTATATTTCTCTTTTAAACGGCGTTATATGACGTTCGTTGCATTCCTGCATATAAAATTTCAACATATTTTGTACTGTACTTCTAATAACAGAATACAGTTTTATTATTGTTATTATTTAGATATTTTTATATAGCACGAGTTGTAAATTGTACGAGCTCAAGCTTTCTGATTTATTTAGATTTCGTGTTTGATTTTGTAAAACAGAATCATATTTTAAGAACGTTGTATAACGCATTTTTTCTAAATTTTTCTTACTTGCTCCCTGAGCATGTTTCTTTAATATACAGAAATTATATTTCTCTCCTAAACGGCGTTATATGAAGTTTGTTGCATTCTTGCATATAAAATTTCAACATATTTTGTATTGTACTTCTAATAACAGAATAGAGGTTTTTTTTTATTATTATTTTTATATTTTTTTATATAGCACGAGTTGAAATTGTAAGAGGTCAAACTTTCTGATATATTTTTATTACCATGTTTTTATTAACTTCGATTCTTGTGTGTTTGTGTGTTTGTGTGTTTGTCAGGGACAAATCTTGCAATCGATTTTTAACTAACTTCCCGACTAGCTAGATACTTGAAATTTTCAGGACAGCTCACAACACGGTGACAATACATTTTTCTAATAATTTTAGTCAACTGTTTCAAGTCCCGCAGCCTTTGGCAGCGCTTATATGATTCGACAGAAAATTTATTTAACTAACTTCCCGGATAGCTAGACATTTGAAACTTTCAGAATAGTTCAGAACAGGGTGAAAATGCATTTTCTTAAAACCTTTAGCCAACTGTTTCGGGTTCCCGCTGCCTTCGGCAGCGTTATCAGTACAAAGCTTGCAATCGATTTTTCACTAACTTTCCGACTAGCTAGACATTTGAAATTTTCAGGACAGCTCACAACACGGTGACAATACATTTTTCTAATAATTTTAGTCAGCTGTTTCAAGTCCCGCTGCCTTCGGCAGCGCTAATATGATTCGACATAAAATTTATTTAACCAACTTCCCGACTAGCTAGACATTTGAAACTTTCAGAATAGTTCAGAACACGGTGAAAATGCATTTTCTCAAAACCTTTAGCCAACTGTTTGGTTTTCCTGCTGCCTTCGGCATCGTTATCAGTACAAAATTTGCAATCGACTTTTCACTAACTTTCCGACTAGCTAGACATTTGAAACTTTTAGGACAGCTCACAACACGGAGACAATACATTTTTCTAATAATTTTAGTCAACTATTTCAGGTCCCGCTGCCTTCGGCAGCGCTTATATAATTCGACGGAAAATTTATTTAACTAACTTCCCGACTAGCTAGACATTTAAAAGTTTCAGAATAGTTCAGAACACGGTGAAAATGCATTTTCTTAAAACCTTTAGTCAACTGTTTCGGGTTCCAGCTGCCCTCGGCAGCGTTATCAGTACAAAGCTTGCAATCGATTTTTCTCTAACTTTCCGACTAGCTAGACATTTGAAATTTTCAGGACAGCTCACAACACGGTGACAATACATTTTTCTAATAATTTTAGTCAACTATTTCAAGTCCCGCTGCCTACGGCAGCGCTTATATGATTCGACAGAAAATTTATTTAACCAACTTCCCGACTAGCTAGACATTTGAAACTTTCAGAATAGTTCAGAACACGGTGAAAATGCATTTTCTTAAAACCTTTAGCCAACTGTTTCGGGTTCCTGCTGCGTTCGGCAGTGTTATCAGTACAAAGCTTGCAATCGATTTTTCTCTAACTTTCCGACTAGCTAGACATTTGAAATTTTCAGGACAGCTCACAACACGGTGACAATACATTTTTCTAATAATTTTAGTCAACTATTTCAGATCCCGCTGCCTACGGCAGTGCTTATATAATTCGACAAAACATTTATTTAACTAACTTCCCGAATAGCTAGACATTTAAAATTTTCAGAATAGTTCAGAACACGGTGAAAATGCATTTTTTTAAAAACCTTTAGCCAACTGTTTCGGGTTCCTGCTGCCTTCGGCAGCGTTACCAGTACAAAGCTTGCAATCGATTTTTCACTAACTTCCCGACTAGCTAGATATTTGAAACTTTCAGGATAGCTCAGAACACGGTGGCAATATATTTTTTTAATACTTTTAGTCAACTGTTTCAGGTCCCTACTGCCTTCGGCAGCGTTCATATGATTCAACAGAAAATTCATTTAACTAACTTCCCGAGTAGCTAGACATTTGAAACTTTCGGAACAGTTCAGATTACGGTGAAAGTGCTTTTTAAAAATATTTTTATCCAATTGCTTCGGGACTCTGCTGCCTTCGGCAGCGTTTCCAGTACAAAGCTTGCAATCAACTTTTAACTAACTTTCCGGCTAGATAGCCATTTGAAACTTTTATAATAGCTCAAAAAAAAGACGATAGCAAGGAATTTTTTTAATACTTTTATCCAATTGCTGGGGTTCCGGCTGCCTTCAGTAGCGTTTATATGATTCAACAGAAAATTAAAAAACATGGTTTATAAAAAATTTTTTATCTTATAATTTTTTTCTCTCTTAGTGTGTAAAATAGAATCGTATTTTAAGAACGTTTTATAACGCCTTTTTTCTAAATTTTTCTTACTTGCTCTCTGAGCATGTTTATTTAATATACATAGATTATATTTCTCTTTTAAATGGCGTTATATGACGTTAGTTTCATTCCTGTATATAAAATTTCAATATATTTTGTATTGTACTTCTAATAACAGAATACAGTTTTTTTTTTTTTTTTTTTTTTTTTTTTTTTTTTAATAGTTTTTTATATACCACTAATTGAAATTGTAACAGCTCAAACTTTCTGATATATTTTTATTTTCTGTCTTAGTGTGTAAAATAGAATCATATTTTAAGAAAGTTGTATAATGCCTTTTCTCTAAGTTTTTCTTACTTGCTCTCTGAGCATGTTTCTTTAATATACAGAGATTAAATTTCTCTTTTAAATGGCGTTATATGACGTTAGTTGCATTCCTGTATATAAAATTTCAATATATTCTGTACTGTACTTCTAATAAAAGAATACAGTTTGTTTTTTTAATTATTTTTATATTTTTTTATATATCACGAGTTGAAACTGTAACAGCTCAAACTTTCTGATATATTTCTATTTTCTGTCTTAGTGTGTAAAACATAATCATATTTTAAGAACGTTGTATAACGCCGTTTTTCTAAATTTTTCTTACCTGCTCTCTGAGCATGTTTCTTTAATATACAGAGAATATATTTCTCTATTAAAGGGCGTTATATGACGTTCGTCGCATTCTTGCATATAAAATTTCAACATATTTTATACTGTACTACTAAAAACAGAATACAGTTTTTTTTTTTTTAAATTATTTTTATATTTTTTTATATATCACGAGTTGAAATTGTAACAGCTCAAACTTTCTGATATATTTTTTTTCTGTCTTACTGTGTAAAATAGAATCATATTTTAAGAACGTTGTATAACGCCTTTTTTCTAATTTTTTTTTATTTGCTCTCTGAGCATGTTTCTTTAATATACAGAGATTATATTTCTCTATTAAAGGGCGTTATATGACGTTCGTTGCATTCCTGTATATAAAATGTCAATATATTTTGTACTGTACTTCTAATAACAGAATACAGTTTTTTTTTTTTTTTTTTTTTTTTTTTTGTTTTTTTAATTATTTTTTTTTTTATATAACACGAGTTGAAATTGTAACAGCTCAAACTTTCTGATATATTTTATTTTTCTGTCTTATTGTGTACAATAGAATCATATTTTAAGAACGTTGTATAACGCCTTTTTTCTAAATTTTTTGTATTTGCTCTCTGATCATGTTTCTTTAATATACAGATATTATATTTCTCCTCTAAATGGCGTTATATGACGTTAGTTGCATTCCTGTATATAAAATTTTAATATCTTTTGTACTCTACTTCTAATAACTGAATACAGTTTTTTTTTTTTTTTTAATATTATTATTATTTTTTTATATATATAGCACGAGTTGAAATTGTAACAGCTCAAGCTTTCTGATTTATTTAGATTTTGTATTTGATTTTCTAAAATAGAATCATATTTTAAGAACGTTGTATAACGCCTTTTTTCTAAATTTTTCTTACTTGCTCAATGAGCATGTTTCTTTAATATACAGAGATTATATTTCTGTATTAAAGGGCGTTATATGACGTTCGTTGCATTCTTGAATATAAAATTTCAACATATTTTATGCTGTACTTCTAATAACAGAATACAGTTCTTTTTTTTATTATTATTATTATTTTTTTTTTTTATATAGCACGAGTTGAAATTGTAACAGCTCAAACTTTCTGATTTATTTTTATTTTCTGTCTTAGTGTGTAAAACAGAATCATATTGTGAGAACGTTGTATAAGGCTCTTTTTTTAAATTTTTCTTACTTGTTCTCTAAGCAGGTTTCTTTAATATACAGAGATTATATTTCTCTTTTAAACGGCGTTATATGAGGTCCGTTGCATTCCTGCATATAAATTTCAACATATTTTGTACTGTACTTCTAATAACAGAATACAGTTTTATTATTGTTATTATTTAGATATTTTTATATAGCACGAGTTGTAAATTGTACGAGCTCAAGCTTTCTGATTTATTTAGATTTCGTGTGTGATTTTGTAAAATAGAATCATATTTTAAGAACGTTGTGTAACGCATTCTTTCTAAATTTTTCTTACTTGCTCCCTGAGCATGTTTCTTTAATATACAGAGATTATATTTCTCTCTTAAACGGCGTTATATGACGTTCGTTGCATTCTTGCATATAAAATTTCAACATATTTTATACTGTACTACTAAAAACAGAATACAGTTTTTTTTTTTTTTTTTTTTTTTTTTTTTTTTTTTTTAATTATTTTTATTTTTTTTTATATATCACGAGTTGAAATTGTAACAGCTCAAACTTTCTGATATATTTTTTATCTGTCTTACTGTGTAAAATAGAATCATATTTTAAGAACGTTGTATAACGCCTTTTTTCTAAATTTTTTGTATTTGCTCTCTGATCATGTTTCTTTAATATACAGATATTATATTTCTCCTCTAAATGGCGTTATATGACGTTAGTTGCATTCCTGTATATAAAATTTCAATATCTTTTGTACTCTACTTCTAATAACTGAATACAGTTTTTTTTTTTTTTTTTTTTTTTTTTTAAATATTATTATTATTTTTTTATATATATAGCACGAGTTGAAATTGTAACAGCTCAAGCTTTCTGATTTATTTAGATTTTGTATTTGATTTTCTAAAATAGAATCATATTTTAAGAACGTTGTATAACGCCTTTTTTCTAAATTTTTCTTACTTGCTCAATGAGCATATTTCTTTAATATACAGAGATTATATTTCTGTATTAAAGGGCGTTATATGACGTTCGTTGCATTCTTGAATATAAAATTTCAACATATTTTATGCTGTACTTCTAATAACAGAATACAGTTCTTTTTATTATTATTATTATTATTATTATTTTTTATATAGCACGAGTTGAAATTGTAACAGCTCAAACTTTCTGATTTATTTTTATTTTCTGTCTTAGTGTGTAAAACAGAATCATATTGTGAGAACGTTGTATAAGGCTCTTTTTTTAAATTTTTCTTACTTGTTCTCTAAGCATGTTTCTTTAATATACAGAGATTATATTTCTCTTTTAAACGGCGTTATATGAGGTCCGTTGCATTCCTGCGTATAAATTTCAGCATATTTTGTACTGTACTTCTAATAACAGAATACAGTTTTATTATTGTTATTATTTAGATACTTTTATATAGCACGAGTTGTAAATTGTACGAGCTCAAGCTTTCTGATTTATTTAGATTTCGTGTGTGATTTTGTAAAATAGAATCATATTTTAAGAACGTTGTGTAACGCATTCTTTCTAAATTTTTCTTACTTGCTCCCTGAGCATGTTTCTTTAATATACAGAGATTATATTTCTCTCTTAAACGGCGTTATATGACGTTCGTTGCATTCTTGCATATAAAATTTCAACATATTTTATACTGTACTACTAAAAACAGAATACAGTTTTTTTTTTTTTTTTTTTTTTTTTTTTTTTTTTTTTTATATATATCACGAGTTGAAATTGTAACAGCTCAAACTTTCTGATATATTTTTTATCTGTCTTACTGTGTAAAATAGAATCATATTTTAAGAACGTTGTATAACGCCTTTTTTCTAATTTTTTTTTATTTGCTCTCTGAGCATGTTTCTTTAATATACAGAGATTATATTTCTCTATTATAGGGTGTTATATGACGTTCGTTGCATTCCTGTATATAAAATGTCAATATAATTTGTACTGTACTTCTAATAACAGAATACAGTTTTTTTTTTTTTTTTTTTAATTATTTTTTTTTTATATAACACGAGTTGAAATTGTAACAGCTCAAACTTTCTGCTATACTTTCATTTTGTGTTTGATTTTCTAAAATAGAATTATATTTTAAGAACTTTGTATAACGCCTTTTTTCTAAATTTTTCTTACTTGCTCAATGAGCATGTTACTTTAATATACAGAGATTATATTTCTCCTCTAAATGGCGTTATATGACGTTAGTTGCATTCCTGTATATAAAATTTCAATATATTTTGTACTGTACTTCTAATAAAATAATACAGTTTTCTTGTTTTTTTTTTATTTTTATATTTTTTTATATATCACGAGTTGAAATTGTAACAGCTCAAACTTTCTGATATAATTCTATTTTATGTCTTAGTGTGTAAAATAGAATCATATTTTAAGAACGTTGTAAAACGCCTTTTTTCTAAATTTTTCTTACTTGCTCTCTGAGCATGTTTCCTTTATATGCAGAGATTATTTTTCTCTATTAAAGGTTGTTATATGACGTTCGTTGCATTCTTGCATATAAAATTTCAACATACTTTATACTGTACTTCTAATGACAGAACACAGTTTTTTTTTTTTTTTTTTTTTTTTTTATTATTATTATTTTTATATTTTTTTATATATCACGAGTTGAAATTGTAGCAGCTCAAACTTTCTGATATATTTTTTTTTTTTTCTGTCTTACTGTGTACAATAGAAACATATTTTAAGAACGTTGTATAACGCCTTTTTTCTAAATTTTTTGTATTTGCTCTCTGATCATGTTTCTTTAATATACAGATATTATATTTCTCCTCTAAATGGCGTTATATGACGTTAGTTGCATTCCTGTATATAAAATTTCAATATCTTTTGTACTCTACTTCTAATAACAGAATACAGTTTTTTTTTTTTTTTTTTTTAATTATTATTATTTTTTTTATATATATATAGCACGAGTTGAAATTGTAACAGCTCAAACTTTCTGATATATTTTCATTTTGTGTTTGATTTTCTAAAATAGAATCATATTTTAAAAACGTTTTATAACGCCTTTTTTCTAAATTTTTCTTACTTGCTCAATGAGCATGTTTCTTTAATATGCAGAGATTATATTTCTCTGTTAAAGGGCGTTATATGACGTTCGTTGCATTCTTGCATATAAAATTTCAACATATTTTATACTGTACTTCAAATAACAGAATACAGTTTTTTTTTTTTTTTTTTTTTTTTTTTTTTTTTTTAATTATTTTATATATATACTAGCTGACCCGACAAACGTTGTTTTGTCATATAAATTATTTCTAGAGAATATTTTGCTAGAAAAAAATAACTAACTTATTGTACGTGTATAAAGATGTGGTATATAAGTGAAACAGGTATGGAGCGCTTTGAACGGTGACTGTGAATTCCTATTATAACGTTAAAGACATAATTACCGAAACTTTCGCTACTTGCTTCTTGCTACTTGGTACTTTCTACTTGCTACTTGTTATTTAAAACCTCCTCTGAATGTCGAACAGCACAAAATTTTATTTCATACGGCAAATATTTCAATTTAAGAGAGAACTTCTGATAGCAATGAATTTCACATGAAAATTCCGTCTCTTTTGAATAAGCTGTAACAATCTGGACCGATTTGAGGAAAATTTTTATCAAAAAGTTATTACAATATCTAACATCATTACATGTACATTTATCACAATTCAATCAATCGATGCATGTGAGTATGTGTATAGTATGAGCGAAGTGAAAAATAGAGTTCGTATTAAATAAAATCTTAAATTCGTTTTAATTAAAGGTGAAAAAGTTGAAACTCAATTTATTTTATAACAGGTATATTTTTTTAATCTACAAAAACTTAATTTATCGTAATGTCATTGGATGTACAATATTTTTGGTTAATCCTTGAGGAATATACACAAACAAATTCGAAGGTTTTCCAACAATGGAACACGCAACATATAATTGGCCGTGAGAAAAGCACGGATTTTCTAAATCTAAGCCACAAATTGGGACCCCTTTGGTGACTTCAAATATTTTAAGCCATTTTTGCGATGAATTGAAATGGCTATCTCAATTATGGAACTAAAGTTCTTGGAGAGAAGCGTCCGAGCTACTTCGGTGCCAGATTTCAAATTTTGCCAAAGGGATCCGATACTAAAGGTTCCATACAAAAAATAAATAAATAAAATATCAGTGACATACACACGCACAAAAGTATGGGAGCCCATTGGTGACTTTAAATATTTTAAGCCATTTTTGCGATGAATTGAAATGGCTATCTCAATTGTGGAACTAAAGATCTTGGCGAGAAGCGTCCGAGCTACCTCGGTGCCAAATTTTCCATACAAAAAATAAATAAATAAAATATCAGTGACATGCACACGCACAAAAGTATGGGACCCCTTTGGTGACTTTAAATATTTTAAGCCATTTTTGCGATGAATTGAAATGGCTATCTCAATTGTGGAAATGAAGATCTTGGCGAGAAGCGTCCGAGCTACTTCGGTGCCAAATTTCAAATTTTGCCAAAGGGTTCCGATATTAAAGGTGTTCCATTCAAAAAATAAATAAAATATAATAAATTAGCTACACAAATAAATTTGTAGCTTAGGGTGGTTGTTAATCAACGCGCGTGTAAATTTGATAGAAAATTATATAAAATAATAGTCCAATTCCGCACTAAATTTACAAAATGTATAGTTTTTTTTGCACACTTCAAAACTCTTCAAACACTAATTATATCTTGATGTAATATTTCAATTAGGACTCGCTCGTGAAATATACGCGCTGGCCATTTTCAAGATGGACGGCTAAATGAAGAACTGCTGGATCCCGTTCATGGATTGGGAAAACAAAGATACGCTAAACAGCTAGCTTCATTGGAGCTGACGTACCGGCCAATTTGGTAAAGTGTTATTTCATCGTTGTTATTCACCGGAGGAGCATTCACATTGGTATTTTCAACTCGAAATACAGCCATATCACTGCCTTTATTCACATACTTGCAAATGTATTTGATACTCTTCACTGAACTGCAGAACTCAACATTAATATGAGCATTGAATGTTTTGCTCAGCAGAGCGAATATGGGACCACGCAACGGTTATCAATGTCAATGTCTATGTTGTTGACATAGATGACCGCCATAGATGATAAGATTGTCCGCCTTTATCGGGATTTCTTCGACGATATATTGGATATCCGTCAACATTTGTGATCGTATCGTTAGTGAAATTTTTCGGAAAACTTTTAGTACATTTTTCATCTGCACAAATAATAATGGCCTAAAAATTCATTTTTCATTTTAACATAAAATAACTCCATCGGATATTGACGAATTTTTTAAAAGGATATACCATTTTAATCCTCAGGCTAACAATATTAACTTTGAAAAAATATTTTAAACACTTACGGTTAAAAATTCATTTTTCATTTCAACATTAAATAAATTCTGACATCGTGTTTACGATTCTAAAAATTTTAACTTTGAAAAAATATTTGAAACACTTCGTAAGATACGGTTACGATTCTAAAAATATTAACTTTGAAAAAATATTTGAAACACTTCGTAAGATACGGTTACGATTCTAAAAATATTAACTTTGAAAAAATATTTTAAACACTTCGTAAGATACGGTTAAAAATTCATTTTTCATTTCAACATTAAATAAATTCTGACATCGTGTTTATGGACAACTCACGCCATCTAGGTGGAAAAGTTGTTGAAACTGTTGGTTAAAAATTAATTAAGAAAGATTTGATTTCATTTGTAAATCTAAACCATTCTCGAATCCATCTGAAGACACACAAAAAATTTCATTAAACTCGGTCCAGCCGTTTAGGAGGAGTTCAGTGACATACACACGCACAAAAGAAATATATATATAAAGATATATATATATATATATATATATATATATATATAGCACGAGTTGAAATTGTAACAGCTCAAAATTTCTGATATATTTTTATTTTCTGTCTTAGTGTGTAAAATAGAATCGTATCTTAAGAACGTTGTATAACGCCTTTTTTCTAAATTTTTCTTATTTGCTTTCTGAGCATGTTTCTTTAATATACAGAGATTATATTTTTTCTCTAAATGGCGTTATATGACGTTAGTTGCATTCCTGTATATAAAATTTACATATATATTTTGTACTGTACTTCTAATAACAGTTTTTATATATATATATATTTTTTTTTTTTTTTTTTACAAAGCACGAGTTGAAATTGTAACAGCTCAAACTTTCTGATTTATTTTTATTTTCTGTCTTAGTGTGTAAAACAGAATCATATTTTGAGAACGTTGTATAAGGCTCTTTTTTTAAAATTTTTCTTGCTTGCTCTTTAAGCATGTTTCTTTAATATACAGAGATTATATTTCTCTTTTAAACGGCGTTATATGAGGTCCGTTGCCTTCCTGCATATAAAATTTCAACATATTTTGTACTGTACTTCTAAAACCAGAATACAGTTTTTTTTTTTTTTTTTTTTTTTTTTTAATATTTTTGTATTTTTTTATATATTACGAGTTGAAATTGTAACAGCTCAAACTTTCTGATATATTTTTTTTTTCTGTCTTACTGTGTACAATAGAATCATATTTTAAGAACGTTGTATAACGCCTTTTTTCTAAATTTTTTTTTATTTGCTCTCTGAGCATGTTTCTTTAATATACAGAGATTATATTTCTCCTCTAAATGGCGTTATATGACGTTAGTTGCATTCCTGTATATAAAATTTCAATACCTTTTGTACTGTATTTCTAATAACAGTTTATATATATATATATATATATATATATATATATATATATATATATATATATATATATATATATATATATATATTTTACAAAGCACGAGTTGAAATTGTAAGAGCTCAAACTTTCTGATTTATTTTTATTTTCTGTCTTAGTGTGTAAAACAGAATCATATTTTGAGAACGTTGTATAAGGCTCTTTTTTTTAATTTTTCTTACTTGCTCTCTGAGCATGTTTCTTTAATATACAGAGAATATATTTCTCTATTAAAGGGCGTTATATGACGTTCGTTGCATTCCTGCATATAAAATTTCAACATATTTTGTACTGTACTTCTAATAACAGAATACAGTTTTATTATTGTTATTATTTAGATATTTTTATATAGCACGAGTTGGAAATTGTACGAGCTCAAGCTTTCTGATTTATTTAGATTTTGTGTTTGATTTTGTAAAATAGAATCATATTTTAAGAACGTTGTGTAACGCCTTTTTTCTAAATTTTTCTTACTTGTTCCCTGAGCATGTTTCTTTAATATACAGAGATTATATTTCTCTCTTAAACGGCGTTATATGACGTTCGTTGCATTCTTGCATATAAAATTTCAATATATTTTGTACTGTACTTCTAATAATAGAAAACAGTTTTTTTTTTTTTTTTTTTTGTTAAAAATTTAGATATTTTTATATTTTAAGAGTTGAAAATTGTAACAGCTCAAACTTTGTAATTTATTTTATTTATTTATTTATTTTTGTCAATTTTTGCAGAATAGAATCATATTTTAAGAACGTTGTATAACGCCTTTTTTCTAAATTTTTCTTACTTGCTCTCTGATCATGTTTCTTTAATATACAGAGATTTTACTTCTCTCTTAAACGGCGTTATATGACGTTCGTTGCATTCCTGCATATAAATTTTCAATATATCTTGTACTGTACTTCTAATAACATAATGCAGTTTTTTTTTTTTTTTTTAGATATTTTTATATTGCACGAGTTGGAAATTTTAGAAGTTTAAACTTTCTGATTTTTTTTTTTTTTTTTTTTCCTTAGTTGTAAAATACAATCATATTTTAAAAACTTTGTTCAAAGCTTTTTTTCTAAATTTTTCTTATTTGCTCTCTGAGCATGTTTCTTTAAAATGTAGAGATTATATTTCTCTCTTAAACGGCGTTATATGACGTTCGTTGCATTCCTGCATATAACATTTCTATAGATTTTGTACTGTTCTTTTAATAACAGAATTCAGTTTTTTTTTTTTTTTTTTTTTTTTTTTTTAAAGATATTGTTTTATTGCACGAGTAGGAAATTGTAACAGCACAAACTTTCTAATTAATTTTATTTTCCCTCTCATTTTGTAAAATAGAATCATATTTCAAGAACGTTGTATAAAGCATTTTTCTAAGTTTGTCTAACTTGCTGTCTGAGCATGTTGCTTTAATATACGGAGATTATGCTTCTCTTTTATACGGCGTTATATGACGTTCATTGCATTGCTGCATATTAAATTTCATTGTATTTTCTACTGGACTTCCTTTTTTTTTTTTTTTTTTAAATCTTTATATCGCAATAGCTGGAATTGATACAGCTCAATCTGTCTAATTTATTAGTATTTTCTTTTGTATTTTGTAAAATAGAACTATAATTTAGGAACGTTGTATAACGTATTTTATCTAAATTTTTGTTAGTGGCGCTTAGAGCACGTTTCTTTAAAATACAGAGATTATAAGTTAGGGAACTATTAGTAATATTCACAATATCTTTCATAATGATTATATTTTTACAAATTAATGTATCATATACCAGTTTTATTCTGCTTATACAATTATATGTTACTAATATGTACTTTATGGTATAAGATAGAAGAAAATTCTTTCATGGTCACAACATACTGTTTTTCTCTAAAGATAACACTGCTTACCATAAAAATTGCCAACAACATCATTTTGGCAAATCTTATGTAAAATGACTTCATGAAGCCCATTTTGCCCTAGAACCCATCGTTTATTTGGGACGCCTCCCCTATTTGTATCACTTTTCGGTGATTTCATGGCTATAAATTTTCTCTGTATGGGGGATGAAGGATTATTTTAAGTGTTAAGTAACTTCTGAGAGGCTACAGAGTTGGAAAATTCTAAAACATCAACATTTGCGGCAAGGGGAAAATTTTGGGGAGGGTGGACTTGCCACTGAAATTATGTCTTCCATTTTTTATACATTTTTAATCTATAATTAATAATATTTATTAAACATTATCTTTTTTTTTTTTTTTTTTTTTTTTTTTTTTTTTTTAAGTGCTAAATTAATTATTTTTCATTCTCAAAATCAAATATTCATGGCCATAAAATTATCGAAAGGTGATAAAAATTGGGAGAGGGTGTGGTGTCCCGAAAAAATGGTAGTCGTATTCGGATTCAGGGGGTCATTTTTCATAAGAATGAGCAAGAATAACATCAGGGCAGGGGTCGATTTTTTTTTTCTTTTTTTACAGCGCTGTATAATTTAAGGGGTCTCTTTTAATCCTTTATCTGCGACAATACTTTGAAATACCATTAGTCAAAAAAGCGCATAAAATTGAATTTATAGAAACAAAAAAATTTCAAACATATTCATATGTACTTTTAATTCTTAATTAGATTAATTAGTTTAATCTCACTTCAGAGCACCAGACTAAATGCAGCCGTTTTTGTTTCAGAAAAGAGTTTGTAGCGTGCTCGCACTGCTTTTGTTCAGCCTTTTTCAAGAGCTTCCTTCACCTGTGTCATAATCGATTCCTGTGTTGCTTGAAGAATCTCCCATTCATCAGAGAAACTAGTATGGTGTGGCCACCTCAGGATTTTCTTCTACATAATTTTGCACAAAATTCATTCATTACAAATTATTTATTAAATTATTTTCCATTATAAATGCAGACGATTTTTATCTGACAGAAATATATGCATTACTAAATGCCGAAAGAAAGTGAATTTTTTGCCAATGTCAAAAGAAATACGATTTTTTTTTTGTTAAAAAATAAATAAATAAATAAATAAAAAATAGATAACTTCGTTTTAAATTACACTGCTCTGCCAAAAAAAAAAAAAAAAAAAAAAAAAAAAAAATCGAGATCTGATACCATTATTGCTGATGACCTCCTGAATCCGAATAGGACTCCCATTTTGCCCAATCACCCACCGTTTTCTAGATACACCACCCCTTCCCTCAATTTCTTTTCCTGTTCAATAATTTTATGACCATTAATTTCATTTGAAGAATGAAAAATAATTAATTTAACACCTAAAAGCAAAAAAATATAAAGTTTAAAAAATAACATTAATAACAGATTAAAAAATTATAAAATATGTAATGCATAATTTCATTGACAAATCCACCCCGCAGCCCCTCCCCCCACCCCCCCAAAAAAAAAAAAAAACTAGTATGTTGTGGCCACCACAAGACTTTCTTCTATATTTTCCTATACATATTCAATCAGTAACAATATTTAAAAAAAAAAAAAAAAAAAAAAAAAAAAAATTTTTTTTTCCTCTTTTTTTTTTTTTTTTTTTTTTTTTTTATGAAAATTAATACATATTCAATCACTAACAATAATTAAAAAAAAAAAAAAAAAAATCGAATTTTTTTCTAAGTTTTTTTTTTTTTTTTGTTAAAAATAAAAAAAATCGATAACTTTGTTTTAAATTATCACAGATTTATGGTTCAACCATTCGTTTTAAAGGTATTGACGAGATCTTTCGAATGATACCCATCTTCAAAATTTAACCCCCCCGGGGGGTACTTCCCCCCCAGGTGGGGAACCGATGCCCCCCCATGCACAATTTTTTTTCCTAGTTAACTACTACTATCATCAATAATTCAAATTAATTTTACAATCACAAGTTTAAAATAACTCTCATTATGCCCATTTATACGGAATTTTGTCCTATGCTGCCATGTTA
>OZ005658.1:20846284-20970435 GCA_963930645.1 Salticus scenicus
CTAGGGACAGTAGCGGATCCAGAACTTGACTTTTGGGGGGGGGGGACTAAGATTTTTCAAAGTGTTATTCTAGACCAATAAAAATTTTACAACTGTAATATTCATTTGTGAATATCAGTGTTTTTTTGAGGGGGGCTTCAGCTCTCCTAGCCCCCCCCCCCCTTAAATCCGCCACTGCCTAGGGAGTGGATCATAGACCACAGCAAATGCTACGAAAGAATTTTCGACGGCTGTAGCTGCAGTGCATTGATAAACCCTCTCAAGCTCAATTTGATCCTGAAAGTTAAATAAAAGTAAATCCATGGAAGTAATATTTCTTTATAATATAAGAATTTTAAAGAAAATCAAAAGAATTCAGGTGAAATTCTTTCTTGTGCTGAGCTTATAATAAATTATCTTTAAATTGCTTTTATTTAAACGAGTAGGTGGATTTATTTACCAATTTCTTATGGAAAGTATTAAATTACTAAATATTGCAATGTGTTGATCTACAAGTGTTTGCATTTATTGAAAATTTTTTAATATATTTATTGGTTCAGTGGCTTTAACATCGCTCTAGTGCTACATTATGAGAGCAATTAGCGACGGTGATGGATTCAACTCAGAGTTTCCATCGTTGACATTTCTTTACAAATTTAAAGAGAACATTTATTTATCGTTTTAACGTGTTTTTACTTCACATTTGTGCTACATTATTTTCAACTGCAATATGGCAACTTAAATTTGTTAAAAAAATTTATAGAACCTTTATTTATCGATTGAGAGGGTTTTTCCTCGCACTAATGTTTACCTACAGTCGGCTGCAAAATTATTCGAGCACTAGCCAATAATTCCTATATTTAAAAAGTACACTTAAGATTGTTTTGCTAAGTAAATCCTTGTCGAATCATGTTCTTAGACTGATTAAGAACATGACTCGACAAGGATTTATTTAACAAAGCTGTATTAAGTGTACTTTTTTTTGGCAAGGATTATTGCTAGTGCTCGAATAATTTTGCAGCCGACTGTACAGGTGTTGGTGTTTGGGAATAAGGCCGATTGACTGCTGTAGGCCCTGAGCCTGAGGGGGAGTGCCTTCCGTGGAGGTCTTTCTAAAGGGTCCGAACCGGTATTTACGCAAGTTTCGGTGAAAACCACTTTTACCTACAGGAAATCGTAGGCTGACCAGATCAGAGTACTTTTGTAGCAGAACCGCGTTAAAAACTGCTACAATTGTCATATTATGGATGTGTTCCCATCAAAATTATACATCTGGGGGTTACCGAAGGTGGGAGCCACTCCGTATAGGATCAAAATTATGATGGCACGTCTGCAGACCACCTCTGGGGCTGCGTAATAGACCGTCGTCAATTGCCCATTTCGTAGCAGTAGTGCGACTTAAAACCCAACAAACCAGATAACATATAGGGGTGAGTTACACCGTCGCCAATTACATACTGTGTAGCACTAGTGCGGCTTAAAACCCAACCAAACCTGCAGGGGGGGAGTTCTAGACCGTCTCCAATTGCTCATTGCGTAGCGCTAGTGTGCCAGAAAAAAGGTAACCAACCACGCCACCACTAAGGTGAGCTCTAGACCGTCGCAATTAAAAAATGTGCAACACTAGTGCGAAGTAAAACAACACCACCCGGATCACATCAAAGGATGAGTTTAACAACATCATCAATTGCCTATTGTGCAGTACTAGTGCGGCTTAAAACCCAACCAACCGCAGAATTCAAGACAGTCGCCAATTCCCAACAGTGCAGCACTAGTGCGACGTAAAAACAACCAAACTGCCAACCGGACCACCTGTAGTGGTGAGTTCAGAAGCGTTGCCTATTGTCCATTGCGTAGCACTAGTGTGACACAAAAGAAAACACACCGCGACACCACCAGGGTGAGATATAGACCGCCTCCAATTAACAATTGTGCGGCACTAGTGCGACGTAAAACTACACCAACCGGACCTCATCTAGTTGTGAGTTGCCCACCGTCGCCAATTGCTTACTATGTAGCACTTGAGCGACGTAAAACCCAATTTAAGGGAGAGCTCCAGACCGTCGCTAATTTAGCGCTGTGCAGTACTAGTGCGACGTAAAACCCACACAACTAACCAACAGGAATATCTATAGGAGTTAGTTCCAGACCATTGCCAATTTTGCCGCACTAGTGCGACGTAAAACCCAACCAACCGGATCGCAGTTCAGACCGTTGCCAATGTCCCGTAGTGCGGCTAAAAACCCAACCAACCGGAGAATTGAAAATAGTCGCTAATTTCCCAC
The DNA here is from genome assembly GCA_963930645.1 of Salticus scenicus. Taxonomy (NCBI): domain Eukaryota; kingdom Metazoa; phylum Arthropoda; class Arachnida; order Araneae; family Salticidae; genus Salticus; species Salticus scenicus. The sequence continues at coordinate 20,848,549 of OZ005658.1, forward strand.
AGTGCAGTACTAGTGCGACGTAAAACACAACTAACCGGGAGTTATCTAGGGGTGAGCTCCCCACCGTCGGTAATTGCTTACTGTGCAGCACTTGTGTGACGTAAAAACCACCAACTAACCAACAGGTTGGTTGGCTTGTTGGGTTTTGCGTCGCACTAGTGCTGCGCAGTTATGCAATTCGCGACTGAAAGGGACACACCCTTAGAGGTGATCCGGAGACATGCAATCACTATTTTGATTCTCCACGGAAGAGATGGCTCTCCCGCTTCGATGATCCCCAGATACAGTCGGCTGCAAAATTATTCGAGCACTAGCAATAATTCTTGCCAAAAAAAAGTACACTTAATGCAGTTTTGTTAAATAAATCCTTGTCGAGTCATGTTCTTAATCAGTCTAAGACCCATGATTCGACAAGGATTTACTTAGCAAAACAGTCTTAAGTGTACTTTTTAAATATAGGAATTATTGGCTAGTGCTCGAATAATTTTGCAGCCGACTGTATATAATTTTTGATGGGAACATGGAGGACATTGCGGCCACGATAGATTTTACATGCACTAGCCACCATTAGTGTACACGACGGTCTTTGGCCGGCTCGAGTACCGAACCCGCAATCTTCCAATTACGAGACCGGTGTTCTGCCTACTGGGCTACCGCGACTCTAACCAACAGGACTATCTATAGGGGTTAGTTCCAGACCATTGCCCATTTTGCCGCACTAGTGCGACGTGAAACCCAACAAAAGGGATCACCTAAAGGGATGAGTTCAGACCGTTGTTAAATAACCAACATTGTGCAGCACTAATGTGACGTAAAATCCATCCAATCAGCCAACCGGACAACCCGTAGGGGTGTTCAAGACCGTCGCCAACCGGACTACCTGTAGGGGTGAGTTCCAGACCGTCGCCAACTAACCTGTTTGCAGCACTAATGCGACGTAAAATCATGCACCTGGACAGTTAATAGCCGTCGCCAATATCCCATTGTGTAGCACTACTGCCACATAAAACCAAACCAACCGGAGCACATCCAGGGGTGACTTTAACACCGTCGCCAATTGCCTACTGAACAGCACTAGTGCGACGTAAAACCCAACTAACAGGATCGCAGTTCAGACCGTCACGAATATCCCATAGTGCGGCTTAAAACCCAACCAACCGGAGAATTGCAGACAGCCGCCAACTCCCCACAGTGCAGCACTAGTGCGACGTAAAACACAACTAAACAGACAACCGGACCACCTGTAGGAATGAGTTCCAGACCTCCACCAATTAGTCATTCCGTAGCATTAGAACGAAATAAAACTAACCAACTGTGCCAAAAGTAGGGATGAGCTCGAGACCTACGCCAGTTAACTTCTGTGCAGCACTAGTGCAACGTAAAACCCCACCATCCGCATCACACCTATTAGTAACTTCCACACCGTCGTCAATTGCCTATTGTGCAGTACCAGTACGACGTAAAATGCAACCAACAAACCAGACCACCTCTAGGAATTAGTCCGATACCCTCGCCAATTGCCCATTGTGCAGCACTAGTGCCACCTGAAACCCAACGAACCGGATATTATCTAAGGGATGAGTTTACCACCGTCACCAGTTGCACGCTGTGTAGTACTAGTGCGACGTAAAACCTACCCAACTAACCGACAGGACAATCTATATGAGTTCCAGACCATTATCCATTTTGCCACACTAGTGCCACGTAAAACACGGCCAACCGGAGCACATCTAGGGATGAGTTCCACACCGTCGGCAATTGCCTATTGTACAGCACTAGTGTGACATAACGCCAACCAAACGGCGAGTTCCAGATCGTAACCAATTCCCCATTGCGCAGCACTAGTGCTATGTAAAACCCAACTAACCAGCCAACCGGACCACTTATAGGGGTGAAGTCGAAACTGTCGCCAATTAACCATTGTGCAGCACTAGTGCGACGTAAAACTAAACAACCGGACCACATCTGGGGGTGAGTTCACACCGTCGCCTATTGTGCAGTACAAGTGCGGCTTAAAACCCAACCAACCGGAGATATCCAGACAGTCGCCAAATCCCCACAGTGCAGCACTAGTGCGCAGTGCGGCGTAAAACACAACCAAACAGCCAACCGGATCTCATGTAGGATGAGTTCCAGACCGTCACCAATTGCCCATCGCGTAGCACTATCGTGACACAAAACCCAACCAACCGCGCCACCACCAGGATGAGATCGAGACCGTCGCCAATTAACAATTGTGCGGCACAAGTGCGATGCAAAACCACACCAAGCGACGTTAAACTCAATTAACCGGACCCTATTTAGGGATGAGTTAACCACCGTCGCCAATATCCTACTGGGCAGCACTTGTGCGACGTAAAACCCAACTTACGGGAGACCTCCAGACTGTCGCCAATTGCCCGCTGTGCAGTACTAGTGCGACGTAAAAACCCACCTAACTAACCAACAGGACTATCTATAGGGGTGAGTTCCAGACCATTGCCCTTTTTTGCCGCACTGGTGCGACGTTAAACCCAACCAAACGGTGGGTTCGAGACCATGACCAATTGCCCATAGCAGTACTAGTGCTACGTAAAACCCAAATAACCGGTTCGCTTCTAGGGGTGAGTTAAGACCGTCGCCAATTCCCCAAAGTGCAGCACTAGTGTGATGTAAAACAAAACCAAACAGCCAACCGGACAACCTGTAGGGGTTAGTTCCAGACCTTCGCCAATCGCCTTTTCTGTAGCACTAGTGGGACATAAAACTAACCAACTGCGCTAAAAGTAGGGTTGAACTCGAGACCGTCGGCAGGGAAGTATTGTGCAGCATTTGTGCGTGCGACGTAAAACCCAACCAAACGGACCACACCTAGGAGTAACTTCGAAACCGTCGTCAATTGCCTATTGCGCAGTACCAGTGCGACGTAAAACGCTATCAACAAACCAGACCACCTCTAGTGGTGAGTTCGAGACCGTCGCCAATGGACTTTATGCATCACACGTCACTGCGGGTATATAAAAGTCTATACGCCAATCGCTGAGCTTGAAATTTTTATTTACTGTTGCGTTAGCCAATACCAGTCGCTGAGATAGGTAAATACCCGCAGCCGTTACCACTCGTGCATAAGGTTCATTGCCCATTGTACAGCAGTAGTGCCACGTAAAACCCAACCATCCGGGCATTGTGTAGGGGGGAGGTAACCACCGTCGCCAATTGCCTACTGTGCAGCATTTGTGCGACGTAAAACCCACCCAACTGATCAACAGGATGGTTGGTTTGTTGGGTTTTACGTCGCTCTAGTGCTGCGCAGAAGGGCAATTGGCGACGGTCTGGGACACACCCCTGGAGGTGGTCCGGAAACATGCCATCACAATTTGATTCTCCGAGGAAGGGATGAGCTCTACCGCTTCGGGGATCCCCAGAGGTATAATTTTTTATGGGAACATGGAGAACATCGCGGCCACGACAGATTTTAAGTGCACCAGCCACCATTAGTGTACACGACGGTCCTTGGCCGGCTCGAGTACCGAACCCGCAATCTTCCATTTACGAGGCCGGCGCTCCACCTACTGAGCTACTGCGGCCCTCTAACGAAAAGGACTATCTATAGGGGTGAGTTCCGGACCATTGCCCATTTTGCCGCACTAGTGCGACGTAAAACCCAACCAACCATCTAAACACCGGACCACCTCTAGCAGTGAGTTCCACACCGTCACCAATTGCCCATTGTGAAGCAGTAGTGCCGCGTAAATCCCGACCAACCGGAGAATTCACTGTGCAGTACTAGTGCGACGTAAAACCCTATTGACTGACCAACAGGACTCTCTGTAGGGGTGAGTTCCAGCCCATTTTCCCGCACTAGTGCAAAGTAAAACCCAACTAACCAGACCACCTCTAAAGTTAAGTCTAGGCCTTCACCAATATACAGTCGGTAACAAAAGTCTCCGAACACTAGCAAAAATTCCTGTGTAAAAAAGGTGCACTTAATACAGTTTTGTTAAATAAATCCTTGTCAAATCCTGTTCTTAGTCAGTCTAAGAACATGATTCGTCAAGGATTTATTTAACAAAACTGTATTAAGTTTACTATTTTTATATAGGAATTTTTGCTAGTGTTCGGAGACTTCTGTTACCGACTGTACCATTGTGCAGCACTAGTGCGACGTAAAACTAAGCCAACCGGACCACCTGTAGGGGTAAGCTCGAGATCGTCGCCAATTAACCATTGTGCAGCACTTGTGCGACGTAAAACCAAAGAACCGGAGGGTTCACGACCGTGACCAATATCCCATGTGCGGCTTAAATCTTAACCAACTGGAGAATTCCAGACAGTCGCCAATTTCCCACATTGCAGCACTAGTGCGACGTAAAACACAACCAAACAGCCAACCGGACCACCTGAAGGGGTGAGTTCCAGACCTTCGCCAATTGCCAATTCCGTAGCATTAGTGTGACATAAAACTAACTAACTGCGCCTAAAGGAGGGTTGAGGTCGAGATCGACGCCAGTTAACTAATGTGCAGCACTAGTGCGACGTAAAACCCAATCAATCAGACCACATCTAGGAGCAATTTGCACACCGTCGCTAATTGCCTATTGTGCAGTGCCAGTGCGACGTAAAACGCAACCAACCAACCAGACCACCTCTAGGGGTGAGTTCGAGACTGTCGTCAATTGCCCATTGTGCAGCACTAGTGCCACGTAAAACCCAACCAACTGGACATTTTCTAGGGGTGAGTTCACCACCGTCGCCAATTGCCTACTGTTCAGCACTTGTGCGACCTTAAACCCACCCAACAAACTTACCACCGGACCATCTCTAGCAGTGTGTTCCAGACCGTCGCCAATGGCCCATTGTGCAGCAGTAGTGCTCCGTAAAACCCGACCAACCGGAGAATTCCAGACCGTCGCAAATTGCCCGTTGTGCAGTAATATTGCGACGTAAAACCCACCCAACCAACTAAACAACCTGAATATCTCTCTAATGGGGAGTCCCGACCGTCACCAACTGCCCATTGCGTAGTACTAGTGTGACGTAAAACCCAATCAACTAACCGGACCACCTGTAGGCGTTATTTCCAGACCTTCGCCAATTGCTCATTTTGTCGCACTAGTGCGACGTAAAACCCAGCCAAACAACCAACCGGGCCATCTCTAGGGGTGATGCGCCAGCTCGTATATATACAGTCGGCTGCAAAATTATTCGAGCACAAGCCAATAATTCCTATATTTAAAAAGTACACTTAAGACTGTTTTGCTAAGTAAATCCTTGTCGAATCATGGTCTTAGACTGATTAAGAACATGACTCGACAAGGATTTATTTAACAAAGCTGTATTAAGTGTACTTTTTTTTGGCAAGAATTATTGCTAGTGCTCGAATAATTTTGCAGCCGACTGTATATAGGAGCCTTAACCTCTAGTGGTGAACCCCAGACCGTCACCAATTGCCCATTGTGCAGCACTAGTGCGACGTAAAACCCAATCAAGCAATCAATCAATCTATTACGGATGTATTTTTTTCACTTTTAATAAATAAAAATTGGAAGTAAAATGTCAATGATAAATAATATACTTTTTAGAAATTTTTAAAAACTTAGAAAACTGCTTTTAAAATGAAGGCTTTTCCCAAAAATTGGGGACAGGTGGTCAGCTTTGCAATTCGCAAACTTAATCCTCACAAATAAGCAGAAGTAATTGACTAAGAATATGATTTGACAAAGCATTATTAAGTGTTTTTTTATATAGAAATTATTACTAGTGCACGAATAATTTTGCTGTCGACTATACTTTTATTAATCAGCCTAGCAAGTTTTGCACCTAATTAGGGCTACACCATATGGAATTTGACAATGGTGTAGGATTCTACCTCAGATATCATATAGTAAGTGATATTTGGTGAAAATTTTTTTAAACACCTTCATTCGTTGAGTAGGTTTTACGTCTGTTATTGTTCCCGATGGACAAGACACGGTTGGTTGGTTGAGATTTCACGTCGCACTAGTGCTGCACAATAGGCGATTGGCGAAGGTCTGGGGCTCACCACTAGAGGTTAAGGCTCCTATAGACATACGAGCTGGCTCATCAGGCATTTTGTTTCCTTAGGCTTGCCACATGTACCCAGCGCGTTTCATTGATAAATAAACAGCAGTCATTACTCTTATCGCCTTGTGTAACTTTAGAGTACTCCTTTTATTATATTTCATAGTTTTAGCTTTAACTAAATAAAGTACGATATGATATTTGATTAACGATAAACTGCTGTAATCACTCAAGAAAAGAACATATAATGTTCAGATTTCCATAAGATAATTTGAGAAGAATAAAACAACATTACTTTAGTATATTTACGTATATCTTCCTTTGTATTTCTTTGACATGTGTTAATGTTTTTTTTTTTTTTTTTTCCCCAATGGCTAGGCAAAAGTTACAGGACTATAATGATACGAATCAAATTATAGACAATATAACATAGAAGACCGAAGTCATTGCCTAAGGAGCGATCTTGCCTGTCAATATCTCGACTCTTCTGTAGAACATCGAAGAGCCCTACAACGGGACAGGTGGTCCCGGTCCATTACTTCTCCAGAATCACAAAGTGGGCAAGTAGGGTCGTTTAAGATACCTATGCGCTTTAAATGAGCGGCAAGGCAGTCATGTCCTGTAGATAGGCGGAAAGTCACATCTGCCAATGTAAAAATACAGAAAAATGTGTCATTTTAATCATATTATTTATATTAATATTGATAAATCGATTCAAGAAGACCTTTTATTACGGTACATTTGAGTTTTGGCGACATTTTGTATTTGGGTTACATACAAACGGAACGCTTGCAATTTCGATGACGTAAAATTTGCAATTTTTTTGCAAATACAGTCAGCAGCATAAGTAACAGAGCACTAGTGAAAATTCCTATGTAAAAAAAGTACACTTAATGCAGATTTGATAAATAAATCCTTGTCGAATCCTGTTCTTAGTCAGTCTAAGAACATGATTCGACAAGGATTTATTTAACAAAACAGTGTTAAGTGTGCTTTTTTTCATATAGGAATTCTTGTTAGTCCTCGGATACTTTTGCTGCCGACTGCAGTCATACATTTGGAACGCCTGCAAACGGCTTTGACACTGGAAGTGTTTCATTTGTATGTACCCCTAAGAAACAGAAACAGCCTTATTAACACATCTTATTTCCAATACATCCGCAGGATATCCTGATATTGTAATGTGAAAAAAAATGTGTTGTTAGGAATACTATTTTTGCTTATTGCTTTTGTTGACCGATCGTAGCTTCAGATCAAGATTTCTTAAAATCACAAGAAAGCGATAAAGATGCCAAGCGGGAATGCTGCCCTCTTCTGACGCAAAAAAAAAATGGCGGCGATGCGTCGGCCAGTATATTTTATTTAAGGGGCTCTACTAGAGGTGGTCCCGAGAACAGACGTCTAGAGCCAGTCTGGCTGTAGCCAATCAGAAGTCCGAACAGTATTTTTGCTTAAAAATCAATCTACATGTTTCAAAATTAGGGCTTCCGCCATCTATTAGGATAATTAGATAAACATTCTTACGTGCGATGATTAACGTAACTGAAAGATTGCAAATATAAATTCAAATAAATAAAATATAATATTGTAAATAAATTGCAAAGAATTATGTGTTTGTGTGTACTGAAAAAAATGAGTCTTTCAGTTGTAGAAAGGGAGCATAATCGAACATAATACATTAAAATAGAATATAAACTGCTACTTTATTAAAAAATAATAATAATAAATAAAAAAGATATTTTTGTTGCTAGGGTAATAATTATACTTCGCAGGATGCTAGTTAAAACTGAATATATATATATATATATATATATTGCTCCTTTTAGGCCAATACATGGAATAGAATAGGCATTTAATGATATATTTAACAGACTATATCACTGACGTAGTTCTGAATTTTATATTTTATTAATTACAAATTTAACCGCAAATTTAGAAAAAGCATATATATATACAGGGGAACATCGCAGGCTGTGGGCATTCTCCGGTTGTGGACACCCCACCATATCTTTTAACAAAAAGTAAATAGAAGTCTTTTAACAAAAGTAAAATCGACTGCCCGAGAATATGGACCTCCTCGCAGCTTCTGTGTCCCTACAGAAGAAGCCTAGAAAAAGTAAAGGAACTCCACCTGGCAAACTGCTGACCAAGCGCGCTAAAAATAGGAACATAAACAATCAGGAGATGATATCGATTTCTGCATCATTTGTTTGGAGCACCTGCTACCATGCTGAAGACGAGCAATTTTTTTTGCAATTCACGACGGTCTGGGTTTCGCCCTGAAGATATAGTATGAGACATAGTTTGAAAATTTTCACTATTTATACCTTAAGTAGATTTTATGTTACATTAGTGCTGCACTCTAAGCAACTGATATTGATTTGGGACTCATCAACATTGATTACATATTAGAATAGACCCCGGACTAGTAACCTATGTGTTTCCGAACATCACTCCCCTACTAGTCCACCAATTCATTCGCCAACCAGTTTTTCTTCCACCAAGCCAAAATTCCACTTCCAATAAAGCAGGTTTCCACTTCCGCCAAAGTAATTATAGCCAGAAAAAGGAGCTTATTCATTCAGAAATCATTGTGATGTTCGCAGAATTTTCCTCCACAGGCAGTATAGGAAATCCGTACTTTCTATTAATACCCAATGCTCATCAATAAGACACGGTAACTAAAATTTGATGAAAATTCTTAGAGTACTTTTATTTATAATTGGAATTGATTCTGAGTCTCACTAGCGCTACACTATGGGGAATTGTTGGTTTTATAGTTCGGGTCAGATACGGTAATTGACATTTATACAGAATTTCTCAGACCGTCGCCAAAGCACTAATGAGCCGTAAATCATACTCGACTTTAACAGTCGAGTATGATTTACGGTTCACCAGTGCTTTGGCGACGGTCTGGGAGTTACCCAAAAATGTGTTTAATTATAACTGACGTTTGTTTAAATCATTCAGTATTGATAAGAAATTGAGACCAAATTCCCTATACTAGCTGTGGAGGAAATTACCATGAAGGGTCTTCCTGACCGAGTGGTTATGTTACCACACTGCTAATCGTCTTCGAGCGTAGGAGAGTGGGCTCGATTCCCCAATGTCCCTGGGTGTCTTTCCATATCTTCGTATTGTAATTCTGTCATGTGCTAACTGTCTTTATCTGACGAAGATTTCCAAGCGGACACAAAGTGGGATGAAAAGACGTATAAAATGTGACCATTGATGCTTTTCATATATTACTTTTATAAATAAAAAATATGAGTTTTAGAAGAAATATTTAAAAAATTCGTATGACACCTTGATGTTACTGTAACAGATTTGTTTTTAAATTCCATTATAGTTACTTTTTTTTTTTTTTTCTAATAAAGTACATTTACACAATGAAGCAAAGCTTTTACTTTTGGAATTACACAGTTAACCCTTTCAGGGGCACTAAGTAAAAATGATTGAATTTCCTTTTAAATATATATATATCATAAAGTAAACATCCCCTACAAGTCATATTTGATGAAGAAAAAAATTCAGCATGTGGGGATTTTTTTGTGGGTGGTGGCTAGGCGTTCTAGCCACCTAAAAGATGCTCCTAAAAATCAAACTAAAATTAATGATCTAAGATAATATGTAAATCTGTTGTATTTAAATGGTGCATTACAGTATATTTACACTACCAAATACTTTTGAATAAAAAATTATTTTTCATAAAAATATATAAAAGAAACTTCAAAAATTTTTCCCGCAACTTGTCCATTTAAAAAAGTCACAAGCACATCCTGCTTAAAGTTACTGTAGTTCTGCCATCTCTATTTCAATTTTAGAAGTACACATTAACTTTTCATAAAAGTGGATAAAAAAAGTAGCCACTGCACACTTAGAGAAAAATTTCTAAAGTAGGTGGATAGACCCTCTAGCCACCGCCCCTGAAAGGGTTAAATAAACATAGGCGCCAAGTCTCAGTTATTTTCAACACAGACATCAATACCAGAAAGTTTTTAGAAATGATTTAAGTTTATTTATTCTTCAAAAATATATGTGTGTATATATATATATATTAAATTGGTGTTAAAATTTGATTTAAAAATTAGTAATGTTGGCAGTTATGAATATATTACATTTTTACTGAGTTTGTATTGAAGTGTATTCATTACAATAAATCGATTTATATTTTGCATCGCATAATTTAAAACAAGTAACGTTTGTGTAAACGCTTGTTTCGTGTCATAGTATCCAAACTAAGTAAACATGTATGCAAATAAATAAATAATATGATGCAAAGTAGACAATTCTGCAAATTTTACTTGCATTTTCGGATGACACAAAAGATAAATCAATTTATTGAAATAAATACATTTCAGTACGCAATGTACATTAAGTAAAAGTGAAATATGTTTGAAAGTATCTGAAAATTGAAAGCATTGTTTCAATGTATACATAAACTTTACTGGACAAAACATATGTGATTGTACTGGAATTAAAAAAACATTTTTTTTAAGTAACACCAAAATGTCCTATATTTCTTTCAAAGTTCATATTTTGAATTTACAAGAAATTTTTAAAAGAAAGCCTCAGTAAATAAATCTTATATATTATTTCATGTTACAAGTAATATTTATACACAGTGAATATAAAAAGAACAAAAAAGAAATAAGTGAAAAAGAAAGAATCTATCTTTTAATTAATAGCTTAGAATAACTCAAAATTTTATATTTTTAGGAATCAATCTGCTATGGATTTCTATATTTACTTGGTTATTCATACAGAATACTTAAATTTATAGGAAATATATAGTATTTGTAACTGATAAGAAAATACAGTTTCAACATTGTAATTAAACACTAACAATAAATATAACATTTCATAATGGAATAATTCGCAATTTGTTTTTATATTGTACATCTAAAAGGAAATAAACAACAGTACATATATGCATGTACACTAAAATAAATAAATAGGTGCATATTTATATATTTTATTTCAGCTATACATTTAAATAAAATATTTTAATTTTATTAAGTTATATAACAGTTCTTCGAAGTTTATTCATTTATCTATTTTCTAAATGAAATTAACAACCAAACCTACGCACTTTTTTAAAATCCTGAAAAACTTTAAATCAATAAAACAACACATTATTCACAAAACTTTCTTCATAGCTAAAGGCGTTTCTAAATGCAACTAACAATAAAACATGTTTCTTGGGGAACACAACCCATTGATTATTTATATACAACGGTACTTCAAAGTATAATTTTTTTCTAGATGCAGCAAAATCAATCGAATCTACCGAATTTTTATAACAATAAAAATCTTTCCTATATAGTTTATAGATTCAAGATAAACGAGAGAATAATAATACCTGTATTAAATTCTTGAAAATCGTTTTAATTGGGAACGAAATTCCACTTGTATAAATCGACTTGTAAGCCACTTGGAGTGAAGATTCCAATACCTGCTAGCAAGCATGCATTTTCAAGACACAATTAATATTTAGTGCTTTGAGAAATGCAGCCAGCTGGCCCAAGAGAGAGAGGGTGAGAGAAACTAAATTCTTCTAAATCTAATACACTCTCCAAGCTCTTCATACTCAAATTTGATCTAGAAAAAAAGATGTATATAATAAGTATTGCATACAGATAAGTAAGGAAATAATTAATGAAACCATTTCACACATTTAAAAAAAAAATGTTAGGTTTGTTGAAACTGACATAAAAAGTATACAGTGTATTGTTGCGTGATAAAGTCTCAGTGAGTACGGATATTATTTTATTCAATTGCTCTGCCAATTTGAACGAATACCTGAATATAGTACAGTACATAATTCTGTACTGATAAGTATAAAGGATTTAAGTCCATATTCTTGATTTTTCAGGAGACGAAAAATAAAGTTAAACTAACTAAAAACTAATCAGAAGAATCGATTAGGAAAAATGGATTTCGTTGACTTATACCCTTTATACCATTCAATGATTGTCAACCTTCATTTAATAACGGGAAAAAAATTGAATTAAATATTTTATACCATAAATGAATACTAAATTTCTGACTTGGATCTTTTTTTACTAATGGATTTTCTCAGACACTAAATGACATAGACTTAAATTCTTTATACCAATCGATAGAGAATTATTTTCTGAGTCTCACAATGTACTTAACTCAAAATCGACATTTTTGGACTTAAATCCTTTATACTTATCAGTACAGAAATAATAATGATAAAACAGTAAGATTAAAATATAGATAAATGAAAGGTGCGTGAAACTATTCTTACTCTAATACTTTAAATGAAATTTGAAATAAGAATGAAAAATTGCTTTTGTTTGCAAAATTTTATATAGTCATGTTTCGTTCCAAGCAAATTTATTCTATATTCCCAATAAATATTTAGCAATGATTATTGCTTTTCTTAAAATCTCTGCAATAAATATAAAACTTTTTATACTGTTCACATGATTTATACTTGTCGAATGTTGCTCGAAACAATGTTTTAAGTTTAAAGAAATTTACAGCATCAAGACTCCCGAAAAATAATTTACAAAAGACATCTTCTACATTATGTATACTGAATAACAATCATTATATCATTATAAATATTTATGAAAAATATTTACGATACAAATATATACTTATTCAGCGAAAAGGCATTTAAGCTGTAGTTTTTAATCTTATCAAGAATATAGCATGGGAGATGAAGATTCTTTGTTTACTCAAAAAATAATTAAAAGGAAACAGACCTGAAGGAAACTTAACTTTCTGACACACACACAAGCTCATAAAGAAAACTAGCATGATGTTACGACCACATGACTTTCTTCTATTATAATTTTACACAAAATTTAATCAGCATAAATTATTTATTAAATTATCAAATAATTTTCCATTATAAATGCAGACGATTTTTATCTGACAGTATTATATTATCACTAAATGACGAAAGATTTTTTAATTCTTTGCAAAACAGAAGAATTTTTTTTTTTTTTCGTTAAAAGATTTAAAAAAAAAAAAAAAAAAAAAAATCGATAACTTTGTTTTACATTATCCCAGATCTAGAATTTAAACCTTCATTTTTAAGGTATTGACGAGATCTGTTGAAAGACACCCATATTGAAAATTTAATCCCCCCGGGGGTGTACTTCACCCAGGGGGGAAGCGATTCTCCCACATGCATAATTTTTTTTCCCTAGTTAACTACTACTGTTATAAATAAATTTAGAATCACACATTTAAAATAATTCTCATTATGCACAATTATACGAAATTTAGTCCTATACTCCATTTTAAAAATTTAGAAAAATGCGATCACAGCGCCACCTGTTGAGCCATTGTTTCACAAATCTAATCAGCTCCCGTTTATGTCCGAATTCAACTAAATACCAAGTTTGGTTAAATTTCGTTCAATGGTCCGTGAATTACAGCGTCCACAAAATTTGTGATACACGCAGACAGACATTTTCTAAAAACAGTCAAATCGTGTTCAGGACATCCCAAACCGTGTAAATCCATCGAAAACAGAAGTTCGAAAAATTTCACGAATATAATTCTTTCTCTCTATGTATAATATAGAAGAAAGTAAAAATGATAAACATTATTCTATTTCTGATATACGAAATAACATGCTTGCAAATTTTTGTACAATTAGGAATAAATCTCATAACCTTGAATGTGTCAGAACTAGCTAATTCTGTATTTTAAAATTAATAATTTATATAACATAAAGTAAAATTTTCTAACATAAGGTGTAACATCTATTTACACGAAAAAAGATTAAATAAAATTAGTATCCTTACCTCACATTCAACGCAGTGTGAATCTTCTTCCCCTTTCGCTGTCGAAGGCATCACGATGAGTGGCGAAATATCAGCATTCATCGATCGCTTCATTTTCAAAACTGCGAGACTTTTAAATCTTCTGCACCAGTGTCGATCGCAAGTGACTTTGAACCCTCTATCTACAGACGATACTTTAAAGAGCCATTAGTTTAGAAACCACACAAAATCAGAGTTATAGCTAGAGAAAATGCTTGATAATAAGAATATACCTTAATCTCCCTACATAGCACTAAACGCTACAGGTAGCCGTTTTTTGTCCCAGAAAGGACTTAGAGTGCTCTCACCGTATTTATTTTTCACCACCTTCACACATGTAGTAATTATTTATTACAGTACCTCAAGAATCTCCCATCCATCTTAGAAAAAACATATAATTAACTTAAAAAATTAAATACTTTTTTTTTTCATATTTTCTAAGGTGTTAATGCCTTTTTCGATCTTTATGTATCATGGGTACACTGAAATATCACTTCACCACATATCACCCTCATTAATTACTAGACGATGAAGGGATAGGCACAATTTTTATTGCACGTGTCTTTAAAAATGACTCTTAAATAACTAAAAAATATGTTTAATATACTTTTTTCCCCCTTCATATTGTGGTAGATAAAAGGTTAAGCGCAATACAGTTCCATTTTTTTTTTTCTTTTAACGGATGGGAGGGGGGAATTCCAGTCCTCAGCCACTGCATTAGATTAAGACTTGTTCCAGTCAAAATTCACTAACCAAAGTCTCTGCATAGAGACTTTTGCTTTTGTTATCCCAGGTCCAAAGTCCAAGAATTTTTATTAAAACCTGCAACAGTCCGAATAAGGATTTTATTACACTCCTAAGTCTGTACTGAAGAACCTCCCGACTGTTCATTAAAATTATAATTAGAATTATGTCTCGTTTCGGAAGATGCACCAAACACATTCTGTACATTTTTGCGACATCTAATGTAAAAGCACAGCGATGCGTTCTAAAACTAAGCATCATAGCAAAAAGTTCTTGTTGGGGGATTTTACTTTTAAGAATTATATCATTTAATGAAAGTCCAGATGATATGGGAACTGAGGCACGGATCAAGATGAGGAAAGTAATAACCGTCATCAAGTAATTCAGACTCTTTAATTAATTTTATATGATTAAGCTCTTTGTATTCGGTCAAAAAATCTTAATATACATTTTGCAAGTTCAAGTCTGATAAAGACTTCGTCAAATCTGATTATGTCGTTTCTCGATTCGCCTAATAATGTCGCATCTTCCATTGGTACAGGAACAACGTACTGACCATGAGGGGTATAGTAATGGATTTCTTCTAAATGTTTTTCGCAAAATTTCTCTTCATTGCTAAGAAATTCTCTGCCTTCACTGATATTCTCCCCCTCCCACAACTTCTGTAATGTTTGCTCAATATTTTCATATTCTGTAAGTAGTGCACAATATTTTGATTTGGATGCCGCATTATTTACCCTAACGCTTAACAACAAACCCAACCACGCTTTCATGAAACAATAAATTTTGTGAATTATAGCGAACAGGACGAGGTTTAATTCAAAGAAACATTTTGCATCCAGCAAATTATTTACTTCTAGTTTATTTCCTTTAATTTTGTCAGTCAGTATAATGCTACTTGGAGTATTCAAATTCTGACCAAATGTGGGTCTAATGAGCGATAAATCTGTAATTTTTGGTTTTTGGTTCGTTGCTAGGATTTAAAACCGATTGATTATGCTAGGGTCCTAGGCCTATAGGTGGAGTGCCCTGTGGGAAGACTTTCTAAGGTCGAGTTTCGGAGAAAACCACAGAAAAACTTCATACGGCGAAGTCGAAGAGCGCGACTTGGGATCGAACGCGGTACATCTCATCTACCAGCTTTGACCGCAGAACCGCTCGGCGACTGGTGGGCTTCTGTAATTTTTGGAACTATAAAAAAATCGAGTTTTTTAGAGAAGTCTCCCCATTTATTTTCGTAATCACCCGTGTTTGCTTTATAATCAATATTTCGTTTTAATTTAATCCCGACACTCGTGAAAATGTTTTTATTTTCTTTAATCCTAGTTCTTTTGCTATATCAAATGACGAACAGCTTATTTGAGAACAACTTTCTAAATATCCTGTGGCTTCAGTTAAATTCACCAGATGAGGCATTTTTATTTTTTACAAAAGCCGGCGAAATGACTTATTTACAGGTATCAGAAGAGCTATTTGAAAGGTTTGGTTTTTTTTCGCTTATTCAAAACAATTTCAGTGACGCAATCCGCGCGTTACAACGCATCTGGTGTCTAGAGACTATACTTTGAGATGTGTCCGATGTCTCTCGGCACTTATTTCTCTTAAAAATTTACTCTGAAGTAAAAAAAAAAAAAAAAGTATCAATTATGGTTCGAAAATTAATAAATTACATTATTCTACTCTTAAACTTTTAATTCCATTAGCATTAAATGAATAACCAAATGTCTTTCTTAAAAAAAAAAAAAAAAAAAAAAAAAAAACTATTAAAACAACATTTTTACAGCAAAAGAAAATGTAAAGGAGTCAACAATGGTTTATCTAAGTGATGACGCAAAATTTTCCTACTTTGTGAACATAGAAATCACTGCCGCTCAAAATCTTTCAAACACGCGAGAAAAAAAAAAAAAAAATCAAAATTTATTTTGTAAATTTTAATTGACTTATTTCCAAAATCAACCCCATGAATTAATTATTTAATAAATAAATAAAGTACAAAATCTTAATTTAAAGAATTTGATTAAAAGAAAAAAAAAAATCTCGAATTCGTCTGTACTGGTAATAATTAACGTCATTTCATTCAAATATTCAGTATTTTCTAAAGTTTTTTATAAAATATTAAAATTCACAATTCTCAAAATTTTTGACTGTTGTAACCTAGTAGATGTAACTTACATATCCCAAGTGAACTGTGATCCAGTCTCTTGTTTTATATCACATGTGTTTTCTTTCGTCTTTTGCACTTCAGGTTAGCTAGACAATTGACAGTCTTCAGAGCCATTATGGTGAGAATTTTCACTCTGTTAAGCGCAGATATGTTTTAACCCTTCACACGTTTTCATGTTGACATGAAACCATTCTAACTTTTAAATAAGTTCTTTTAATTTCAGTTGGATCCTTTTATACATAGAAAACCCACAGAATACTATTTAAGCGTTTAGTGTCGTTTAAAATAAACATATTTCCTCCCCCCCCCCCCTTCTTCATTTTTCTTCTTCATTTTTTTTTCTCTCTCTCTTTTTAAATAAAAAAGATAAAAATAAAAATTATTTATCTATTTACTTTTAATCTTACATTTACTACTCATCTTACGTTTCGCATTAAAAAAAAAAAATAGAAAAGAAGGAAAATTACCTAACATAAAATTAAAAGAATTAAAACGAGTAAATAAGGGGTGGCAATCACAAAAATTTCTTCTATACTTCCCCTTAGAAAATTATTTATCAACAAAAATCATTTATTACAAATTGTTGTCAACATGACGGACGCAGACTATTTTTATCAGAGAGAGGCAGAACAGATACTGTCGAAAGAAAATCAATTTTATGCCGTACAAGCGACATCTGAGAGAAGAATTCTTTTCTTCTGTTTCAGTGTCAAATTATCGCAAAATAGGGTTCAACATTCATATTAGAGGTATTGAAAAGTTCTTTTAAAAAATACTTACATTCACACGCACATCGGTGGTAGAGGGGACATGTGATTCTCCTTCAGACACAAAGCTTTCTTAGCGATTGACTGTCGCTATTAGTATATATATATATATATATATTTTCAGTTTCACAATCTTTGATAAAAAAAAATTCTCGTTGTATTCATTTGTACGAAATTTTGTCCTATACTGTCATATTAAAAATTACGAAAATATAGTATGTTAACCCCACCTAATGAACGTTGTTAGGCAATACATTATGCAAGGTCCAATGAAATATAAATTTATATAGATTATGTGCGTTAGCTACAGAGCTAAAGTTGCCAAGAAATTTTTGCCACACATACTGACAAACATTTCCTGAAAATGGCCGAATCGTATTCTAGACCTCGCAAAACGAGTAAATCCATGAAAACTCGGAAATCACATATTTTCATTAATTTTTAATTTCTTCGACTCAATGCCGAATTAAAAAAATATAAGAATGATGATAAATTTATAGCGAAGAGTAATTTTTTCAAATTATTTTTGCGTTCAATATATTCTTAAAAATTTAACGCATTTTAACCCTTGTAAGACTTTCTTCTATAAGATTTCGTGTAACACGTTTTATATAACTTAGCTTCTCCCAGTAAGGGATTACAGTTTTGCAAAATTTCAATCAATAGATACTGAGAAATAGCAATTTAGTGAGTCATGAGAATGTTATTTGCCAGCCAATATGTACTGGCATTGAACTGGCATTAACTAAAGCGTAACGACAACACTTGTTAGCCGATATCTACCTGAATAAACTTTTTTATATATATATATATATATAACAACAATCTCAAATGTCATGTATAATATAAGTATATACTGTTAAAAGCTGAGATATAACATGATTGTAAAGAAGAAACTTCCAGCACGGAAACACGACCTGTTATTAGTTATAACTTTTATGATAAGGATTAAACTAGGAATGCGACAGTTATTTTCCTAAAATTAGAAAAGTAAAATAATTATACATTTAAAGAAAAAACTTCATGTAAAAAAAAAAAGTATATATTAACGAAAATATGCGGACTCATTTCTGTAAAACTAACACTAATTAAACATTTTTCCATTTAATTTAATTATTATTATTTTTATGTGTACAATGAAACGTTTGAAAACTTAAAAAAAAAATTTTTTTAAGAAAGTTTTCCTCCCAAACATTCATTTTAACATATTCTGAAATTCTTTTTCACTATGAATACCCTCTTTTTCACTATGAATACATATATATATATGTACCATGAAACGTTTGAAAACTTCTTAATTTTTTTTTACGAAATTTTCCTTCCAAACACTCATTTTAACATATTGAAAAATTCTTTTTCATTATGAATACTTCTGAAGTAAATTAATAGCTCAATATGAAACATTAAACCAAAAAATTCACAGTTTTTTTTATGAGAACTGAAAACACAAAAAAATAATCTACCTGTTAATGATGAAATTACTTAAAATTTTAACCTATATGATAATTAAACTAGGAAACCGTCAGTTATTTTCCTGAATTTAGAAAAGTAAAATAATTATACATTTAAAGAAAAAACTTCATGCTAGAAAGAAAGTTTTCCTCTCAAACATTCATTTAAACATATTGAAAAATCCTTTTTCACTATGAATACTTCTGAAGTAAATTAATAGTTCAATATGAAACATTAAACCAAAAAATTCTCAGTTTTTTTATGAGAACTGAAAACACAAAAAAATAATCTACCTGTTATTGATGAAGTTACTTAAAATTTTAACCTATATGATAATTAAACTAGCAAACCGTCAGTTATTTTCCTGAATTTAGAAAAGTAAAATAATTATACATTAAACGAAAAAAACTTCATGCTAGAAAGAAAGTTTTCCTCTCAAACATTCATTTAAACATACTGTGAAATTCTTTTTCACTATGAATACTTCTGAAGTAAATCAATAGTTCAATATGAAACATTAAACCAAAAAATTCTCAGTTATTTTATGAGAACTGAAAACACAAAAAAATATTCTACCTCTTAATGATGAAGTTACATAAATTTTAACCTATATGATAGTTAAACTAGGAAAGCGTCAGTTATTTTCCTGAATTTAGAAAAGTAAAATAATTATACATTTAAAGAAAAAACTTCATGCCAGAAAGAAAGTTTTCCTCTCAAACATTCATTTAAACATACTGTGAAATTCTTTTTCACTATGAATACTTCTGAAGTAAATCAATAGTTCAATATGAAACATTAAACCAAAAAATTCTCAGTTATTTTATGAGAACTGAAAACACAAAAAAATATTCTACCTCTTAATGATGAAGTTACATAAATTTTAACCTATATGATAGTTAAACTAGGAAAGCGTCAGTTATTTTCCTGAATTTAGAAAAGTAAAATAATTATACATTTAAAGAAAAAACTTCATGCTAGAAAGAAAGTTTTCCTCTCAAACATTCATTTAAACATACTGTGAAATTCTTTTTCACTATGAATACTTCTGAAGTAAATCAATAGTTCAATATGAAACATTAAACCAAAAAATTCTCAGTTATTTTATGAGAACTGAAAACACAAAAAAACATGCTACCTGTTAATGATGAAGTTACATAAAATTTTAACCTATATGATAATTAAACTAGCAAACCGTCAGTTATTTTCCTGAATTTAGAAAAGTAAAATAATTATACATTTAAAGAAAAAACTTCATGCTAGAAAGAAAGATTTCCTCTCAAACATTCATTTAAACATACTGTGAAATTCTTTTTCACTATGAATACTTCTGAAGTAAATCAATAGTTCAATATGAAACATTAAACCAAAAAATTCTCAGTTATTTTATAAGAACTGAAAACACAAAAAAACATGCTACCTGTTAATGATGAAGTTACATAAAATTTTAACCTATATGATAATTAAACTAGCAAACCGTCAGTTATTTTCCTGAATTTAGAAAAGTAAAGTAATTATACATTTAAAGAAAAAACTTCATGCTAGAAAGAAAGTTTTCCTCTCAAACATTCATTTAAACATACTGTGAAATTCTTTTTCACTATGAATACTTCTGAAGTAAATCAATAGTTCAATATGAAACATTAAACCAAAAAATTCTCAGTTATTTTATAAGAACTGAAAACACAAAAAAACATGCTACCTGTTAATGATGAAGTTACATAAAATTTTAACCTATATGATAATTAAACTAGCAAACCGTCAGTTATTTTCCTGAATTTAGAAAAGTAAAATAATTATACATTTAAAGAAAAAACTTCATGCTAGAAAGAAAGTTTTCCTCTCAAACATTCATTTAAACATACTGTGAAATTCTTTTTCACTATGAATACTTCTGAAGTAAATCAATAGTTCAATATGAAACATTAAACCAAAAAATTCTCAGTTATTTTATAAGAACTGAAAACACAAAAAAACATGCTACCTGTTAATGATGAAGTTACATAAAATTTTAACCTATATGATAATTAAACTAGCAAACCGTCAGTTATTTTCCTGAATTTAGAAAAGTAAAATAATTATACATTTAAAGAAAAAACTTCATGCTAGAAAGAAAGTTTTCCTCTCAAACATTCATTTAAACATACTGTGAAATTCTTTTTCACTATGAATACTTCTGAAGTAAATCAATAGTTCAATATGAAACATTAAACCAAAAAATTCTCAGTTATTTTATGAGAACTGAAAACACAAAAAAATATTCTACCTCTTAATGATGAAGTTACATAAATTTTAACCTATATGATAGTTAAACTAGGAAAGCGTCAGTTATTTTCCTGAATTTAGAAAAGTAAAATAATTATACATTTAAAGAAAAAACTTCATGCTAGAAAGAAAGTTTTCCTCTCAAACATTCATTTAAACATACTGTGAAATTCTTTTTCACTATGAATACTTCTGAAGTAAATCAATAGTTCAATATGAAACATTAAACCAAAAAATTCTCAGTTATTTTATGAGAACTGAAAACACAAAAAAACATGCTACCTGTTAATGATGAAGTTACATAAAATTTTAACCTATATGATAATTAAACTAGCAAACCGTCAGTTATTTTCCTGAATTTAGAAAAGTAAAATAATTATACATTTAAAGAAAAAACTTCATGCTAGAAAGAAAGTTTTCCTCTCAAACATTCATTTAAACATACTGTGAAATTCTTTTTCACTATGAATACTTCTGAAGTAAATCAATAGTTCAATATGAAACATTAAACCAAAAAATTCTCAGTTATTTTATGAGAACTGAAAACACAAAAAAATATTCTACCTCTTAATGATGAAGTTACATAAATTTTAACCTATATGATAGTTAAACTAGGAAAGCGTCAGTTATTTTCCTGAATTTAGAAAAGTAAAATAATTATACATTTAAAGAAAAAACTTCATGCTAGAAAGAAAGTTTTCCTCTCAAACATTCATTTAAACATACTGTGAAATTCTTTTTCACTATGAATACTCTCTGAAGTAAATTAATATTTCAATATGAAACATTAAACCAAAAAATTCTCAGTTTTTTTATGAGAACTGAAAACACAAAAAAATCATCTACCTCTTAATGATGAAGTTACATAAAATTTAACCTATATGATAGTTAAACTAGGAAAGCGTCAGTTATTTTCCTGAATTTAGAAAAGTAAAATAATTATACATTTAAAGAAAAAACTTCATGCTAGAAAGAAAGTTTTCCTCTCAAACATTCATTTAAACATACTGTGAAATTCTTTTTCACTATGAATACTTCTGAAGTAAATCAATAGTTCAATATGAAACATTAAACCAAAAAATTCTCAGTTATTTTATGAGAACTGAAAACACAAAAAAACATGCTACCTGTTAATGATGAAGTTACATAAAATTTTAACCTATATGATAATTAAACTAGCAAACCGTCAGTTATTTTCCTGAATTTAGAAAAGTAAAATAATTATACATTTAAAGAAAAAACTTCATGCTAGAAAGAAAGTTTTCCTCTCAAACATTCATTTAAACATACTGTGAAATTCTTTTTCACTATGAATACTTCTGAAGTAAATCAATAGTTCAATATGAAACATTAAACCAAAAAATTCTCAGTTATTTTATGAGAACTGAAAACACAAAAAAATATTCTACCTCTTAATGATGAAGTTACATAAATTTTAACCTATATGATAGTTAAACTAGGAAAGCGTCAGTTATTTTCCTGAATTTAGAAAAGTAAAATAATTATACATTTAAAGAAAAAACTTCATGCTAGAAAGAAAGTTTTCCTCTCAAACATTCATTTAAACATACTGTGAAATTCTTTTTCACTATGAATACTCTCTGAAGTAAATTAATATTTCAATATGAAACATTAAACCAAAAAATTCTCAGTTTTTTTATGAGAACTGAAAACACAAAAAAATCATCTACCTCTTAATGATGAAGTTACATAAAATTTAACCTATATGATAGTTAAACTAGGAAAGCGTCAGTTATTTTCCTGAATTTAGAAAAGTAAAATAATTATACATTTAAAGAAAAAACTTCATGCTAGAAAGAAAGTTTTCCTCTCAAACATTCATTTAAACATACTGTGAAATTCTTTTTCACTATGAATACTTCTGAAGTAAATCAATAGTTCAATATGAAACATTAAACCAAAAAATTCTCAGTTATTTTATGAGAACTGAAAACACAAAAAAATATTCTACCTCTTAATGATGAAGTTACATAAATTTTAACCTATATGATAGTTAAACTAGGAAAGCGTCAGTTATTTTCCTGAATTTAGAAAAGTAAAATAATTATACATTTAAAGAAAAAACTTCATGCTAGAAAGAAAGTTTTCCTCTCAAACATTCATTTAAACATACTGTGAAATTCTTTTTCACTATGAATACTTCTGAAGTAAATCAATAGTTCAATATGAAACATTAAACCAAAAAATTCTCAGTTATTTTATGAGAACTGAAAACACAAAAAAATATTCTACCTCTTAATGATGAAGTTACATAAATTTTAACCTATATGATAGTTAAACTAGGAAAGCGTCAGTTATTTTCCTGAATTTAGAAAAGTAAAATAATTATACATTTAAAGAAAAAACTTCATGCTAGAAAGAAAGTTTTCCTCTCAAACATTCATTTAAACATACTGTTAAATTCTTTTTCACTATGAATACTCTCTGAAGTAAATTAATATTTCAATATGAAACATTAAACCAAAAAATTCTCAGTTTTTTTATGAGAACTGAAAACACAAAAAAATCATCTACCTCTTAATGATGAAGTTACATAAAATTTAACCTATATGATAGTTAAACTAGGAAAGCGTCAGTTATTTTCCTGAATTTAGAAAAGTAAAATAATTATACATTTAAAGAAAAAACTTCATGCTAGAAAGAAAGTTTTCCTCTCAAACATTCATTTAAACATACTGTTAAATTCTTTTTCACTATGAATACTCTCTGAAGTAAATTAATATTTCAATATGAAACATTAAACCAAAAAATTCTCAGTTTTTTTATGAGAACTGAAAACACAAAAAAATCATCTACCTCTTAATGATGAAGTTACATAAAATTTAACCTATATGATAGTTAAACTAGGAAAGCATCAGTTATTTTCCTGACTGTGGAAAAGTAAAATAATTATACATTACACAAAAAAAAAAAGAAAAAAAAAAAAAACATTCTAGAAAGCAATACAAAAATTATTAAATAAAATATGCAGACTCCTTACTGAAAAAATATCACTAATTAAACATTTTTCCGTTTATTTATTTTTTATTTTTTTTATTTTATATGTAGAATGAAAAATATGAAAACTTTTTAATTTTTTTTTTTAGAAAGGTTTCCTCCCAAACATTCATTTTAACAAATTGTGAATTTTTTTCACTATAAAAACTCTCTCAAGAAAATTAATATTTCAATATGAAACATTAAACTAAAAAATTCTCAGTTTTTTTTTTTTTTAGAACTGAAAAACACAACAAAATATTTTACCTGTTAATGATGAAGTTACATAAAATTTTAACCTATATTATAATTAAACTAGCAAACCGTCAGTTATTTTCCTGAATTTAGAAAAGTAAAATAATTATACATTTAAAGAAAAAACTTCATGCTAGAAAGCAATTTAAAAAAATTATTAACGAAAATATGCATACTCCTTGCTGTAAAACTAACATTAATTAAATATTTTTCCATTTAATTTAATTTATTTTTTCATTTTATATGTACAATGAAACGTTTGAAAACTTTTTTTTTTTTAGAAAGCTTTCCTCCCAAGCATTCATTTTGACATATTGAGAAATTCTTTTTCACTATAAATACTTTCTGAAGTAAATTAATATTTGAATATGAAACATTAAACTAAAAAATTCTCAAATTTTTATTTTTTTATTTATTATTTTTTTTAATGAGAAATGAAAAGACAAAACATGTATTCTAGCTGTTGATTATGAACATACATAAAATTTTATCTTTCATGATCAATTAAACTAGGAAAGCGTCAATTATTTTCCTGAATTTAGAAAAGTAAAATAATTATTTAAAAAAAAAAAAAAAAAAAAAAAAAATCTTCATGGTAGTAAGCAATAGAAAAGAAAAAAAAATCAATTAACGAAAATATACAGACTCCTTGCTGTAAAACTAAAATTAATAAAGCATTTTTCCATTTATTTTATTTTATTATGTATACAATAAAACCCTCGAAAAATTTTTAAACATTTTTTTTTTCAGCCAGTTTCCCCCCAAACATTCATTTTAATATATTGTGATTATTTTTTTCACTATAAATACTCTTTCAACTAAATTAATGTTTGAATATGAACATTAAACCAAAAAATTCTCAGTGACTTTCTGAGAATTAATATACATACACATATATATATATATATAGTACCTGCAGATGTTGAAGATACGTAAAATTTTACTTTTATGATTTTCCTCAATCTTAATAAGGAAAGGGATTTTATGCTATCGAACAAGAAAAAAATAATCAAAAAATATATATACAGACTGCCTGTTGTAAAATCAAAACTTTTTTTTTTTTTTTTTTTTTTTTTTTTTTACATTTTTATAATTTTTTTTTTTTTTTTTTTTTTTTTTTTTTTAACATTTATATATATATATATATATATATATATATATATATATTTTTTTTTTTACATTTTTATAATTTTTTTTTTTTTTTCATTTTTATAACTTTTTTTTTTTTTTTTTTTTTTTTTACATTTTTTATACATATACATTTTAAATTTTGTTACTGCCCCAGCAGAAAACTAAAAATATAATAAACGAATAAATAAGTAAATACAACACGGTACTTTCATCACTCTTATCTTCATAGGTGCACAACCAGACAAACAATGGTAAATGAAGTAATTATTTTTTTGATGGAGTATTTTCACCTTCTATTCGCTTCTTTTGTATATACGGGGGTACAAAATGATAAGAATGATTACCTGACCCGCCCACCCACCCTTTAATAAAAAATTTTATAATAGCATTATGACTCCATCGAAACAATACAGAAATATTATGTGAGATTAAATACGCAATGCAAACATGGAAGAAAGATTGAAAAACAATTTATGTTGCTGAAGTACAGAGAGATTCTTGTCCATGTGTTATGGCAAAACAAAATGATGAGACCGGAAAAGATTTTTCTAAATTTTAGTGGAATTTGGGGGGGGAAAAGGCTTTCTCTGTGGTTAATAAATTTAATAGATGACTGTGGCGTAGAATAAATACTTCTCGAGATGATGAAGCACACATACCCCCACGAATAAGAAATTTCAAGGCCATTTTAGCATATTGTGAAATTTTTTTCTCTATAAATACCCTTTGAAGTACATTAATATTTATGAACATTAAACCAAAAAATTCTCAGTAACTTTTTGAGAATTAAAAAATATATATATATAATTTACCAGCTGATGTTGAAGATACGTAAAATTTTTACTTTTATACTTTTCCTGAATTTTAGAAAAGGAAAAACTTTTTATGCTATCTTAGAAGAAAAAAAAGAATTTAAAAAAACATATACAGACTGCCTGCTGTAAAATCAAAACGACTTTACATTTTTTTAAACATTTTTATAATTTTTTTAACACTTTTTTTTTATATATATAATTTTTTTTTTTTAACATTTTTATATTTTTTTTTTTTTTTTTTTTTTTTTTTTACATTTTTATAATTTTTTTTTTTTTTTTCATTTTTATAACTTTTTTTTTTTTTTTTTTTTTTTACATTTTTTTATACATATACATTTTAAATTTTGTTACTGCCCCAGCAGAAAACTAAAAATATAATTAACAAATAAATAAGTAAATACAACATGGTACTTTCATCACTCTTATCTTCATAGGTGCACAACCAGACAAACAATGGTAAATGGAGGAATTATTATTTTTTAACTTTATCACCTTCTAACTGCCTCTTTTGTATATACGGGGGTACAAAATGATAAGAATGATTACCTGACCCGCCCACCCACCCTTTAATAAAAAATTTTATAATAGCATTATGACTCCATCGAAACAATACAGAAATATTATATATGAGATTAAATATACGCAATGCAAACATGGAAGAAAGATTGAAAAACAATTTATGTTGCTGAAGTACAGAGAGATTCTTGTCCATGTGTTATGGCAGAACAAAATGATGAGACCGGAAAAGATTTTTCTAAATTTTAGTGGAATTTGGGAAAAAAAAAAAAAAAAAAAAAAAAGGCTTTCTCTGTGGTTAATAAATTTAATAGATGACTGTGGCGTAGAATAAATACTTCTCGAGATGATGAAGCACACATACCCCCTCGAATAAGAAATTTCAAGTCTTTTTTTAACGATTTGTCGGCTCCCATGAAACCCCAAACATTCTCTGCGAAATCTACGTCCTATTTACTAGTAATTCGCAGACCAACCAAGCGAGGCAGTCGTATTATTATCAAATGGCATTTTTGAGTCTTTTGCAGAATTAATAATTTTTTATAATTTTCTCAAATTATTACTAGTGGATCTGCAGATCAGGAGCCTCAATGTCCTATTTGCATCAGACATTATTCAATAGGTCATTTTTATTTATTCCTTATTATATAATAGTATATATTGATTCGATCGACTTGTTACCATAATCAGATACATTAATGACGGGGATGCCGGCCCCTCAACTCCCCGCTGTATCTCTCTTTGTATACCTATCTGTATATCATATATATGCAATTCCTAATAAACGACGGTCTTGTGTTATTTCCCTGAAATTCATAAATACCTAATTTCATAAGTACTAAATTTCATGTAAAAAAAAAAAATACATAGCATATCGTAAATATTTTGCGTAACCTTTAAACTAATTACCAATTCTATGCCCACAGTTTGCGACAGGAAAACATTCTTTTAAAATTCTAATAAAATGTCATTATAATTGATGGGGTGTAACCATGTTAAAATACACTTTTAAATAATACCGACTATAGACCGTAATGGTCCGAAATTCTTTTAGGTATCCCGGAAAAATAGCCACAGTTATTATAAACGCCAATAATAAGAATGCACCTAATTTATTATAACTCATTAATTTTTTTAACTAATTTACATCATTTGGATGATTACAGTACTTCCTCGGAATTAGTTTTGTGTGGTTCCATAAATTATTTAGTCTATACATACCCTTTTCTAAGAGTAAACAGGATTTTAAGCATCTTTATAATGTATGTTAATTCCATTAATTTCAATGCAGGATAAACGCATTAAAGTGCTCGCTTAACTTAAAATTTGTCCATAGGCTCTAATGTTGTGAAATTCTTTTGTGTGTCTCTGTAAACGAGCCATATACATTGTATACACCAGTAAAAACTATTCAGCTTATTTTGCGTTTAAAATTAAATAATTGTTCCAAATTTAACATCGTTTGGATGACTACGTGACATTGCCAGAACACTTTTGTAAGGTCCCGTAAATTAGAAAGCTTAAGAGCACATCTTTTCTTCAAACAACATAACTTTAAGCATCTTACTCACGTACGCTAGTTTAATTTTCTTGATTGCAAAGTAATGATGTTCAAATGCGTTTAAACGAAATTCACCCCATACGCCGAAATGTTAAGTATTTTGGCGTAGCCCTGTATGCAATCCATAAAAAGTAGAGACATAAAAAATTATATATCTATTTCTATACCAAGCCTGAATGTGTGTGTCAATTTGCAAGTCAACAGCGTGATTTTTGCGACCGATATCGCGCGACATACAAATTCTTTCCATCGGCCGTAATGATAAAAAAAAAAAAAAAAAAAAAAAAAAAAAAAAAAAAACTTTGGCATGTCCCTGTACACGAACTACAAATGGAAAGCACACCTAAAACTATACAGCTAATTTTGTGGGAATCATGAGCACGTGTACCAAATTTCAAGTCAATAGCGGGTTTTTTGCGGCCGCTATCGAACGACATACAAATTCTTTCCATAGGCCGTAATGATAAAAAAAACTTTGGCGTGTCCCTGTACACGAACTACAAATGGAATGCACACCCAAAACTATACAACAGCTAATTTTGTGGGGATCATGAACATGTGTACGAAATTTCAAGTCAATAGCGGGTTTTTTGCGGCCGCTATCGAGCGACAAACACACAGACGGAACCCAAAACCGTTTTGAGTCTCAACAAAGGACCTCCACTGACGCTTCGGCAATTAAAACTCACTCTCTCTCTCTCTCTTTTTTTTTTTTTTTTTTTAAATCCATGTTTAGAAATTGCTTTCTTACAAATTAATTTTGTGGACTTTCTCTGAAAGCAATATTTAGCTACATACCAAAAAGAAATAACTGCTTAAATCACTAGAGAGTCCCCTCATTATTGACGCTTTAGTTTTTTTCTTTTGGAAACTCATGTCAGTATGAATGTATACACCGTCGGGACCATTCAAATTAAACTTTTTTCTGTCAATGAAAATACTTTTAGTCAAATGTTTTATTTTACTAAATGTTTCTTCGAAAACTAAATGAGAACTTTTTTTACAGCCCGGTGTTAAAGTTTTGCATATCTAAGGATTAACTATTAATTCCTATTTGTATGGCTCACACTGGTGCAGTCGTCCTTAAATATGGATTCTGGTTTATTTTGCTGAGTGTACTTTATTTTCTACAATGAAAAAAAAAAAAAAAAAAAAAAAAAATCAGGAGTCCAGATCATCTCGAAATATTTATGTTGATTTCGCAGTTATGTAGATAGAATTTGCAATAAATTAAAAACGACTATTCTAAAGTTTTATTTCATCAGCAGTGCTATGAAGGGAGCATCCATTGTTACATTAAGTTAAAATTTTGGCCTTTTTCAAGACTATTTATCCTCTCCCTTCATTATTTTCTGAACTGAACGAAGTCTTTAAAATGCTATAAATTTGCATATCACATTTATTTGATTTCTGTTGTTGATGGTATTGATAATGTCATTTTGTACCCCCGCTTTTCATTTGTGAACCGCGTTGTGGATTCGTTATGAAATACACTTATATACGAGTTTAAAAATACACGATTCTTTAAAGAACGAAGGTTATATATAATATGCACAGATTTTAGCTTACACACACTTACATTTTTTAAAAGTAAAAAGCAAGATGAAACATGCATAATTGTAGTACATTGTAAAAAGTATACACTGAAAACAATATTACACTTAACCTTAGAACACTAGTTTGTTTGTATTTACCGCTATTCACTGCAGATACGCAAAATTGAGGTGCTCATGCAAAATTCCTTTTACATTACATATGCTTATTTAATTGCTGTTTTACCTCATATTACTAACTTTTCATTAACTGAATATTTATTTGCATTTAAAAATATATTTGAAAACTATAAAAATGCATACCAATAATGGAAGACCGCGCGTAGAATTTACGTATACGGAAACTTTACGTTACACTAGTGTTCTAGGTTTTTTTTTTTTTTTCTTTCAGGCGGTCAGAAGGTTTCAAGTAGATAAATGAGTGCATGGAAATCTAAAAGTGCAATTTATGTTTATTGAACGCGGAAGTGAGGTTTCATATCCTTTGAACCAATGAACCCTGCTGTTCTGTTCGCACATACTATACGCAAGTAACACTTGCATAAGTCAAAATGGCCCACTACTTTCTCCAAACTATTCGTAGAAAATTATTTTTGGAGATAAGAAAAGGTTTAACTGGATGTAGTCTTCTAGCTATTGTCATTTTATAAAGACATTCTAGATTTTATTATTTTTAATCACATAAAGCTTGAATGAACTTCTAAGCTTGCGAGAAACGCATTTGCTGACTATACATCATTTACTCCTATTTTTCCTGGTTGAAAAAATATTTGAATGTGCAAATTTTTAAACACAAAACAACATCAGATTCTAATAAACCTAACAATAAACCAGGATTGTGTTTAAAAACTTTCATTACAAATGAAAGTAAATGTAAATCTTTCTAGGAGTACACGTTTAAATCATTTACCTACAAACAAAGTAATCTACGTTCATGAAAGTTTCTCTCTACATCTTTATATTTTATTTAATCGAATAAATTTTTCGAGGATCCATTCGATCTTAACAAGGCAGCAAGGTTAAGCTCTGAGACAAACCATTAAGTGAAATTTTATTAACCCGATCAGGTTATCGCATTTTTCAGCACCTTGTCAGTTTATCATGGGCCGCTGAAGACCCCAGCAATGTTAGAACACGTAATTTTTAATGAAAAAAAAAAGTAATAAAACTCTTGAATACTTTTAACTTAAGCGCAGACGATGAATATTGCAAAAGAAATTTAAACAAATATTTTATTTTTCATCAGAAATAGGCCCATTTCTATAAAATGTAGGCATTTACTAAAAATTTGTCACTTTTGAACAAACTGAGATACTTGAAAAATTCAAATTGCATAAGAAAGTTTAAGAATGGTATTTTTACGAAAAGAGTCATGGGCACGACAGATAAATATTTCTTCCATACGTGGATTCTGACGGATGAGACATAAGAAAAATGGCACGGGTATCCAATGAGCCACGATAACCTGATCGGGTGAAAATGTCAGGAGAAAACAAACGTCTTATTGTTCTAATAAATACAGTTCTCCGTAATAACTTAAAATGAAGTTCATGACATAAAAGAGCGTATTTTACTCTTTCATTAGTTTTTTATTTGAATTTTTATGTATTAATCACATTTGGAGAATTTTTAAAAACTATTTCTAATAGTTCGAATTCACTCACATATGAAAATCAAATAAATTTGTAGCTAATATTTACATTAGACTTATACCCATTTAAAGCTTTCTGTGTTTTTCGGATAAACACATTTCAACACGCACTTTTTTTTTTTTTAACATACGAGATCACAGTGGATTGGATTTAAACTGTAACCCCCCCCCCTTCATTTTTTGAACTGTAAATCATGAGAGTTTGAATAACAGTTTACAAAACTCTCTTCAAATTAGATTCAATTTCTGAATTCACACATTATAATTTGTTAGTTTACCATATATAGATAAATGCCTATCTTCTTTAGAAGATTAATCGTATTAAGATGCCTGGTCGAGACACAATAGGCCCATTTATAGCAGCAGTTTATGTTCATTTTAGTCTAAGTTTCACGCTGAATAGATGAATTAATAGATTGATTCGATTATATCATTTTAGATTAAGAGAGACAACATGTAGAAAGAAAATAATCTCTCTGAAAACTCCAAAACTTTTTCTACATTAGTTTCCAATAAATATTCTCCGTCGATTGCAATTTCTCTTCCTTATAAAGAAAAGTTGAAGGCATGATTAACGCTGATACTGTATTATCTGCTAGAATAACCTTCTAGATTAACTTTTCGAAGATTTAAAAAATATTCATTTTAAGCAAACAATTCAGGTGAGGTAAGACTTTGAAATAAAAGCCGACGTCAGAAATTGGTATCCATAAATTTAATGTAGTTTGCATTACTGAAAAGTGTTCCCATAATTATGGAAAACGTCTGCAAACATTTTCTATTGTTCAGAACAAATTATATTGAAAGATTCCAATTTCTGTTTTAACAAATATTTTACTTTAACATAAGATATGCTTAAAATTTCGAATACACGTTTGCTATTGAAAAGGGAGGCAGAATTGTTTCATGTTAGAATGTTTCAGGATTTTTTTAACACCCATCGATATTTAAATTATTTAATTTTACTTTTAATTAATTATCGTCTGGTATTTCGATAATTAATGTCTTTTCATAAATTCATCATGATAACCATGAGATGGAGAGAGAAAGCATTTAAGCATGGGTGAACGGTGCTGTGTGTACGTCTTTCTAAGCAATGCATAATCATGTTAGATTCGGAGAAAAA
The DNA here is from genome assembly GCA_963930645.1 of Salticus scenicus. Lineage (NCBI taxonomy): Eukaryota > Metazoa > Arthropoda > Arachnida > Araneae > Salticidae > Salticus > Salticus scenicus. The sequence goes on from OZ005658.1 coordinate 20,881,375, forward strand.
CATGCAAAACTTTGAAAAGTTAGGGCCCAGCAATTGCCATCTGGCATAATGAAAGAGTAAGAAAAATTCGGTTATTTTGCATTTCTTTAGATTATCGTTAAATTTAGTTCAATGAAAAGCATTAATGCAACATAATTTTTTACTGAAATTTAATAAACTACGGAATTTTAAGTGAGATCGTAAATGAAAAATTTAGCTTATATTTATACTTTTTGATATTTCCATTTTGATAAAAGTTTTTTAAGAATTACACATAGAAAGTATCGCCATTTTAGTCAACTTTGGATATTCAGGATAAATTAAAATACATATACATATTTGACGAAAAATTGTACAGGCAAAAATGAAGGTGCATCTGTAAAATTAAGAAAAGAGATTCAAATGAGAAGAGAAAATATGTATTATAGAGAAAGTAAAGAAATCAAATAATCAGGTAATTTGATAAAGTAAAGAAATCAGAACAATCTTCTCTAGAGGGTGTTTAAATATTACTGATTACACTTTATATTTTTATTTATTTAAAGGCTTAAAAAATGAAAATCTGATAGAAAGCTTTTTCGACAAATAAGCAAATGAGAAGCATATTGATGTCAAGGATAAAAATAATTTTCAAATTTCATGTAATATTTTTTGCAGGAAGAAAAATCTTTAAAATTTTAATAATGATATATATATTTTTTTTTCTCTCTCATTTTTAGAAATGTACTGCGAAAACATAATTTCGTGTTTCTTTCTTTAGTCATACACAATTATTTTAACTGAGCATGAGCTTTGAACATGTTTCGAACTTTGATATAAATGAAATTTGGAATCCTTTGTAAGCTGAAAATCTCATTTTATTTAGTTATCGTGTGTGAGAAAATTTTGTGTAATTCATTACACAATCGGATTGCCAGCTAATAAGTTTCAAAAAACATTGATCGGGGAAAGAATTTCGAATTTGATGATAGATTAATGATAGTTTTCAAAGAGACTGAAGTAGAGAATATTAGAAAATATTCAGAGAAAACTTTAGCTTTTTTTTTTCCTCAAATATTTTTCCTTCCTTTTGCTTCTTCTTGGAAGAGGCAAATTTTGCAATTTAGATGCAAATTTCGAATATTATTTTTGCAAAATAATATTCAATACTGGTGATAAAAAAAAGTCCCCCCCCCCCCTAACTCTTCTGTATATCTAAATCTTTCTTTTCCCTTCTTTCATTTTTCATAAATTTTGAGAGCTAGAAATGGGGGAAGAAGAAATTACGATCATTATTTTAGTAATTATTTTTAACTTTTAAAAGCTAAACATAAAACTACTAGTATAAAATGATATATGTCATTTCAAACGAAATCCATTTTAGTTTTGTTTTTATTCAAAACCATTAGCTCATTCGACATGGTAATTATGTAAATGACGCCGTTAAATAATTCTGCTGTGTTTTTCTTCTGATAACGTCTTTTAAAACGTATATTTTACCTATTTACTGGAAAAATTTCTACAACAAAAGATATTACCCACCTGTTAAAATAATATTCAATACTGGTGATAAATAAAAAAAGTTTAACAACTTTTGTCTAACATTTTAGATATTAAAAATTCCTCCAGAAATTGCGTCCTCCAAATGATTAAATCACTTTATTGCTTTGGAGTCATATTTCTCCGACAAAATATTTACAACATTTCTACGAAATATGATAAAACTCTGACTTCCACGCGGAACAGCCGCGCGTAGAAAATACATTTGATTTCAGGCTGTTTTAGTGAGAATTTGTATCACTGATTCAAAACAATCCCTCTCCAAAGGACAAAATCACTTCGAAATAATGTAAAAAAATAAAAATAAAATAAAATAACTCTAACAGATTATAAATATCGTTTAACAAAATCTTAAAGGTTAATATGTATATATATACATATGAAACTATTAAAATGTATTTATCACGCAAGAACTACTCTTAATCAACTGGGGGGCGGGGAAACCCCTGAAAGTGATTTTAAAGATAGTTTTTAAGTATAAAATACATAAATTTAGTGATATATATATATATATTACATAAGTTACTATATTTTAAGTAACTTTTTTACAAATATTTGAAAAAAAAATTATGAACTTTATTATAACTATTATATTTAAAAAAATCTCAATTATTTCGTCGCTTGCTAAGTGGAAAATTTTGTTTTGTTTCTCCTCAAGGAAATTCGCAATCCCTGTAAAAGTGTCTCCCCACATCAAGATTGGGCAGATTTTGAAGATTTTTGATGTTAGAAAAATATGAGCAATATTTGAAGTTCAATGCTTTCATACGTAACTTTTTTTTTTCGTAATCTAATATATAAATATATATATTAAAAATAACGAAAAAATTTTACCTGTCAAAAACAAAAAAAAAAAAAAAGAAAGAAGGAAGGAAAGAAAAAAGTATATAGGCAAACGAACTTAAATCTTTTAAAAAAAAAAAAAAAAAAAAAAAAAAAAAGAGGGAGGAGGGGGAGGGTGCGTAAATTCCGTTTCTAAACGCCATTTTCATATTTTTTTGCAGAATAAAAGGACAAATGTTACGCAATCGAGAACAGTCATTATATATTAAGCAAAAAGTAATTGGAAACAACCTTTGGAATAAATACGTCATTTTTCCTAAAGTAAATTCTGATAAATTATTTAATTTCTTCCATATACTTCTCACTCCTTTTAGAGGTAATGAGACATCTAATACATTTTAATGAAAGAAATTCGAAATACCATTTATATATTGAAATTAAACGGAAAAGGAATTGGTTTAATAATGACGGAAAAAGATCACTAGATTTTTTTTTTATGAAGAAATCAAAATAACAGTACTTATGATTAACACATTTGTTGTAAATATAACATTTAAAAAAATATAATAACATTTTTAAAAGGACAAGTTACGTTTCACATGTAGTGTGTTTAAGATATTTTTTCTTCTTAGCTGGTCTTACCCCACTCCTTCCTCCTTTTTTTTTTTAAGGAGAGCGGGTATAGCCTTCTTTAGCTTATGTATATATGTAAATATATATGTTATCATAGCTTTTCTCCTGACAATTTTCTTTATGACTGTTTTTTTTTATATGTCTGTTGGAATTTAAAAAATTTTTTAATGGCTATATATATATATTATATATAATATTTAAAATAACTTTCTTTTTTTTCCCCCTTTAATAGCGTATACATTTTTTCCTACAAAGTGCTACCCAGCTAAAAAAAATCTGCAAAAAAACTACAAAAATATTGTCGACAATCTGAAAGTATTTGGAACAAAAAACATAAAATCAGCGTAATAATTTCAATTTGGAAGCAAAAAATTTGAAGGTAACTTACCCCCCCCCCCTAAATTTTCCCCCCTTAAACTTATCATTGTTCCAAATACCTTCAGTTTGTCTTCATTTTTTATAGTTTTTTTTTTTTTTTTTTCCAAGACCTTTTTTTAGCTGGGTATTTTTGCAGCTAGCTTCTTAAACACACTATGGAAACATACATATCGAAAAACATACATAATGAAACATTTAAAAATAAAACGATACATAAAAATAATACCCATATTCATGCAACAGGAATATTATGTAGCAGCATACTAAACATTTAATATTTCAAAGCAATAGTTTGAAATGGGACATTTAAAGAACTGTTAATTAATAATATATATATATATATATATATATATATTTTAGTACAAAACAAGCACAAAATGTACAGAAAGATATAAATATTCAAAGACAGATTTATATCGTGTAGCTTATGATAAATAGTGTCCAACAATATTGACATTTTAAAATTTAAAAATACAACAATCAAAAAATATTTTTTAAATTTCAGGCATTTTTTTGCTAGTCAGATTTTAAACAGATTATAAAGTTACACAAAGGTAATTCAAACGTCCAGTTGTACAACATATTCACAATCATAAAAAATGAATTAACTTCATTAACACATATCGTAAATTTCACAATAGTTACATAATAAGAGGGCTTTTTTTTTTTTTTTTTTTTTAAAGGCCGGCTGATTTTTTTTTTTTTTTTTTTTTTTTTTTTTTTGGCCGGTTGTTATATTTTTTCTTTTTTGGCCGGCTGATTTACTTTTTTTTTTTTGGCCGGCTGATTTACTTTTTTTTTTTTTTTTTTTTTGGCCGGCTGGTTTACTTTTTTTTTTTTTTTTTTTGCCGGCCGATTTACTGTTTTTTTTTTTTTTTTTTTTTTTTTTTTTGCCGGCTGATTAACTTTTTTTTTTTTTTTAGCCGGCTGATATATATATTTTTTTTGGTGGGGGGCAGCCTTTCTTTTTCCCCTTGCCGGCTTTTTTTTTTTTTTTTTTTCAGCCCACTTTTTAAACAAACTCTATTTCAACATAAAAGATATAATTTACTTTAAGTATCCACAAGGATGTACAACATAAATGGCACAACGATATTAAAGATAACACATATTTAAGAGGATATTCAATTTATAAAGATACATATTTGCAAGGATACATTTTCTATTTATAAGGGCATTCCAAAGCAATAGATGTAAATCTGTCATTTAAACTACTTTAGAACTAACAAATATTTTTAAGATTAGGATAAGCAGAAAAAAATACAAAAATATGCAATACATTAACATTTAAGACACTTTTTTTTTTTTTTTTTTTTTTTTTTGGTTAAAAGCTAGTGCATCCAAGAAAATAAACATTTCACTATATATTAAAAATTTTAAAAGAAGCTATTTTTTTTTTTTTTTTTTTTTTTTCATTTTTCTTTTTATTTTGAAGCTACATTTATATATCTATATAAATAGACTTTTTTTTTTTTTACTTCCTCATTTATACAACTTTCATCGAATGATATGTGAGCATTTTGGTAAAACCTTTTTTTCCCCCCTTTGTAGGGTTTTTTTTTTTTTTTTTTTAAGACAGAGGACTATTAGTCTCAATCTACGGATTTTTACGATACCAGTTTTACGATACTTGGACAGTTATCGAAGTCGAATATTTATGGAAAATATAATTGAGTAATTTGAATGAAATGTTACAATTTGAAGAATAAAAAAAAATAACAAATAAAAAAAAAACTAACAGTCCTCCGTGGTAACTAAATTCTGCTTTTGCCAGAATTTCATCAAAATCGTTCTTTCTTTTTTTTTTCTTAGAAAGGTAAAGAAAAGAAAATTAATAATAATCTCTTCAAGATGGACACCATTAAAAATGTTTTTTTTTTTTTTTTTTTTTTTTTTTTTCACACAAACATTTTTTATAATTTCACGTGTAAATATATTTTATTATATGCCGAAAAATAAATGAACTCGTGAATATTTTTGGCAACAATTATAAATTAAAATAAATAATTTAAAAGTTCAGAAGTTAGAATTTCTAATTTTATTTATTTATTTAATTTTTTTTTTTCTTAAAGCACACTAAGCAAATACAAATGATTAATTTTTTATTCTTATGTATCCACAAGTGTATATCACATGAATGAGAAACACACTTTAAAATAAAATTTATATTCATATTTATTCATTTTTATTTATTTTTTAATAATTTTTAATCATCATAGTTATATAACTTTAAACTTTTTTTTTTTTTATAGCCACACTTTTTTTTTTTTTTTTTTTTTTTTTTAGCAATTAGTTTTATTAATTTTCTGAGCACTTCTAAAACAAGTCTATAGAATAACACTAAAAGAAGACAATTTTTAAATTCATAAACATATGAAGTATCTGTATGCTTTCATTACTTAAAATTATATACCACATTTTTTTAAGATGATTTTAATTTCAAACATGATTTTTTTTTTAACATAAAAACTACATCCAAAGTTTCTTTTTAAATTAAGGGACAAGTAAATAGAGTATATATTGTGCCATTATATGAATATATACATATCTAATAAATAATATAAAACATATTTTAACTTTAGATTTTAAATATCTATAAAAACACTTAAACACCTTTTTAAAGCAAATATCACATTAAATTAAATAAATTCATTTTTTTTTTCTTTTTTTTTTTTTTTACACTTTCTACGTTTTATTCCACTTTAGGGTATATGCCTGCGAACTTTTTTTTTTTTTTTTTTTTTTCTTCCTTTTCGTGAAAACACTGAATGAAATAGTGCAGTTCATAATCTTCTGATGAAGCTGTAGCCTATTGTAGCAATGTTCATACAAACTGAATTTTTTAAACAGCATTTGTGTCACTGTTTCTGTCTGCACTAGTTATATGTCGCATATTTTTATAGGCAGTATATAAGCGACTTCATTAAGATAGTCAAGTCTTTAACAAAGGCATTTGCAGAGTGAGAGTTCAGGTACTGCGTACTCGTGAGTCTCCAAGATTACTCTTGCGTGGAGAAAGGTCGAAAATAAACAGCCAAGTTCTAGTCGATGAATGTTCTTTGGTGAGCGTATATGTCAACTCGTTGAATATTCTTGAAACAGTCCAAAATAAATGTCAGAGTATCACTTGTTGACAAAATAAACAGCTTTAGATGCACCACAATGCAGGAAATTCGCCCATTCAAGAGCCATAATCGATCGTCTGAAGCACAGTCTCTATCAAATGTTCACTCAAGTTATTTTGTTTCTTTTTACATTCTTTGACAGAATTTATCAAAAATTCTGCCTAATTCTGTGATTAAACTGCAGTAGCTCCACATTCACTGCAAGTGTATTTTCTCTGCAACAGTCCATTTGATGCAGAAAACAGATACAGTCCTTTGAAACAATATCTGTAAAGCCAGTTTTTTTTAATGGTCACTGTCACTGGGATCCCGCCTACTTTGATTGGGGATCCGTGACAGTGGAAAAAGTTCCAGTTGAGAACGTAAGTTGTGTGGTGCGTCCTCCACATACCGAGCATTCTGCAGGTAAATGTAGTACTCTAGATCGAAGACTGTGCATAATTCTTTGCTGGAATCCGACGATTCATTCCAGAACTTGGCTCCCATCGAAGATATCAGTTTGGGCAGTTGTTCACTTTTCTCCAAATTTGGTTACTAAGTGCATAAATTCGTCGTCAAGTCACCAGGTGAGACTTTAATGGAAGTGAATGGAAGTTCTTTCCTCATTCACTGAAAATATATTTTCACTTCAACAGCACATTTAACGCAGGAATTTAATGCAGGAAAGAGATTCAAATTCAGTCCTTTGGAACTACGTCTCTGAATACAAAAAGTTTTTTTTTCCAAGTAGCCTCTGCCACTGTGACTGGAATCCCACCTACTTTGATTGAGGATCCCTGACAGAGGAAAATGTTCAGTACGGAAAAAGTTGGCTGCGTCAACGTATCACTTCTCACCAAATATCGTCACCAAGTGACTAAATTCATCGTCAAGTCGTCGTCAATTTACACTTAAATTGAAGTGAATGGATTGCAATTTGTTTTCACAATTCTGAAAATAATAGCACATTTAATGCAGGAACACATTTAGTCCTTTAAAGCAATATGAAGAGCTTTATTTTTTCCGACACATGAGCAACCTATGTTGCTGAAGAAATACAGAGTCCATGATAGATTTTGAAATTGTGTCTGTCACTGTGACTGGGATCCCGCCTACTTTGATTGGGGATCCCTGGCAGAGGAAAACGTTCCAGGTGAAAACATGTTGTAGGGTGCCTTGTCTTCTTGCTCAGATCTCTATAGGCAAATGTAGCATTTAAAGATTAAAACAGTGACATTGGCCTTTTTTTTTTTTTTTTTTTTTTTTTTTTTAATTCAATGAAGAAAAAAAGTCACTGATTTCTTTTTTTTTTTTTTTTTTTCCAGGCATATTTCCACATAGCTATACCAAATATTCAGGGAATTTATTTAAAGTAATACGATATTTACTTATAAAGGTATTTTACCCTTGCACACTTTTATTTTATAAATTACAAAAGGCAGAAATACATATTGCTTGTAAGCTTATTAACAAAAGATAAATATTAAAGAATATTTTTTAAATTTTTTACAGATATTTCGTGCTTGAAATCTTAATTAATATTTACAATTTGAAATAGGGAACAGAATTTTTTAAATAAAAAAAATCATCTAGACAAAATACAGTGCAGTCCAAATTTTCTCGTGCCTTCAGTATTCTCTATTCTTCAAAAGCTTTCCTTATTCTAGAAGAAAATTGCTGAAAGTTGTACAAACTCCGTTGATCGCACTTCTGAATCAAATATATTACCGTTTGGTATCTATCGATAATTAAAATGTTGGTGTATAAAACTGATTCTCATTTAATAATAATAATTATATATATATTATATATACTTATTTATATATATATATTTTTTTTTTTTTTTAAGAATTTACTTAAAAATACAAAATTATGGATAAAATGAATTTTACATTTTTTTTTTTTTCTACAGTCAACATGCGATCAGCGGAGTGATACATACCTGAAATGCAGTAAATTTAAATAATTCATTGTTAGCACACAGCTGCCAACTTGGCCTTTTTTTTTTTTTTTTTTTTTTTTTTTTCCTTGCTACCAGAAATTTTTATAAAAAAAATTAAGACATTTCATAGCAGTTTTGTAAGATTAAATAAGATGAACTTTTTTGTTGTCACAAAAAATTTGTATTAAAGAAAAAAAAAAAAAAAAAAAAAAAAAAAACTAGCTGGCACCTGTGCTAACTGTTTCAAAATTAAACACATATGAGTGACCTTTTTCCTTTTTCACAACTTCCTTTTTAAACCACAGTTTTATATTAAATATGGCGAATTTTTCTTAGTGAAAAACAAAACATAATGAAAAACAAAACATTAAAATAAACACAAAAATGTGTTTTAGGTAACATTTATCCTTTTTTTTTTTTTTTTTTTTTAATTGAACGTGCAAAAGAAAGATGAAATATATTACCACATTGACATTCATTTTTGCTTTTCTCGATGTGAAGAGACGTCTGCCAGGGATATGCTCATGAAATAAATTTAGAATTTTCCTCTTTATGCTCGTACTAATTAATAAGCAAATTTAAACACTCGAAAAAACGTTAAACACTTCTTTTTATAAACAATTTTTTCTTTCTTTTTCTTTTTAATATAGATATATATATATATTTTTTTTTTTAATCGTGTTTTATAACGTAAAAGGAAAGACTTTTCTCAATTTGGCAAAAATAATTTCATGTTTTGAATTTTTTTTTTTACTTTATATATTTCAAAAATTAAAAATAAATATTAATAAATGAAAAAATAAATGAAAATAAATATGTAAAAATAGAATTCGTAAAGAAATTTGGTTTCTTAGGGCAATTGCTTTGAATCAGTGTTGATTTGAAATTTTCTCATCTGACACTTCTTTTTAACATAAGTAATGCATTTCGGTACTTGGTGCATTTTACAAACACTTTCTTGAAGAATTTTAACTACACTGTGACAAATAAGTCTCATAAAAAAAAAAAAAAAAAAAAAAAAAAAAAAATTCTTAAAGACTCGCGTTTTTTTTTTTTCTCTAGTTTAACAAGAACAACAGAAACTATACGTTAAAATAATTATTTGTTTCTCGAGCTAGAAAAATACAAAAGAGATGGCAACTTATAAGGATTCCAAATTGCGAGTATCCAAATTAAATTCTTGCTCACGGCCATTCGATTTGCTTTAAAATACTTTTAACTAAAAGATGGGGAATTTTGGATAATTAAAAAAAAAAAAAAAAAAAAAAATCTAACTACTCTAATACAATTTCAACGTTTTCGTTTTATATGAAATGTGTTTCAAGCAAAATAAGTAGAAAATGGAGAAAATGCAATATTATATATACATATTTCTTTCCCAAAATTTCATTCCTTTTTCCTGTTTTTATTATGTGTTTTGAAAAGTTTTTACAGTATATATATATATAGAGAGAGAGAGACAGAGTCAGATAGATAGATATAATAGGATAAAATATAGTAATTCTAATACGTTTTTGGCGAAGTATTTTCTTCAGTGATTTTGTAAGCTAAGACATAAGTATAAAATATAAAGAAAAGACTTGTTAGAAATAACCTCTGAAGATGACTGAGACATATAACTTTTTAAAAAGAACAATTTATTATAAATCGTTTTCATTCCAAGAAAATGAATATTGATTATAAAAGATAAAACTTGAATTAAAAATATGATTTTCCGATGGAAAGAACAAAAAGTAAATATAAGCTTATATTTAAGGCAAAAAACAATTTCTATAATTTTCATAAGGAATTTATAAAGTTAATGCAGCTCGTTAATGTTATGGGTATAGGTTAAATAATCTGAACTTTCGTAAATTGCACAAAATTTAAGGAAACTAATGTAGAAAAAATTTACAAATTTCCACACTTTGGAACCAGATGCAGCGTGACTTATCCTTTTTTTTTTTTTTTTTTTTTTTTTTTTTTTTTTTCATACAAATATTAATGCTGAATTTGTTTGATTTTCATATGAGAGTATCAATTTTTTGTATGTGTCTCAGAGCTCACTAGAATCAGAATGTTGTGTCTGGTTGTGACCTATTAAGATAATAAAGAGCAAAAAATAATAAAATAAAGAAAATAAAGAAAGATATAGGGACTTACCTATATCTTTTTCGTGGAAGGTCCCTCATTGAAAATCCTAAAGAAAGAAAAATTTGTCAGGACATTGTAACAAGACTGTATATTTTAATTAAACTTTTTTTTTCTTTCGGTTGGTTGTCTGGTTAGGTGGTTGAATTTAATGATTAAAAAAAATAAATTATTGCTACATTTGAAGGACATATTGATTATCACTATGTATTTCACTCTACACATTTAATAAAGTATATTGGAACAATTTTATTATCAATAATTACAACTACTATAATTAATATTTAGGATTTTAGATAACTATTTCAGTTTTTTTAAATGGTAAAACAAAAAATAGTTAATAAATAACATAGTAATAAATTAACATGTTTGTTTATGAACGTTTGATCATTATAAAAATGAATTATTAATATTTTTTTTTTCCTCCTTAAAAGCTTTAAGTACGTGTAGAAGATAAATTTTACAAAAAAAATAAAATAAAATAAAATAAAATAAATGGGAAAAATAAATAAATAAAAAATCATATAAAAAATGCGATAGAAATAATTACAAGATAAAAAGAACTTCTTACATACCACATTTTAAATTTTCTATTGAATCGCATAAACTTGACAATACTATGTATTAATAAATACATTTTTAAAACTTACTTTTTTTTTTTTTTTTTTATGAATTAGCCCATCTACTTGAAAGAAACTGTTCGAATGCGTAATAAAGACAGTAATTACATTTAAGTTAGATTAAAACAGTTTCAAACACATTTATTAAGTGAATAAAAATATTAAAAGAATGCATTGTTATCGTCTTTTGAGCTATTCTAAGTTTCAAATGTCTAGCTACTTGATAAATTAGTTAAAAGTCGATTGCAAGATTTGTACTGGACGAACAAAAAAAAAACCAATAATGCGAGTTTATAAAATTATTTTTAAAATCAACACTTACGTGTTGAGCCTCCCCTTGAAGCAGAGCATGTTATGGCTGGAGGGGGGCTCAAAAGTTCATGCTCCCTCCTCCTCTTGCGACGCAAGATGACTCTTGGCTGAGGTTGAGGAGGGTCATCTGGAGGGTCATCTTCACCCGAATCTGCTGGCTCCCCATCAGAATCCTAAAAATAAAAACAGGTATAAGTCAAACAGTTAAAGTGAGGAGGCTATTATGAAGGACATTTTATGTAAATATATTTAATCTTTTAACTAACTGTAGATTCAAAGCAACTAACGTATACTACTTATTTTTAATAACTTTTGTACATCTTTTTTCTTCCTACGTATACTATATTTCGTAAGCGCAAGATAAAATTCACCCATTTTTAACATCTTTGTCCTGAATTAAACTAACATGAACAAGTATAGTTAGCTTTAACAAAAACCATTTTTTGATTACAATACAGACTCCTGGCGAATTACCTCTATACGTTGAACATTTTATTTTTTCAATTATTTTTGTTCTGTTTCCTCAATTCAGCCTTTATTTATTTATTTATTTATTTTTTATTGATTATTATTAATGTTTCTACATATTTTGTATTCCCACTGGAATTATTTTAAAGTGAATATTCTTCTCCATTTATTCAAATATAAAATAAAAAATACTGGCCAAATTATTTAAATATTTTAATCGATTTAACTAGTTGACAAACTGACTTTTGTGAGTTTTTGTGGCCAATTATTCATGTGCTTATTTTTTGTCCTTATTATTATATCATATCCTACTTTCCAACTTTCTCATAAATAATTGTAACATTGTTACGCCTCTTTAAAAACACGCCCTTTTTTCCACATCACTTTATTTTTAGAGTAAATTTCTCCAAATGTAGTTGCGATTAAATAAGAATAAAATTACTCCAACAAAAGACGGGTACAAAAAATGTTACGATTCATAATGAGATGGTAGGCAAGTACGCAATATACATATATTTCTTACTAATATTTAAAATAGGTGGTGTGTTTGATTTTAGAGCAATAAACTTTAAAAATTAAATTTGAACTATTTATATTGCGTTAACCTATTGAAGATAAAAGGTGTATTCAAACAACTGAAGAATTATTTAAAAATAAAATTTCACTTACAAGGGCTTTAAAAAATGAAAATAAATAAAATTTATAATAGAGGGATAAAATTTTAATGTTAATTATTATTTGTCAATTGAATGACAGGAGTCATTAAATTTTAGAATGCAAAGAATAATAAAAAGTTATTAAAAAGCCCAACATTTGTCCTGTACACAGTTATTCTAATTACCTTCAGGTGTGGAATACATAAACTAACAAAATATATCCACGTTGCAGGACTGACCATAATCCAACAAGATAAATAAATTGTAGTATTAGTAAAAGTGCAATGTCATGTATAAATCTCCTTTACTTTTTTCTCGTATGATATCTTTCAAGAAAATTACAGAAGAAACAAATTTTTATATCACATGATATATAAATTATCTGTTCTGTTAAGTTTTTTGCTACATAACATTTTCTTCTCTTTTTTATTCGTGTCGATAGACATAACGGTATACGCGAATTTATAAATTATTTTAGTGTTGTCTTATAATAAAAATTGATAACTTTTTCAGCAACGATTTAAAAATAAATGAAGTTGTCAATATTTAACATTCTTATTTTTGGTATACTTACCGGGTGAATAGCCCTCCTCCTTCTGATATCAAGAGGAGGAGGAGGAGGAGACCGGCGTGGTGAGGGGGCCCGTGGTGGCCCTGGTGGAGGGACTTGGTCTTCAGGCTCGTCGTCTCCGGGAGGTGGTGGCAGTGGAGGAGATGGAGGGGGATGAGGTCGAGGAGGGGGAGGAGGCTGGGCACCGTCAGGCGGACCGGCAACATCCTGGCCTCGTCGAGGTATGTGGCTGTACGAAAAACAAAAAAAATCTAAGAAAAAAATTTTACAAGGTAAAAGTTATTTTCTTTCATGAAATTCGCTTAAATATTTTTTATTATATTCAGAATCTCTTAAAAAAAAAAAAAAAAAAAAAAAAAAAAATCAGTCAACTTCTTGTTTTAATGTGTAGATGAAATACAAAAGTATTCTCACAAAGCCGTTAAGAATGGAAAATCATCCTGTGGGTAGAATGAGTTTTACTTATGATTATAAATTAAAGCACCGAATGAAGCCTACACAATTTAATCCTGTGAACGGAAGCACTTTAAATGCGAAATTAGGGTCGAAGGTGCTGTTACGTTGACAACGATCCTTAAAATATAACATTCGGAAATCAATCCAAGCAAATCAGGTTGCTCGAAATTACGAGAGTCAATCTGAAATTATTTTATACACTGCTAAACAGTACGTATTAAAAAAGTCAGATCTTAATAATGTTCAAAGTGGTCCCCTCCAAACTCAAAGCACCTTTTTGTAGGTGAATTTTCCAAAGATTAAATGCTGCAAGACATCTATTCCTCGGAATCTAAGAAAAATACGCTTATATATATATATATAAACCATTTGATAATAAAAGAACAGAATGAGAACAAAGAATAGTCAGTGAAATAAATCACCCTAGAAACATACAGAGGTCAAACAAAGAAACTAGTCTTAAATTGATTTAAATTTTAAGATTAATAATAATACTTACTTTAATTTTTGGGGCTGCAAAACCTGTTGAAAATTAAGATAGGAACGTTTAATTCGATGCTGAAGAAAAGAAGGATTACTTTAGGATAACATTTTAAGGGGGAGGGGGGACAGAACTATGTTTTGAAAAACAACCTATTTATTTTGAGATGGACAAAAGAATTTCGGACCAAAGCAGAACAAGACTGAATTTTAAATGAATAGCTCAAAATGCTATGAGACTATATATATATGGGGAGCAAACATTCAAAACGCGCTTTCTCCTTCGGATACAATTTTTCAGACAACGTAAAATCTAATAAATTAAACACAATAACTAAACCTAAAGCGTAATTATCGTTTATTTATATGTATTACTTGATACCAGGAGAATATGTCGTCAAATTTAGGAAGATATGTCCACGCACCATTTTTATGCTAAGTTTAATGAAAAGTCACTCACTCAGTTCTTTTATTTTTGGAGAAAACACGGTTTGAATGTTGCGCCTCATCGATTTCATCTTTGGAATGAAAACGACGACCCTGCAAAGCAAATGTTTCCTTAGATTAAAGAATACACAAAAGTCACACAGAGCAAGATCAGAGGAATAGGTTTGGTGCTCTATCCTTTTAATGAGATTTAGAAGTTTGTCAATCTTACCGTAGGATAAAATATGCACTGTCGTGGTGAAGCGCAAGTCTCTTACATTAGAATTTCCGGTAGAGACTTAATGTACCAGTCGCTATACAACCCCTGGCAAAAAGTATCCGATCACTGAAAGATGTGTCTAAGATACGTTACTATAAAAGGCTATTTTTCTAAAAATTTATTACATTTTTTAAAATAAAGTTTTTTATTACAAAAGTATCTTACTTTGTGACATGATAAAAAATAATACCATAAATTGCAATTAATTTTTACAATACAGAGGAAAATTAATATAAAGTATTCAAAGAAAAAAATGTCCGATCATCACATAACCGGGAAAAAAATATTCGATAAATTTCAATTTAAAACTTGGTTGGTCCTCCTTTTGCTCTAATAACTGCCTTTAAACGGCGGGGCATGGATTCAACAACCTTTTCACATAAATGTGATGGAATTTCCTTCCAGCTTTCCTTGATGGCTAGACGAAGTGCATTCATATTGGTCGGTCTTCTCTTTTCTATATTATTTTTCCAAACATTCCAAATATTTTCGATCGGATTAAGATCAGGACTATTTGCAGGCCAGTTCAGAGTCTTTATTGGAGAATTTCCGTTTTTATTTAAGAAATCCTTGACCCGTTTACCTCTATGGCAGGACGCATTATCATCTTGAAATAGGAAATCGGAGGAGTCACCAAACGCTTCCTCGATGCTAGGTATCAAATAATGCTCTAAAATGTTAACATATACTTCTGAATTGATTGTTTGCAACACTATACACAATTTACCAACTCCTTGAGATGTCATGCAACTCCACACCATAAATGAAGGCTGATATTTAGCTTTAGTTTTTAGGCAATCTTCTTTGAACTTTTTATCAGCTCTCCTCCACACAAACATTCCAGGGTTATCCCCAGTTCCTAGACAAACACGAGATTCGTCACTGAAAATAACCTTCTTCCAATCATCAGAAGACCAGCATTTGTATTTCTTGCACCATTGAAGACGATTTTTCTTGTGTTTCTTAGTCATATATGGCTTGGTTTTGGCTTTGCAGAAGTGATATCCTTTATTATTTAAACGATTTCGCACTGTACGTGCACATACCTTTACTCCATACTTTGACCACTCGGCATTCAGTTGTTTAGACGTACACCTTCGCATAGATTTGGCAAGATCAACTAATTTCCTGTCTTGTCTACTTGATGTTACTCGTGGTCGACCGCTTCGAGGCAGATTTCTTACATCATTTCTTAAGCGATATTTCTTCCAAATTTCGCAAACAGTACTTTGAGCACATCCAAATGTCTTAGCAACCTTTCTTTGGGAAATTCCGCTTTTTAAGCGTTTAACAATCAAAAGTTTTACATCATTAGATAATTCTCTCTTTCGAGCCATACTTCAGCAGATGCGAAACTAACTTGTAACTTTCAAACTACAATTTGACCTTTTATACCGTCTTCTTCGAACTTGAACGCATGCGCCGAGTAAAAGAAATTTGCATATATCATTTAACTGTGTTGCTTTTGTTTGCGATCAAATACTTTTTTCTCCACACAATGATGATCGGAAATATTTTTCCTTTGTGATTCAACGTATTTTCTCGTGTAAACTCTTAACTGATATTGTAATTTCTATTACTATTTAATAGAATTTGACAAAATTAGTCATATTTCACAAAAGCATACTCATAGGTTTGAAAAAAGTTTGAATTTGTGAAAAAATAACCTTATGTTTTAACGTATCATAAGCACTGTTTTCGGTGATCGGATACTTTTTGCCAGGGGTTGTATGGTATATGTGTGGGTTATTTCATTCAGACAATGAAATTGTCATTCAAATAATTTTTTCAAATGTAATCCAAATAATTATAATCAAAACAATACAAAAGAGGAAGCAAACTTACGGAAGCCGTCGGAACATCCTAAGCATCGTCCTCATTCTTAGGACGGCGGCCCTTGCTTCCCTCACGATACCTTCGTAGGCCCGGGCAAACACCGGCCCGTTCAGCCGCTCTACCTCCTGCATATAACGAATAAAAATCATTAAAAATAAATAAATAATATGAATTAGTACATTTTGTTGGCACATTTTATAGGTTCGTTATAAAATAGTTCAAATGAAAAAATATTAGAAGTTCTACAGATGTTCGAAAAGTAAGTTAACACCTTAGCACGTAAGGGGAATTTAAAGTATTCAAAAATATCTACTTATTTATTAAAATAATAAAAAATTGCCTACTTAGGTTATTCCATATGTATAAGGAAATTACGTAATATCCATACGTATAAACAAATACGTTAATTTTATGAATAAGCAAAATTACCCAATTTTGATTATTTTAATTAGTAATGTCTTCTTCTGTTGTTAACTTTTGATCTATTTATTTGTATAAAAATGTAAATTTCCCAAAAGAAACATAATCTTTAAATTATTGCTGACGATTTATTTATTTTTTTTAAGCAGTTTTACAGAAAAGAGATTTTTGAACATTCAGCATACAAATACAGCTGCAATGTTCACTGTAAGAGAGTTCATTTCTTAAGATTCCAGCCAAAAATGCTACTCATATTTGAAGTATGTTTCTTTATACAACTTTTTGATAAGGTATTGAAAATATGACTGATACGAATCTTTAATTTACATAAAAAAAAAAAAAAAAAGAATGCGCGAAATTTCTTTTTTACATGTTACATGCCATCTCATATCTATATTCGAATATTTGAAGCATAATTAATATAAAGTAATTAAAAAAAAAAATTAAGAATTTTAAGTCACTAGATCACTGTCTTGATGATAAAAAAATAAAAATAAATAAAAAGAATGAAGGAAAGAAAGAAAACATTAACTCATGGCATTTCCCTGTGTGAGTCTTTAACTCTTCCGTATTAAATTAATTGTAAGCCTCATTAGATTCGGCACAGAGACAATTAAACTTTAACGCAATGAGGCATTTGATTCATAAAAATTTCGAAGTTAGAAAATAAATAAATTTACCCGTATGTCCCCGTCATTGTTGATTTCCTCCAAGAACTCCTCCTGCCACCTCCTGTTGGAAATCGACTTCGTCTGAAGCCTACCCAGGAGACCTGTGGAGGTGGCTCGTAGAGACTGGACGTAATTACCATCGTCTGGAACGAGAGAAAATCAGTGAATTTATAACAGTTTTAAACTTCTTGATTATAGTTGTTGAATTTTCTACAAAAAATTTTCGTATTACTAATTTTTTGTCGAATGAGAGGCAAGTATTATTTTTCTATTTGTTTTCAGCGAAAAAAATAATACTTTAAAATATATATAAATTTCCATTGGACGTTTGTTTTAGTGACTGCATATTAAACATAGTAGAAATGTATGTAAAATCATTGTTTTACCAAAATGATCTAAATGAGAGTTAGCAAAAGCAGTTTTTATTCCCAGGGGCTTATTTAAGTCAATCGACGGGTTAAAAAGCGTTTTATTCAACACCAGCAAACCCGTGCGAAAATTTCGCACTTTATTTCGCTTCTTATTTACCTTTAAAATTTGTAACTTATAAATATTATACCAGTTTCACCCCCTAATTAAAATTTTAATTTACCAGAAGCCAAATTATTATTATAATCAATATATATATTGATCGTGAAATATTATATAGATTGTCATTAAAGAGATTTTTCACAGTAGGTGTTTTTTTACGTAACTCCCCCCCCCCCCCCCCTTTTTTACCTAAACTCATTGCATTTATCAACTAAAATAAGTTCTGTATTTAATGCCTAACAAAACCTAATAATTCCGAGTCATTTGCTTCGGATTAATAAAAAGAGGAAAGATATCTGCTGTCCCCAATAAATGACAAACAGGTCTTTCAGAAGAAGGATGTTCCAAGAACTGTCAAAGACAATCTAAGAAACAGAAACATTATAAAATTTAAAAACAAATACGGTGAAACGTATTTCGATATTCCCTCTTCTATATTTTTTTCAGAAATTTCTATGGTTTAAACTTAGATGGAAATAAATGTCAACAGAAATAAATGAAATGCACTTTAGTGGTTGATTTCTATTTTAGAAATCTGCTTTCGTTTTCAGTGATATGCAAAAATTGTTCTTGAGCACTATGTAATAATAGAGGTTAATGTATTGTTGTGTTCTTGGGGATTCGTTAGTTATCCGAAAAATAAAAGCGAATCCTGAAGAGGCTGGAAACTCTATTTACAGAAAATTCCAGAGGAATACAGTTCTATAAACCAGGTATCAACTTCAGTTTCACCTGTAAACACAGCCTCGATAACAGCTGTCAACAGCAAATTCACAGTGCAAACTGTATCAAAGCATTAACGTAAAGGAAGGCTATAATTCAAAGAGGCTCAGGGTTTTTCGGAAGCAAGGAAGCATTGGCGGAAACTAATCCGAGATTCACTGTGATTTGGTGCAATGAGTCTCCTTTTATACTCCTCTGTCGAACCCAGAATGTTCTGGAAATTGATCTCATTAACCAATCACGTTACAGCGTCCATCTTTGATAAATCGATAAGGATTTTCTCGCCAAAAAAGTCGTCAAGGAGAAAAAAAAATCGCCAAATTTGGCGCCAAATTCATTACCTGCCTTATTGGTGGTGCTGGATTTAAGGCGGATTCACTGCGTAAGTGTCCTAGGCCAATAGGGGGATCGCCCTCCGTGGGGGTCTTTATAAAGGGTCCTATAGCCCGTATTTACTCGAGTTTCGGAGGAAACCACGGAAAACTTCGAACGGTTAGGTCGATGAGCGCGACTTGGGATCGAACCCGGCACCTCCCATCTACCAGCTTTGAATGCAGAACTACTTGGCCGCTTGTGGGTCCCTGCCTTATTGGAGCTTTATAATGAGTTTTTAAGGGAAAATCAGTTATTTTAATGCGAAAAAGAGCTAAAAATGCAAAAAATTAACATTTCATCAACTTACCAAGCTTTTTTGAAAGAATCTCTACAAAAATAAATAGAATTATTTACAAATTCGCAACAGTATGAGATGCTGCTTGTTACCTTTAAATAATCGATGGAAGTTGTTTTGGGACGTTCATATTCACATTTTTCAAATTGTTGAATTACGTCCTATTTCATTTATTAACAGTTACGTAATTGCATATACAGTTCTTTCAGAGGAGTGCAAAAAAAAATATATATATATATATCCAACATATTACATGTAAGATAGTAAAAGACTGAATACGATTTTAGTTTGTAAAGTTGAAAACAGCTTATGTGCAGCAAGAAATATTAAACACTTCATTAAAACGCCATCCATTAAAAATTTAAACACGACGCTTTGCTTGCCTAAATTTTTGACAATGTATTCGAGTTGCATTTCGGTGAGTCGGTGTAGTCGAGTTTCCTTACTTCAGTGTCTTAAGGATTGTAAAAAATAAATCGTAAATTATATATATATGTTAAAATCGCTATTGTTTCGCTTTTTCCCTTTTTTTTTTTTTTTTTTTTTTTTTTGAAAGAAACTAAAACCTTGCTCATTCTTCGACATAACCATAACTTTCTGAATTTTCCCCGATATTTGCTTGGAGATTTTATCATAAGTAGCGCAATGTATCCGGATATAAATTATGAGAATGAGATATTGCAAACAATTGCAGATGCGCTGTTAAAAATTTAGTAAAAAGGCCATATTTCATCACATATTTGACATATTTGTTTTTCAATTATTATATATATATATATCGAATGTAGTAAGCCAAGTATTTTAATAAACCTGGAGTGACTCTACTAGACTTTCAGAACATTAAGTAATTAACGATTGTATAAATTAAAGAGAAGTCGTTAAATAAACAAAAGGGGAAATTAGAATTGGAAGTTTAAGTATTTTTCACCCTATAGCACAATATTTAATTTTACGCTACTACATTTCAAATAATTTCAACTCATAGATCATATTGATAAAGAATTTTTATTGTGTCCCTATAAAGTTCTATAAGCGCTAGACTCACAAAAAATCGTGCGACAATGACCTATAACATGTGTATAAAGTTTTAGCTCAACCAAATAAGACTTTCGCACTTTTAAAAATTTGAGTTCATAGGCCGTACTGATAAAGAATTTTTCTTCGTGTCCATGTGTAAAAAAAAAAAAAAAAAAAAAAAAAAAAACTATAAATACTAACTTTCAGCTCAATCGAGTAAGGCATTCAGATGCTATCGTACTTTAAAAATATTGGGCCCATAGGCAGGGATGGAACATGGGCGCAGAACTCTAACACTATCAAAGTAAAAAAAAAAAAAAAAAAAAAAAAATCTCTTTCTTAAATCAACGATATTACAAAACGAGACATTTCCTTAACAAGTACCGGTAGGAATTCTGCGCCCGTGTATCATCTCCGCCATAGGTCATAATGGTAAGCAATTATTCTCCGTGTCCCTGTAAAAAAAAAAAAAAACTGTAAATGTTAAATTCACCAAAACAAATAGGGTTTGTGCTGTGGTAAGCTATAACATACGTACCAGCTTCCAGCTCATTCGAACAAAATGTTCAGACGCTATTGTGTTCATTCACTCACATATACAATACATGCATACATATATTATCATAATAATATTATAGTTTTAAAAAAATTAAAGAACACGGTTTTATAGAAATGTGAACTAAAAAGCACAAAATATCTCAGTATTAAAATGCAGGGTAAGAGAAAATCGTGTGAGTGACACACCATAATATTTACATACATTTAAATCTTTAATTAAAATAATTTAGAATTAAACAAAAACCATTTTTAAAAAATCTCCCCTGACTGGGCTCGATCGCTAGACCTTTAGGTTCGTAGCGCGGAGCTTTACCTCACAGCAACAGCGTTCATGTAAGGAAAGTCTTTTCTTACAATATAGATTTTTTTGTTTGCTCCCAGAGTGGATACAAACCTACAAACATACATACAGGTCAAGTTAATAAAAGCGTGTTAAAAATAGTAAAACATGAGCTCGGGGAGGTCTTTAAACCATACAGAAACACCAAAATGTTGAAGTCAGGTTTTTGAAACTATTATAATATTTTTTTGTATGTTCGGAAAGTAAAAATGGGTTTGCACTGGTATGAATATCTTGCATTTTACATTCAAAACACGGACAAAGATTCCTGGAGATGAAAAAAAAATCGTTACGATTCATAAATATGTTGTTTGTATAAAAATTAATCAGATAATTAAAAGAAATCTTATAATAGTATTCTACAGTTGCAATGTATTTCAAGAGATTTTCTTCTTTCTTTCCTTTAAAAAAAGAACTCATCCCTTTTATTTATTTATTTTTTTTTTTTAATTCCGGACGAAATTTATTTTGAAGTAGTTGATGATGAATGCCGAATCTTGGTAAATAGAACAACACACGGAATTTTATATTTACACTTTATGCAATGTTTTTTTTTTTTTTTTTTTTTTTTAATAATTCCTATAAAATTTATTTCCCTTCCCTCCCCATTTTTATTTACACAAGATCACCATAAAATATTTTTTTTTAATGTACGATAAATGTAGTACGTAGTATATAGCTCACACCCTTTGAGAACGTTTTGTAATTGGAAGTACAACGCAATTCTTAAATTATTTAAAAACAGAAAGAAAAATCCTATACTCATACATGTTTTTAAATGCAATTTTTATACGTGTGTACATAATTATTCACAATTTTTTTATGCATAAATACACTGGAATATCGTTTCATATTCCAATTCAGAAAGAAATTGAAAGTTGTGACTTACCAGCGACGTGGACGTTGACGTCCAACGTCTCCCGATTGATAGAGATCGTTACGAGGTAATCACCAGGGTTGTGAACGATGTAGTGGCACCGATATCCCACCCCTGGGATCACCTCGTATTGAACTCTATCAATTACGCCCTGTCCCTGAAGAAACACCTGCACTTCAGCTTCCCGGGCGTCCCTCCTCTGATGGAACCGTATTAAGAAAGGTCTTAATGTTCCTATAAAATGGAGAAAGAGAAAAATCATTAAAAAAAAACACTTTTTGCATTTTTCTTATGGACAAAAAAGCAAGTAATACTTTATAACGAAAAAGGTGTATCACCTTCTGGTGCTTTTTCCTGAACAGAGATCGGAGGTTAGAAAGACGTGTTTGTGACGTAAACGTATCATTTGCACCCATTCGCACAGAATCAATTGATATTTGACATTCTAATGTTCGTTAAAAAATTAATTTCTACGCCGGAAGTAGTAGTGTTTAGTCACGTATATGTTTCGGTTTAACTATCCGTGTACACACTTGTACGTAAAATAAACATTGGAAAAAAAAACAGAAACAGTAATAGTAGGTCAGGTATCATACGAAATCATTTGTAAAAAGAGCATATAGGCCGCAAATTCCGGAAATGCGACTCAAGAAAATGTATGCCCAGGATTCGCTTCTCCACTAAATGAAGGTTACGGGATGACACCCCAAAGAGTCCTCTAACTGAAAAGCTAGCAAGGATAACCAACTGAAAAGGATAAATCATTACGTTGCCAACATTGACAGAATGTTGAAGAACTCCCCAGATTTGTCCCCAAAAATTTTAGAATTCCTCAAAAAAGTCCCCACAAATATTTGGTCCCCAAAATTGTCCCCAGAAGCCACAAAAATCCCCCAAAATGGGGACAAAATCCTCAATCTGGCATCACTGTTTTGCAATTCGCCGCACAGTGTGGCGGTCGGATTTGGGCCCGGCGAGAAACTCAGCCGAATTAGACTGCGCGATGAATGTGTTAAATTTTTCCACAAAAGTGTTAATCAGCCCCAGCAGTCCATGTCTCAGAGTGGTATGTTTATATAGTGTAACCACATATTCTACGCGTTGCAGTGAGGGCGAGTTCAAAATCTTGGAGGGGTACCAAGTTGACAGACAGGTAGGGATATAGTAAACATCCAGTCATTCGGTTGGTTGGAGGATTAAGGCCGATTGACTCCTTATGTGTCCTAGGCCTATAGGGGGAATGCCCTCCGTGGGGGTCTTTCTAAGGGGTCCCAGCCCGTAACCCTCCAGTCATTCGGTGTTCTCTTATTGCTCATTTTCTGTCGACGGAAAGGTTATCTTCCCTTTCAGGGGCAACCAAATTTTCTTTATTTAAAATCAGTAGCCACCAGAAATCTCCAACAATATTAAGAGACAAGAAATAAATAAAGTTATTCGTCTAAGTTATAAAAGAAAAAAAATTAAAAAAAAAAAAAAAAAAAAAAAGAACCTGGAGACTGTTTTTGCAATTTTGAATTAAAACTTGTGTGGTTGCACAATGCAACCACCGCCCCTGAAAGGGTTAACCGTGGACTCGATGAGTTCGCACTTGCACAGAAGTTAGCAAGGTCACAAGAAATGTGTTAAAAATTACTTACATTTTGTTAATCAGCGATTGCTAAAAGTCTAAACATTTAGAAATAGGAAAAAAGAAAAGAATACTTTCTTAACTTTTGAAGAGCAGTGTAAATTACGACGGCAAATAATTAACAGGGTGGTCACTGGTCAGGGAAAGTCAGCGAGTCTGGAAAAGTCATGGAGGAATCGTTAAATTTCATAGCAACTCAAGGAATTTTAACAAATTTTGCAAAAAAAAAAAAAAAAAAAAAAAGGAGAGGGGGGGGGTGCATTGGATTGTTCATTACCGTAAATTACTAAATTCTTTTCTAGTTTCATGAATATTTGTGGATTAAACCGGAAAAGTCAGGAAAAGTCAAAGAATTTGAAAAAGCTCTAATATGTTAGCTATCCTGAATTTAAATAAATAAAGGATAAATCGTTTACGATATTGAGGTTTGAATGCAGAAAAAGGTATATTCAATGTGTGTGTGTATATATATATATCCTTAATAATTTCTTTTAACCTAGCATATTAGATGTGTTATTCCTACATTTAAATACATAATTTGCTAAAATGAGTCGGAATTATCTATAGAAATCTGAGAACTGCCAGACGAGAGGACAGACAGACAAGCAAACCGAAGTCAAATGTTTTTCAACGTTATTAAGTACCCTTAAAAGTATCCAGCAGGAACAGCGTTAAGAGATATCTGACTTCTCATTTTAAACTACGTTAACGAATAAAATTCTTATCGATGAATACCTTTGAAATTCATAAAGATACAATTTCCTATCAAAGGGGAAATTACTATAGATCAGTTGTATTATAACTGTATTACTTATATTCCATAACAAAAAGTACTTACCTATGGTTCCATCAAATAGGCCAGGGCCACTCAACCGGACCCTTGCACCTTCCAAATACCGGTGATTGGTTTCTAAAATAAACAAATAATAATTATTAAACTGCAAATATTTTGCAAAAAATTAAGTATTCGTGCATATATTTATCATATTGCATTAATTACATTTTAAGTTATTCCTATATTATTTCACACTGGTTTAACTGCAATCCAAATTTTTGAACAATTCTGTAGTTTGTGTTATTTTATATAATACACACATATTACTTTATGTAACAAATACTTAGTATTACACACATATTGCTGCAATCTGCGTTACTTTGTAAGAAACAGAAATATAATTTTAACAATGAAATAAACTTATTGTCTACAAGTCTTTTATTGTTAACTCATTCTAGTTTGTAGTGTTAATTATGATATTTACTCGCATGCGTTTACACTACAATTTTGAAATAATAAGACGAAGAATCTTAATAATAATAATAATATGGTGTGTCACTCACACGACTTTCTCTTACCCTGAAATTTAATACTATAAATACAGGTTGGAGATTAAGAGGTTGATAACGAGTACTGTTATGTAAACCTATGTCAAACAATTCAAATTAGGCTTCGGAAGAGTTTTATATGATAATTAATTCTGTGTGAGGGGACTACCACCCCCTCGACCCCCCCCCCGTTTCATTAATGCACCTACATTTATATGGAATTTTATTCGGTTATTAAAAAATAATTTATTAAAATTATTACTTAAACAAATTAACTTTTATGAAAATGCAGACGATTTCCATATTAGAGAAGTAACACTAAATAATAATAAAAAAAAAAAATGTTGAATTTATTCTCAATATTACATTTTTTTTTTTTTTTTTTTTTTTTTTTTTTTTTTAAATGGGGATTTTTTTTTTCTTTAAAGTGCTTTATTTGGGGGAAAATGTGAGCTTAAATTTATTAAATACTTTTTAACTTTTTTCCAAAAATTTACATTTTTAATTTTAAATTGAGTTGGGGATTTTTTTTTTTTTTGGAAAAAAAACCCTTGTTTTGGGGAAATTTAAGAACTGTTTGGGGAAATTCACTTTGGACCATCTGGTAACACTGGCTTAACTTGAAATTCATTTTTGAACACTTGAAATACGCATCACACATATCGGTAACAAAATTATTGAAGCGCTAGCAATAATTTGTATTTAAGGGCCCTCTTCACTCACCGCCGCCGAAAGCCGAAGCTAAAGTTATTCTATGGGAAATTTTTCTTTACAAATAACTTATTAACTAATACATATTTTTAAATTCTGTTTTAGCATTCTGAAAATTCCCAGCTGTTAAATGGACGGACCTTTTTTAAAAAAATATTTATATATATATATATATATATATATATATATATATATATATATATTTTTTTTTTTTTTTTTTTTTTTTTTTTTTTTAAGCTGCAAAATACGAATTTTCAATATGTGAATTTTTTTCATTTTGCAATTTCAAAATAAAATATTAAAAATTTAAAAAAAAAAATACATTTTTAAAAATGGTCCGTCAATTTAATAGTTGGGAATTTTCTGAATGTGAAAACAGAATTTAAAAATATGTATTAGTTAATAAGTTATTTGTAAAGAAAATTTCCCCATAGAATACCATTGGCTCGGGCTTCCGGCGACGGTAAGTGAAGAGGGCCCGTTAAGAAATGTGCACATGATAAAAATTAGCGATCAGACTAAAAAAAACAAAACGTGAAAAATGTATGTGTGCTTCAATAGTTTTGCTAGCGACTGTAAATAGTTAAAAATTATTATTAATTTTCTTTTTAATTT
This sequence comes from Salticus scenicus, assembly GCA_963930645.1. Taxonomy (NCBI): domain Eukaryota; kingdom Metazoa; phylum Arthropoda; class Arachnida; order Araneae; family Salticidae; genus Salticus; species Salticus scenicus. The sequence goes on from OZ005658.1 coordinate 20,908,051, forward strand.
TTTAACTTAGTGTATTAGTAATAACTTTTAAAATTATTTTCCAACTTATTTTGTAATTGTAAAATGTTTTGCATGATTTGCAGATGAATTATTAATTTTCATTTATATTCGGGTGTCGGTTCGGGTAAAAGAATGCGTGTTTCGGGTCGGGTTTGGGTATAAAGAAATCGGGAGCGGGTCGTCATAATTCTCTTGCGCGTTCGGGTCGGTTTTCGGGTTGATTAAAAAAAAATCGGGTTCGGGTAGGGTTGATTTAAAATTCACTTTTCGGATTCGGGTCATGTAAAACCCGACCCATGCAGGACTTTACACAATGGCATATCTCAATGGGCTCTTCCCACTTGACGTCAGAGGTCACATGATAGATGAAAAACAAATAGCCGACGAACTCTTGTATATCTATTGCGATTGCTGAAATAACATATTTTCTGTTCTTATTTTTGATCAATCGTATTTAATCTGTGTTATTCTTTTATACATCATCATTTTTAATTCATTTTATATCATTATTCATCATCTTTTGTTTGCTGTATACATTTACAATCATCATTTAGTTTATATTTGTTATTAATGTTCCTGAAGAACATGCTAAATACTCTGATTTTTGGTATTTAAATCAGTGACAATGCAATATCGTACTGCGTAAATCCATTTTGTCCAGTAACTAAGTAATTAACTTGTTGTAACACCTTTATGAAATTAAATTAAATTAAAGCATTTTCAAATTTCAAATTATAATCCATAAACATTCCATAAAAACAAGCTATTATTTATTACTAGATCAGTTAATGTAACAGTTACACGTTACACTAGAACATACAAAAATCGATTCTTACAGTTGAAAATAAATAAACACATAAAGTGTTTCTAAAAAATTATTAAATTTACAAATACAACTATTCTACTGTTTACAAATGCACAATATTACTTTTATTTTATTTTATATTAAATATTAACATTTTTGTTTTTAAGAACAATATTTAATTGAATTCGATTTTCAGAATTCGATTATTCGTTTTCCTCTATCACATGATTGAGCAGACGAAACTGGGAAGAGTTCATTTAAAGTACTGCAAAATATAAAAGAGAAGTTAATCTTACATTGTTCCCAATGAAAATATGAATATATTTTTTTTTTTTCTTATTTACTTATTTTGATGAAAACTGAACTGTAGTTTTATAACATGCTGTCAAGTACGAATATTAATTTTTATGTACGCCTATGTAAAATTTGACTAACTTTTGAAAACCGCAATTTCCCCCCCCCCTCCCCCCCCCCCCACACACACAATAAAACACGGGACATCTTAATTGGTTACAAAAATTTTAGTCCACTAAATAAGGGATTTGTGTCAGAACAAATTTGGATAAAGCTAGATTTTTTACAGTCGATAGACACTATTAAGAGATGAACAGGGTGTCCGAGAAAGTATCTTTACACTTTCACAAAATCATAAAAGATAAAGTAACAAAGGTATAAACTTACTGTTTATTGTATCCAATGCATAAATTATCAAAGTTTTACACAGAAAATATTCAGAATAATTCAATGTGCGCCACATTAGTAGCATGCAAAACATCCAGTTGATAAAAGATTGATCTATTTAAGTTCTGTAGTCTAATCTTATTTATTGATTTTTAATCTGTTTTTATACATTTCCATGCAATGCTGGGGAATAACAACACGATAAGACTTTGCAATTTTCATACGATGCCGCAGAATTCCATACAGGCTGATTTGCAGCTATGGGATATAACCTGGAGGCAGGGCCCGACTATGCTTTTTGAAGACCCGGGGCACTGATGCCATTTGGAGGCCCCCTTACCGCACTGTAAAGAACTTGCCAAAAGAACCCATTCTCAAAAACAACAATAAATAAATAAATAAATAAAAATAGTGCATTTTTTTAATTTTTCTTCAATTATACCTTCTAGTTCTTTTTTTTTTTTTTTTAAAGCAACGTATAACAAAAAGTGATCAGCCAATGTTTAGGAAATTAGACACAGAATTTAATAATTGTTCAAGCTAATGAAATACAGAAAGAAAAAATTAATAAATTTTTGTTTCTAATGACATATATTGAAAAAATTTGTAGTATTACGTCTCAATTTTTGGAAATGAGGCCCCCAAAATTTGGAGGCCCTGGGCAAGTGCCCTGTGTGCCCGTGCCATAATCTGGCCCTGCCTGTAGGATATCATTTAAACATTAGTAATTGTTTTCAACATCTTTTTACACCTTTATTTCCCTTTTCATATTCAATTTTCAAATCCTAATCAGTATCTTTAGTTCTATGTCGTGTCAAATGTATTCGAAGATTTTTTAACAGTAAGGGTGCAGTGTAAAGATTTTTTTTAAATGCCTCTCATAAACCATAATGCAATAGATTCTTTTTGAATCCCTGTACATAAAACAGAGCGCTATTCAAATTATTTTCAATAAAGAGGAGGCATAGCGGACTTTAATTAGGTAAATCAGTTTCAAGACATTCTAAAAATATTTACTGAATCTAGAAAGCAGATCAACAGATAGACAGAGACAGATCGAAGTTAGAAATACGTTTTAACTTAATTTCAAAAACACTATAAACACAAACAACAAAACATTTGGATCAGTTTCCACATAAACACTCTAACGTAACTGAATACCTTTTGTATGGCCTTGTAAATCGTAAATACCATACTCTGTACAAAACATGCTTTTGCAACCTATGTTTAATGCATGTTAATTACGTTATGTTTTGTGCAGTATAAAATTATTAAATTAAGAAATACTTCGTTTAGACAGAATGGTTTGCAATTTTTTTTTTTTTTTTTTACGTGTAGATGCACAGAGAGACAAATAGACAGACAGAGAAACAGACAAACATCTTCGTTTATTATTATAGATTTTATGGTTTAAAATATTAATTAAAACAGATTATTGAAATAGAGTAAAGAAAAATTGTAAAGAATATTTCCTGGGAATAATTACAGGAAAGAAATTAAAGAAGATTAACTCTGAAAATTTTAGATATAATTCTAAAGTAATTATTAAAACATCACTATGTATTCTATGTTCAATGAATAAGGGGAAGCTTAGAAGCAATTTAAAAAGAATACATTGCTCCACAATACCTATCAGCCACAAACATTTTAAACTTAGTATAAATTTGATTTATAAAGCGATATTTTACTTGCTAAATTATAACGACGATTTTTACGCGTGTAGCAAATTTAATGCTTTTCTGATTTTTTCTCTTTCACAGAATCCTATTAAATTTTATGTCATTTTAAACTGTGTGGAATTACCAAATTTTTAAGGTAAAACACTATTTCATATTTTTCATAATTTTTTTTTTTTTTTTTTTAATGAAAGGGAGGAATAATCAAAACTACGCAATGGGTGTGTGTTGGTGTTAGGGATTAAGGCCGATTGACAACACTGGGGTCCTAGGCCTGAGGGGGAGTGCCTTCCGTGGAGGTCTTTCTAAGGGGTCCTAGCCCGTATTTACGCAAGTTTTGGAGGAAACCACGGAAAACTCCGAACGGCTAGGCCGACGAGCGCGACCGGGGATCGAACCCGGCACCTCACGTCTACCAGCTTTGAGCGCAGAACCGCTCGGCCGCTGGTGGGCCTACTACGCAATGGGGAAAAAAAAAAGTTTTTTGAGATTTCTATTTATTTTTATTTTATTTTTATTTTTTATCCTCACTGGTACAAATTTTGATTTTAGGGAAAAGTTGTAATTAAGAAAATTATAGTAAATATATTTATCAATAATAATAGTATAAAATTATCAAATTGCTAAAGCTGTTACTTTTTTTTATTTACAAGCAATTTTCTAATGGTTTTCGTGTTTTAGAGCTTAAAGGTTGGGAGGGGGGGAGGAGCCCACAGGGAGGGTGGTGGTGGTGGGCAATGAGGCCATTTGAGAAAAATGTGCCTTTTATCATGATCTATCAATTGGAAAATATTCAGTTTCATCCGACTTTATTATGATAGCGGCTTTTTTTCCCCTTTCAGTTACCTAGGTTATAACACTGAACTGCGAGAGTTTTCCGCGTGTACCAATTTTAATGCCTTTGAGGTGTTTTCCTTTTACCAGAACCTTATTAAGTTTCATATCATTTTAAACTGTATAATATTACCAAGTTATTAATGCGAGGTTTTTTAATTGATAACTTTGTTAATTCAGGTGATAGAAATTACCAGTAAAAAGAAACATGTTCCTTGAATTATTCTGGAAATGTCAGTATCTTTGGCAATGCTGAGGAAACGGAGCCCCAAACACACAAAATGAACAGTAGTGGCTTTTTTTTTTTTTTTTTTTTTTTAACCCTGTCTTAAGAGACCGTCTTAAATGTTAAAATAAATGTGTACTGTTTCCATTTTCTAATTTTGTGAGAATTAAGTTCAGCATTCATTTATTAGCAATAATGTTATTATGCTAAAGAAAAGATGTTTGAACATTCCACCCCTTCTATTTTATATGGGGCCTTTACCCACTTTGTTACAATAGTTAAGTGAATTTTCAAACACAAAAGAAAAAGCCTGAAATTCGTTTAGATTATAAAAACTTATCTAATACACATATTCATTCATTATATTGCTTAACATTAAAATGTATTTTAATTCCACATAAAATATCTTTTATTAGTTTTTAATGAGAAAGTAATCTTTGAAAGAAAAAAAATCTTTATAACTTGAGTTACAAAAAATATCTTTTCTTAGTTTTTAATGAGAAAGAAATCTTTAAAAAAAAAAATCTTTATAATCTTTATAACTCTATAAACAACATAATAGATTTCTTTTATATAGTCCTGTATTTTGTCCAAAAAGCAACGCTTTAAAAAATACATTTTGTTCTTAACTATATGACGGAAGGAATCCCACAAAAGCATCCTTATATACACTGTATAACAAAAAAAAACGACGCACCAATAAGAAGTGGGGACAAAAATTGGTAGATGGGTTGGAATGGTGGTCCGAATGGGACAAAAATTGGTAGATGTGATGTACATGTGAAGAAAAACAATTGATTACAGTTTCAGAAAATTTGAATGATTTAATCAAGAGAAAGGGCCTCACAAAGTAAACAAGTCAATAACGCGTTGGTCCACTTCTGGCCCTTATGTACGCAGTTATTGGGCTTGGTATTAATTGATAGAGTTGGCAGATGTGCTCCTGTGAAGTATCGTGCCAAATACTTTTCAATTGTTGCGTTAGATTGGTAAAATCCCGAGCTGGTTGTAGGACCCTTTTTACGATGCTCCAAACGTCCTCAGTGAAAGAGAGATCCGGGGACTGAGCTCAACCCAACTGAGTCGCCTGTTAAGGTGATTTGAAGTCACTGAAGTACCAGTTGCACGTAGGATAGACGATATTGATGAATTGGTGCTTGATTCCATCAAAACCTGTATGTATGTCAATTTGTGTTCAGTTTGCATTACTCCTTCTTGGTGAGTCACTTTTTTTGTTATAGAGTATATATAGCTTTATATCTAAAGAAGCAATAAAAGATTACGTTTGTACAGCCTTGTATATATCAACTGAAACTTGTGTATCAACCCTATTACATACAGAAAATAATCTTCAAATTACTATAAACTTATATTGAGCATTTTCCATTTGAACCGCATAACGTATCTGAAGAACTTTTTGGAACTTTGTAAAGAAAGAAATTGCGCTAATAAGTCTTCCTTCTTAAAGGAAAAAAGATATATACACCTGAATCATGTACATAAATTTTATTATGTAGTGCGCATTAAAAATTAAAACAAAACACTGAAATGTGAGCTAAACAAATACTTCTGTCGTTATATAACACGTTTCCAAGCATAACTCTGCTTTAAATTATAACAGGAAGGCGCTATTTTCGTGTGTGGTTTGGTTATGTGTACCCGACGTACACTATAAGAGGATTTTGCGAAATTTTCATCCTCCCCCCCCCCTTTGAAACAGGGAGAGGGAATCACGTTTCCAATCGTAAGGTTGTCAACATACAGGTTGTCAACTAAAGTGCACTCCTACTCTTTTAATTGCTAAACAACTGAACCTATAGTCATAAAAGTGGTATCTATGTATAGTAAAAAGTGGCAGTGTCCAGGGTTTCTACTCATGACCGCTTATAGCGCTACCTGTAGAAAAACGGCGAAATTACCGTAACTATTTTCAAAACGGCACAAAATACGAAAAAAAAATAATAATAACAAAGTTTAAACAAGGGTCCAAAGGTGCAGTGCACTGAAGCTTAAGGACAGAAGTTCGAACACAAAAAATAAAGGTATTTGGTGATGAAAAGTCTTATTTCTTAGATAGTTTCGACCTATCTCTGCGTAGAAAATCGTGAACAACCAAATGCACGTTTTAAAAACTTTCTGTTTTTCGTATTCATGTTTACAAGGTTATTTTCATACTAAATCGATGATGTTGCACAAGCTTGCAATTCGCTTCTTCCTTCTATTTTGTACAATTTTCATGGGGGAGAGGACACTCAATACGCAGTTTGTCATAAAGTGGACACTATAAGCTAAGAATGCAAAGCCGCTTTACTAACCTAGACACCAGTGTGTGATTATAGCTACAGCCATTCAGCAATGAAAAGGGTGGAATCGGGGCTTTACTGGGCATCCCGTGCCTTTATATAATTCTATATTGAATATGCGATAGCTAACTCAGATAATATACATAGTTTCAGAGCAGTCTATAAATGTTAATGAAAATTAGTACGCAGATTAGAACGAAAGAGTAACCAAAGTATAGAACCATTCTTAAAAATTGATGAAATGTGTTAAATCCTTCAACAGAACTTATGAAATTCTAGCAACCCCAAATCATAGTTCTGAATATATCTAAATATTTTTTGAGGGTTCCTGTTAGACTTCAGTACTAATCGCACAATATTATGTAGAAAGCATGTTATTATGCATATGAATAATAAATGTCAATTTCGCTATGCGTAATACAATACAGAGATATTAATAACAGGGTTTAGGAAAATTTCTCTGAAGAACTCAGTTATTTCGAATTTATTTGAGTTTTCCTGTACACAGACAATTAGTGATATTTACACAATTTTCTATAAGAAACATGCCACAATGAACACATCAACATATGAAATTGATATACCCCATGACATATAAACTTATATACATCATGCTATATCGACTGATTGTTTTGAATAACCCATATCAGTTTGAAGAAAGTGTATGAATATTTACCGAAAATGGAGTGAGACAGACTGACGGAAGTCGTAATCTCTCTTATACATTGTTGGAAAGTGTTAAATAGGCTTAACCCATCTAAAAATGCAATTCCAAGCTACAGTTTCTAAAGCATATGAAGGCTTTTCTTTGTAGCCCATTAAACCTTAATGCTAATCACACCGTATTTCGTAGAAAATGTTTTGTGCATATGAATGAGATAGGTCGATTTCATATACATTGCGCAATAAAAGTTATTAAAACACGGTTTATAAAATTACCTTTCGAAAAACGCAGTATTATGAAATGAGTTCGAGTGTTCCTGTACAAAATATCTGCAAGGGCCAAATTTTTCAATTTGGTCACGAATCGGGTCGGGCTGGATATCTTTTTGAATCCTCAGGCTTAACTTATTTTGTATATACTCGGGCCAGGTCTGGATTAAACTCTTCCCGGGCCGTGTCAGAACGGACTTTTTATAGTTTTTTCACTTTTATCGTTAGTTAACAAAAACAGATAAATGATTAAAACTTTTTCTTAGTCATTTTTATTTTCCATAATTTTATAGGCTACTCTGTTACCGGAAATTTTATTTTTACTTTCTTCTATATTCAATAGAAGAAAATATTCGATTCGTAAAAATTTTTCACTTCCGGTTTTCGACGGATTTACACGTTTTCAGAGGTGTGGAACACGATTTGACCATTTTCAGAAAATGGTCGGTCTGTCCGTCTGTGTGTATGACAAAAATTCTGTGGCAACTGTATCTCCGGAACTCCTGCTCAGAATTACATATAATTTTATATGTATTTATATAAATTTATATGCCTTGACCTAAATTAGTGCCTCTCAACTTTTGGTGTTGACTGCTGAACAGGTGGCGCTGCTATACAATGATTTCCGTAATGTAAGAGGAGGCTATATCTCAGGTTCTATTGAGTACAATCAAAGAAAACTTGATATGTAAGAAGGCCATTATAAGACCTTACACTATTTCAATTTGAATGCTTATTGGCCAACAGGTGGCGCTGCTATACACATATTTCCGCAATTTAAGGGAAGGCTATAGCTAAGCAGCTACTGTACAGTATTGCATATAAATTTACATGTAGATGCACCTTGACCTAAATTAGCGCCTATGAACTTTTGGTGTCAACCGATCAACAGGTGGCGCATCTACACAGCGATTTCCGCAATTTAAGGGGAAGCTATATATCAGATTCTATTGCGTATCACCAAACAAAACTTGATATTCGCGAAGGCCATTATGAGACATTATGCTGATTCAATTTGGATGCTTATCGGCCAAGAGGTGGCACTGCTATACTGAAAATTTACTCGAAAACGGGAAAGCTATACCTCAATTTCTATGGCAGATAACAATACGAAACTTGATATATGAGATAATCGTTATAAAAATGTAATTTTTAAGATGCTAATTACAGACAATAAAACTGTCTTTCTTTGGATAGTTAGTGTTAGATTTCTCTAAGATGAAAATCATTTGCATTCATTATGTTAGATAATTTTAATAAATAATAGTTTTAATATATTATTCGTTCTTAGTAAATTTGTATAGAAAAATATAGAAGAAAGTCTTGTGGTGGCCACAACATACTAATCTTAGAAAATGTTCGTAACTTCAACCGGACTGACTGTATCTATTTTTACTCTGATTTCCGCAAATATTTTTACCATGTTTCAAAACTGGTGTATGTTATTCAAGGACAGAATAGCAAATTTCCTATTCAAAATGATGCGTATGTCGGTCTCCCAAGTGCAAACAAAAGAAAATTAGCATTAAAGTTTTGTTTACAGGATCACACAAAATGATTCGTGAACATTACGGGTTATAAATGGAAGTGGGTAAAACTAGATTTTTAGTAGTATTAACAATTTTTTGTAGATTTTTAACCATTTCATTCCCAATTTTTTCCCTCCATAAAACAATAAATCTTATATTTAGTCATAAATTCATTTCAAAGATAATATATATAAAAAAAAACAATGTAACTTTTAAAATGAGATAAAAAAAATACAAAAATTTTAAATTTTAAAAATACATTTTAATTAAAAACATTAAAACACAAGGCAGACGTTTCGGCTAAACACTAGCCCTCCTCAGTGTCAAACATACAAGCACAAACAACATTTACAAAATTCATAATACTTCATAGCAAGATTAAATATTCAGGAGGAATAGCTTTAGCCTCGTTCAAGGCAGAATGTTGCATTTTAGTAAAAGCGCCCTCTAGAAAAATACGGGATTCATAGATATTTATATTAGAAGCTAAAATTTTAAAGTTTTCAAAATCCGGAATATGATCACTATTGAGAGAATGGATTACGAGTTTTGATTTTAAATCTCCTGTTTTATATGAGCGTTTATGTTCCTTTAATTTAATTTCACCTGTTCTGCCAGTTTCACCGATATATGTAGAATCACAATCTTTACAAAGAATACTATAGATTACACCTAGACGTTTAAGAGGGGGACAGTGGGTTTAAAGTTTGAGAGAAAGTTACTAATACGGAGTTGAGGTTTAAAGCTAGTGGAGATATTAACTGTTCTAAGTAATTTAGAGATATTTTCAGAAATACCCTTATAATAAGGGATAGTCGTACGATAAGTGGAATTTTTAACTTTAGGATAAACTGATTTATAATATATATAAATATAAAAAAAAAAAAAAAAAAAAAAAAAAAAATAGGAGTGATAGCAGAGTACGAATTAATATAGCTAACAAAGTAACTGAGAGGTGTTTATTTATGTTTAATATAAACACTGATGCCTTTTAAAATCATAAACTTTTCAATAAATAAAAATATCAAAATTTCTGAAGAAATACATATTGCAATTAATTAAAATACAAATTATAAACATTTAAAAAAAAAAAAAAAATATTTCAAACAGTTAATTTACTTAATGCGCCCAAAACAGGAAACTGATTCCGATATTATTATCAGAACAGATTAAAATATACTTTCATTTATCAACGAGGATAGTGAAATCATCTAACATATATATTTTTCGGTGAGAAAATGTATATAGATTTTAATATTGCTTATTTTGAATCAGCGGGAGGGTTAGATGATAAGAAAGAAAATCTAAAATGTTATCATTCCAATTGACATCACGGGGATTGAAAAGGTTAAATTGAATACATATATTTTCGGTTTGACTTCTGTCTGTTACTGGTAATGATTTTCTGTTTACATATAATTCTCTTCTAAAACATCAGTTGGGTATTGTTAACGGAAAATGCATTGCTTGGCTGCATAAAACCACTGAAAAATAGAAACTAAAAAAAATCCCACAGAAATGCTTGATTTATTTTATTTTATTTATTTATTTGATCGAGCCGGGCTTGATTTTATGGGGTTTTGCCCTGGCCGGACCAGATCATACATTTAAAAACTTGTATGTGGCCTCCACCACAAGGCTTTCTTCTATATAATTTTACACAAAATTCACGCAATACAAATTATTAAATTATTTTTCCTTATAAATGCAGACGATTTTTATCTGACAGAATTGTATCACTAAATGCCGAAAGTCATTTTTTTTGCCAATATGAAAATAAACGAGTTTCTAAGTTTTTTTCGATAACAAATGAACAAAATCATTCAACCTATATAGTTCAATATAGTTCAACAATCAATATAGTTCAACCATTCGTTTTAAATATATTGACGAGATCTTTCGAAAGATACCCACATCGAAAATTTCCCCTTCAGGGGTGGTACTTCCAACCACGAGGAAGGGGGGGGGGGAAGCGATGCTTTCACATGCACAGACATTTTTTCCCCCTAGTTTACTACTACTATTATCAATAATTCATATTAATTTTACAAACACTTGTTAAAAATAACTCTCATTATGTACATCGAAACGAAATTTTTTCCTGTACTGCCATGTTAAAAATTTAGAAAAAAAATCGGATCACAGCGCCACCTGTTGAGCAATTCATCCACAACTCTAATCAGCACAAGTTTATGTCAAGGTCCAACTGAATACCAAGTTTGGTTAAATTTCGTTCATTGGTTAAGGAAATACAGCGTCCACAAAATTTGTAATACATACACGCAGACAGACAGACATTTTCTATAAACAGTCGAATCGTGTTCAGAACATTCCAAAACATGTAAATCCATCGAAAATTGGAGTTCAAAAATTTTCACGAATCCAATACTTTCTCTATATATACATATAGAAAAAAGTAAAAAAATAAATGTGCTGATCCAGGCCCAGGCCGAACTTTTAAGAATGCCATAAAGGCCTGGCTCTGGCCTTTAAATTTCAGCCCGTGCACACCTCTACACTGTACACAAACTATTGAAGGCATTTATATCACTTATGTAGGAAATATTGCATAATTTGAATATGTATCAGTTTGGAGAAATTCTATGAATATTTTTGAAAATTAGATTGCGGACAGACACACGGGGAGCCAGATAGACAAACCGAAATCAAAAATATTTCCGCTTTGTTGAAAAATATTAAAAATAAAATCTTATATCACTTAAAAAAAAAAATACTAAACAAAATTGCTCTGTTAATATACTTTTTTTTTTTTTTTTTTTTAATGGGAAAAATCGCGTGTGCAACCGAAACCTGTTAGTCGAGTGCACCAAAAGTGGATAAACAACAATTTTTGTCAAAGATGACAACAATTATAAATTTGTGTAAAAATCTGTACATCAGTTCTTGACTAGAAGTGCCGAAATTTTTTTTTGTCACATACATACAAAAAATTGTTTCGAAAGATAGTCAAATTCTTTTCAAGATATCTCTGCGACTCCATTAAAACACGGAAACTATTATTTTTGCTAAACTACTACTTTCTTCTATGATTATTAAAATAAGATAAAATTCGTAACAGAAGAACTTACCCCAATCCCGGTATTCATCTTCTGGCTCTATGTCGAGGAAATCGACGGCTCGAACATTCATCTGCAAGGAAATAGATAATCATCAGAATAATCTACAATTACAGATAAATTAAAATGTATCACTACCTCATAACAGAGGATCATAATAAAACATTCTTTATATTTAATAAAATTAAGATGGTCCTTTAAACGTGTCGTTTGCATTATAAACTCGCATAATTTACCGATTCAGCCCCCCCCCCCCCTTACAAAAAAAAAAGTCTATTTTATCAATAGTAAGTGTTAAATTTCTACAAAACTATTTGAATTAAAATAAGTAAAAATCAGTTGAAACCTTTTCGCAAATGGAAAGATTTTTAATTATTTAATATTCTTATTTGCTAAAGCGTTGTTGAAAAAAATGTCAAAAACGCGAAAAATGTTGTTAGAGACTAAATACTATAGATTTAAAAAAGAAAACAATCTGGTGTGTCACTCACACGACTTTCTCTTACCCTGAAATTTAATACTATGAATATAAGTTGGAGATTAAGAGGTAAGATAACGTGAACTGATATGTAAACCTATACGTTAAAACAATTCAAATTAGACTTCGGAAGAGTTTTATATGATAACTAGTTTTCTGTGAGGGGGGGGGGGGCTAACCTCCCCCCACAACCCCCTGTTTTATTACTGCACATACATTTATATACAATTTAAACCTGTTATTAAAATTAAAAGTTCACTTAAAATTATTCAGACAACTTTCTAATATTATTTGTTTTTAAGTTACTCTAAAAGACACAGACAAAGATCAAATGTTAAAAATTTGACTTCGGTAATCAGGAAGCCTCAAAATGTGTAAATATACAAAATACAAGCGATGAATATTTAGCTCTAAAACATATATTATTTACCATATGTGTATGAGGAATTCATTTCAGTTCCTGAGCAACTTTCCAGGACATATTATAGAGAAGCACTTCCAGGGTCGTAGCGAAAGCCCCCCATACCCCCTGCTTGGGGGAAGGGGCTACCGAAAGTAAGGGGCCTCACAATTCGGTTATCATAGATTAATGCAAATAGTAAAATTTATTATATTTTGGAAGGGAAAAAAAGAAAACGAAAAAACAATGTACAGTCTTTAACAAAAGTGTCCGAACACTAGCAAAAATTCCTATATAAAACTAGTTGGCATAGGTGGACTCTGCTCAGTTCTCCATCATATATAATATATATTCATAAATTTCCAGAACAGGACATTCTCTTAACATAGTTATAATGTTAAGAGAAATGAATTTGAGAAAACGCTTGACACAGTGACAGTGTGAAATCCCCGCCTAATAGGCTATCCACCATTCACTTCGATATATTTGTCTTATTCTAATCTATTAATTTATTTTATTAGGGTAAAATTCGTAGTTTAGTTTTCATGCTACTATTTCCAATGCTATAATCCTCAAAATTCATATTTATATGGAAAATTTATAATTTCGCTATATTGATAAAATCGTAAATTACGAATAATTTACGAAATTTTCCTATTAGAATATTTGTATTCAATCATGTTCAAACATCAAACAAATATCATAAATGTAATTTTGAAGTTGTCTAATGTATTTATGATCCTCAAAATGGTTGGATGGTTGGGTTTTATGTCGCACTAGTGCTGCGCAGATGGACAATTGGCGACGGTCTGGGACCCACCCCTAGAGGTGGTCCGGAGACATGTCACCACAATTTTGATCCTCCACGGAAGCCCTCAAAATGGAAGTTTATGCTCAATTTTGCCTTATTCTGACATGTTAAGTAAATCGTAAATTCCAAATAACTTACAATTTTTTTAAATTGGAAAAATCATAGTCTATGATATTCATGCCAGTATCCTAAATATTTCGAAACTTTTTTGACATCTTTACGATGAAAATATCTCTAAAAATTGACGTTTATGTGAAATTTTGCCCTATACTGCCATGTTAAGAAAATCGTAAATTTCCAATAACTTACGAAGTTTTTTAATTCGAATGTTGCAAATGAATAGGGTTCTTTACAGTGTTGAAAGTAGTATTTTAAAACTGATTTGACCTCTCTGCGATCATTTGTTCGTGAGATATCGTGTAAACAGACTAATAAACTAACAGACACCATACAGACAGACACCATAATACAAATTTTGTCATTTTCGGATTCCTCACACCTGAAAACGTATAAAAAAGTCAAAAAACCGAGGTCGAAATTTTTCACGATTACCTAAGTTCCCCATACCTATAATATGATGGGGAACTAAAAAGTAGCGTTAATACTGTTTTGTGAAATAAATCCTTGTCGAATCATGTTCTTAGTCAATCTAAGAACATGATTCGACAAGGATTTATTTAACAAAACAGTATTAACTCTACTTTTTTTATATAGGAATTTTTGCTCGGATATTTTTGTGTTCGGATACTTTTGTTACCGACTGTATGTTCATTTAAATTTACTTTAAAAATTTTTGCCTGGTTTTTAAAAAGCAACGAATCTTTTCACATTCTCTTACCTACGTATGGTAGAGATAGTATTGTTTTTGGGTCGAATTTTTGAAAATGAGATTTTCATACATTTACACATTTAGAAGCCCTCTGAATCCATAAATCCGGCTTTTAGCAGTAGTCCGTGTGTTTTCCGTGTATCTGTTTTCATCATAACTAAAGGACAAGGATAAGCTGGAAGTTCAAACCAGGTCACGAAGTCCCTTAGGGGACAAAGAACAAGTCCAATAAAATAAAAAATATTTGTGATAGCCCTGTATATGGAAAAGCGTGGATTGATCGGCTAAATTTTAGATATGATTATAAACGTTATATTTTATACACGTGTAGAGTTTTGTGAGGATATCTCGAATATTTAAGGAGTTATTAATAATTTATTTAAAAATGCAAAAATTTTTCGCAAGTTTTTACTTTATAACTCCAAAGGTTTTTCTTCAAATTTCATGAAACTTTCTGAAAACATGGCAACGTATGCCTAAATCATTATACTATAGTTTAAGAAAAATATATATTTGATATTCAAGGAGATATGAACAGTTGTAGTAAATAATTTATTACTGCGCATGCGTGTACTGTAGAAAAAAATAAAAAATTTGACATAGTTTAATACTCATCTGTATAGAGCACCGTATATTTAAAAAAAAAAAATCCAATTGAATATCACAAAAATTCATAAAGATATCGGTGATTAAATGAGCTATTTTTCAGCTGCTTTCTAAAAAGGTCTTTACGATAAGGGGTCATTCACAAATGAAAATTTGTATCAGAAAAAAACTATGTTACACC
The DNA here is from genome assembly GCA_963930645.1 of Salticus scenicus. NCBI lineage: Eukaryota > Metazoa > Arthropoda > Arachnida > Araneae > Salticidae > Salticus > Salticus scenicus. Next base: position 20,923,420 of record OZ005658.1, read on the forward strand.
ATGAAACTTAATACAATATTTGCAATTCATTATATATATATATATATATATATATATATATATATATATAGAGAGAGAGAGAGAGAGAGAGAGAGAGAGAGAGAGAGATGTGTACTCCATATCTATATTTTAAAAAAAAAGAAAAAAGAAAGAAAGAAAAATTAATTGTTTAAAAAAAAAAAAGCAATTAATACAAATTTTTATTTGTGAATGACCCCTTGTCGAAAAGGTCTTTTGGGGAAACAGCTGAAAAACAGCTCCTTTAATTACAGATGTCTCTATGAATTTTTGTGATATTTAACTGGATATTTTTTTTTTCTGTATAAGCTGCTCTGTACAACTGAGTATTAAACATATGTCGAAGTTTTTTTTTTTTTTTTTGCTAAAGTCCACGCATGCGCAGTATTAAATTATTTACTACGACTGTCTATATCTCTTTGAATATTAAATATTTGTTTTAAACTATAGTATAAAAATTTAGGCAGCCCAGCCCAGAAGTGCAAACAAGTATTTTCCCGGCCCGGCCCAGCCCAGCCCGAAAGTGCAAAAAAGTATTGTGCCCAGCCCGAGACAAAAGTTTGTCAGACGGGGGAGGCCAGCCCAGAAGTGTAAAAAAGTATTATCCCGGTCCAGCCCAGTCCGAAAGTTCAAAAAAGTATTTTTCTAAACATATTTATATATTTTTCTATATATATTTATATATCTTTGTATAAATCCTTTATTCTACTTGTTTTCTAGTCTTTCCAGGGCTCATAGAACGACGACCAGGATTTAATTTCATGCAATTTGTAATCACAATTAAAGTAAGTTTGTGCTTATGTTTGCAAAATTAATCTTAGATTTTTTTTCACTTTTTAAATTCTTTGCGTTATATTTGTCTCGCAGAGAAATAACGTTCACAGGGAAAATTTACAAATTATTAGCGATCTATAATTTTGAATAGTAATTAATAAATTTGAAAAGATTTTTCTTAAATTAGAGTTAATTATTTTATATCATTTCATACATATTGCTTTTATATTCTTTAAAAATATTCTAGTATTTATACTGTTATACGTAATTACTAAAGTGTTTATGAAACAGATAATACTAGTTATACTGATTACACACATACATTATTAGGATAATTGTATTATTATAAAAGTAAAATCTAATATGAAAATTTCAATACATTTCCCCCCCCCTAAAGTATCAGGAGGGGGGGGGCTAAGATGAATTTTCGAGGGGAGCCTCAGAACATCTTTCTACGACCCTTAACACTTCCGTTAACAATAAATAAGAATGTTATCACTTAAATATTTGCACTCCTGTATATATTTTGAAGATTATGTACAGACTAAATCGGTGCACCTAAATATAATCCTGTGGTAGTAACACACGGCACAACCTGAAATACACTTCCATCAATTTTCAGCTATTGTCGAACTATAATCTAGTGCTTTTGTGTAGCCCTGTAAATTAACAGTGAATGATTTACCAACCATATTCTACATGAGACATGTTTTTCTGCATAGAAAAAAATATATATGCATTTCATTTGTTTTAGTGTAGTCTATAGTTGTTAAACTCGAAATACTAAAATTTCCCCCATAGACGTAATGTATTTGAATACTCTTGAGTGTCCCTGTACACGAACCATTAGCGTCATCTCAAAGAAAAGCTTCGTGTAGCATCCTTATATCTTACACATTTAGAATACCAAGTTTAGACTTTCTGCTACCATTTGTTCTTGAGATATGCTGATAACAGACTGACACACTGACAGACACGCAGACACATACACAGACCAACCGCTAAAAACACGATTTTCGGATTCAGGGGACCTCAAAACGTGTAAATATAACAAAATCTCGCGTTCGAAAATTTGACCCAAAAACAATACTTTCTCTTCCTTATGGGTAAGAGAAAGTAAAAAAAAAAAAAAAAAAAAAGTTAGAAAATATTATTTAAGAACTAATATAAATAACACTGTTCTGAAAAAAAAAATCAAGTTATACTATTTTTGCTGATTTTTGTGTAAAATGCTGAATCCGAATATAACTCCCATTTTGCCCAGTCATCCACCGTTTTCTAGAAACACCAGCGCCTCCCGCAATTTTTTTCCCTGTTCGATAATATTATGACCATGAATTTGATTTGAAGAATGAAAAGGGATTAAACACCTAAAAATAAACAAACAAACAAAAAAAGTTTTACAAATAACGTTAATAACAGATTAAAAAAATATAAGATATGTAAATATATAATTTCAGCTGCAAATCCCCGAAAATTTTCCCCTTGTCGCAAATGTCCATGTTTTAGATTTTTCCAACTCTGCACTCCCGCAGAAGATATTTAATGGTTAAAATAATCCCCCCCCCTGTTAAAAATCAAATTTATAGCCATAAAATCCCCGAAAAATGATAAAAATAGGGGACCGATCCTAAAAAACGGTGGGTGATAGGGCAAAATGGGCGTCCTATTCGGATTCAGGAGGTCATTTTACATAAGAATATGCTGAAATGGTGTCAGAGGTAATTTTCATGTCGAGTAGTGTAATATGCATTGTAATCTTCCTGAATGAACATATTGTACCACGTAACATAATAAATAATCCTTACACGTCTCATGTATGAAACCATTCATTTAAGAAATTCTTTATTAACATTATCCATTGATATAACTCATATATATATAGAAAGGATCGAGGTAAAGGAAAAACAGCACAAAAAAAAAAAAAAAAAAAAAAAAACTGGTGTGTCACTCACACGACCTTTTCTTACACTGAAATGTAATACTATAAATACAGATTGGAGAATAAGGGGTAAGATAACGATGTTATGTAAACCTCTGTTAAACAATTCAAATTAGGCTTCGGGAGAGTTTTATATGATAATTAGTTGTGTGTGAGGGAGGCTACCGCCCCCCTCAACCCCCCGTTTCATTAATGCACCTACATTTATATACAATTTAATTCGGTTATTAAAAGTAATTCTGTTTTTTAAAAATAATTTATTAAAACTATAATTTAAAAAAATTATCTTTTAAGATAATTCAGATGATTTCCATATTAGAGAAGTAGTATAACACCAAATATCTCAAATAAGTCGATTTTATTCTCAATATTTAAAAAAAAAAAAAAAAAAATCTAAGTTTTTTTTCGTTAACAGTAAAAAAAAATCGATAAATTAGTTTTAAATTATCGCAGATAGATGGTTTAACTATTCGTTTTAAAGGCATTGGCAAGCTCTTTTGAAAGATACCCATCATGAAAATTTACTCCCCTCGAGGGGGGACTTCCCCTCCAGGGGGGGAGGCGAGGCTCCTACATACACAAAAAAAAAAAAAAATCCCAGTTGACTATCTCTATTACAAAAAAATATATATTCGTGTCATTTGGTTTAGTGCAGTCTATAGACGTAAAAATCGACTTACCTGCAATTTCCCCCATAGACGTAATATATTAGAATTTTCTTGATTGTCCCTGTACACAAACCATTTGCTTGATCTTAACGAAAAGCTTACTGTAGCATCCCTATATGATACACATTTAGAATACCAAGTTTGAACTTTCTGCCATAATTTGTTTTTGAGATATGCTGATAACAGACAGACACACACACAGACACACACACAGGCATACACACCGACCATTTGCTAAAAATGATTTTCGTATTCAGGAGACCTCAAAACGTGTAAATATAACAAAATCTCGCGTTCGAAAATTTGATCCAAAAACAATACTTTCTCTTCCTTATGGGTAAGAGACAGTAAAAAGATTATTTTTGTTTGAAAAGAATTTGATTTTTGAACCTAGGTTTTGATAACAAATTACGTTTATATTTTAAATCAAACAAAAGAAAAATGTACAGTCATTTTATCGACCTGTTTTGTTTAATTTCACACATCAAAACGAAACGTAATGTTTGTAATCGATGCTCTGTAAAAAAAAAAAATTAAGAAAGAAAAAATAGTGGGGAGATATGTTTCTGAATAACATTTAAATTCTAAAGTGAAAGTGATCTCTGTTTTAGAATATCAATTATTTATTGAAAGGAAGGGGACGGTTGAATTCCGTATGTGAAGTGGTTGAAACATAAATGTGTAACCTGTAAAAAAGAAAAGAAAGAGAAAATCCTGTACGTGTGTAGTTTTTATCACGTCTGACAAAATGATTCTTTCAAGAAGGAGGGGGAGGAGTTAATACGCTATGATTCTTGACCGTGAATAACCTTTGTTTATAATGTCTTCATTTATTAATATGTTAACGCCGATTTCAGGGCCCGACTAATAACAAGTTTTTGTGCCCCCACAGCAGGTGAATTTGTAAAAACCATCGGACACATAGTGAATAGAATGTCAAAAGGGCAGGCTGCCTTCATCCCCTTCAGCGCGAAGTTAAAGAAAATATTTATTTGGCCTACAGAAAAAAAAGTATATAGGGTAGATTCACCAGTGATTGGCATGCTCCAGTAATTGACATCTATCCCGAAATAATTAATAAATAAGAAAATATAATAAAATCATATATTTTACATGTAAGAATTTTAACATTTTATGTCAAGCACTGGAGCATAGGGTGCTAATAACTGGTAAAAGGAATAACTAGCAGTGTCAAACACTGGAACAGAGGGGCCCAATGACCGATAAGATGAAAAACTGGCAATGTCAAACACTGGAACATTGAGTGGGTGTCAAATAAAAAGTCATTAAAAAAAAAAAAATTGTTATCAAATGTATATATTTTAACATATATGTGGTTCTGAATGTCTTTCATGCCATATGTACAAACTTAAGATTTCTAAAAATATTTTCTGATGACTAGAACATTAAAAACATCAGAGAAAGCTCTAAAAGTGATAGTCACTGGTGTACTTACCCTATATTCATTTTTTCAGTCGGCTTCTATTCTGATAGAAATTTTAGCAGAAAAAAAATATTTAGTTAAAAATAAATTATTTTCTATTTTTTTGGCCTCAAAAATTAAATAAAATTACTCCTAACGATATATTTATCAAAAATTTTTTATACAAATGAGAGACTGCTGAATTACAGGGGAAAAAATGGAAAATTTTGAACAATCAGAAAAATTTTGTGCTCCTCAGAAAATTCGTGCGCAAGACACGAGCCCTGGGTGCCCGTGTGACAATCAGGCCGGTGTATTTTTTGAACCCTTTTGATTTTCTTTATTTTCTACCAGAACGAATATAAACATTAAATGTACCTGAACATTTGAAATGACCCAAGAAAATTAATATAAAAATACCTAAGAAGGTAACGAATTTATTATAGGCATGCTGTAACATTTAATCGAAATCTGACACATGTCAAAATTAATGACAATTGTCATTACTATCCGAAAGAAAAGTATTGTAATTATGTCAAAAACCCAATTTTGAGATTTTAATGTTTCTATACGTTTAGAGGTCCCCTGAGTTCATTTTTGCTAGTTTTACGATGATGTATGTGTGTGTGAACACGACAGCATCTAAACGTTTTGTTCGAATGAGCTAGAAGTTGATACGTATGTTATAGGTTACCACAACACGAACCTTATTGAATTTGATGAATCTAATACTTAGTTTTTTATAGGGACAGAAAGAAAAATTCTTTAACATTATGGCCTATGGGACAGAATTTTTTTAAGTGCGACAGCGTCTAAACGCCTTATTCAATTAAGCAAAAAATTTATGCACATATTAGGCCATAGTTGCACGAACTGTATAGATTTTTGGTGAATCTATCACTTATGTGTTTACAGGAACACAAAGAGAAATACCTTATCATTATGGCTTATAAGGTCCACATTCTTTAAAATACGATAGTGTCTAAACACCTCATTCGATTGTGCTGAAAATTTATACAAAAGTTATAGTTCCCCTTTGAACGAACAGCGTATATTTTGATGAATCTAGCACGTATACTTTCCTTATAGGGACACAACGAAAAATTCTCTATCATTATGCCCTATGGGCTGAAATTCTATAAAGTGCGATAGCATCACTCAATATCAGATTGAACTGAAAATTTATGTACATGTTATCCATCACCATCACACCAACTGTATGAATTTTGGAAAATCTAGCACTTACAGTTTCAGGTACACAGAAAAATATTCTTCATCATTGTATTTTATGAACTTAAATTCATTAAAGTTCGATAGCGTCTAAACGCTTCATTCGATTGAGCTGAAAATTTACATATATAACTCAAATTATTTTAACGACAGTAGCGTTAATTTAAACAACATACTATTAGAAAAAACTAAAATTCCCTATTATAATTTTCTCTCTTGTTTACTGAATGGTTTCTCTTGCTTTAATTTACTTATAAAACCGTTAAGTACGCAATGTTCAGAAAGTCGAGTGGAGTCAATCCAGATTTTTTTTTTATGATGCAGAAGCAATATTAAAATAGATAGCGATGAATTTTCTAAAGATACATTCATAAAAACAAGGGAGTTTCAGGGACTCTTAAAATAATGTAATTTTCAATTCTTAAATTGACATAGAAAATTTTTCATAAATTGAGACAAACAGAAAAAAAAAAAAAGTTCAAAAAGAGATACAGATTTTTTAAAAATGAATGTACATCATTCCCTTATTTAAAACAAATTACGAATATTTCAAAATGTTCTGATTTTTCTGACATACATAACATACTTGCGCACAAAACAGATCACATGTTTATCAAAAGAAACAAGCGTTTCAAAGTATCTGAATGTGAAAATACTTCTGAAAAGTTTTAATAACAATTTAAACATTTCGTCATTTAATTCCTATTTGAATAATTTGAAAATTAATTGAACGGACTTTTAATGACGATCGAGCAAATATTAGGGGTCCGGAAAATAATGCCGTTTTGAATTAAAATACTGACATCAGAAATTTATCCTGGATAAAATTTAAGATATTCTTAGGTAACTTATAAGATGGTTATTTGTAAAGTACCATGTAAACACTGTTAAACAAAAATTTCCGGTTTCATTTTATTTATTCAAAACGACATTATTTTCCGGTCCCCCTAATACATCTGTATTTAAGACCTATCAATATTAGCAGGGCCCGACTATGACTTTTAGAGGCCCTGGGCACAGCTTGTAAATGGTGAACCCCCCCCCCCCCCCCCCCATGGATATACAGTTTTTTTTTTTTTTTTTCGTGTATTATATATCGTACGACTTTTATAATTATTGGATATTTCAAATGATATAAATAGAGATATAAATAAGAGAGATATTGAATAACATAAGTAGAATTAAATTATTATGCATCAATTAAAATTACTGTTTTAACGCAATCTATGAGAAAAACAAAATTGAGCAATACTTAAACAAAATGTCGGGTTTATCTATAATGATTTAAATATGCATAGATGGGATTAGGATGCATTTATATCCATAATAATACTGAAATCAGAATAAATGGGTTTAAAGTATAATACATTTTGTGAATTTTCTAAAACGTGGCAAGCAACATGGCACATTTCCAAAATTAAATAACAATTCTGAAAAACGCAAATTCTTTGAAAAACACATGTTTAGTTCCTTCTTTGGACCCAGTATCCTGAAAGGAGGAGGAGGGGGAGGGGGGGGGGAGGAGAGATGTTTGTGCTTACTTCTTATTCTGTGGCAAAAAAATAATTTCCCAAAATTAGATATCCTAATGAAATCTAGATAAAAATATAAATATGTGCGAAGAAAAGCCTATTTCCTTTACTACTTCTCTTGTTTAAAAAACTGCGTAGTTATATTTACATTTTCCTCTAGCACACGAAAGTAATGGCAAATTTTAAAACTTCATTTATAGATTGGACGCCCCCTGAATTTGGGTGCCCTGGACCCGAGCTTATTTCTTATATTAGCTCTAAATATTAGTAAATCGAAAATTCCCTTATTTATGTTTAATTAGAAACAGGTTTGTAATTTGAACAATCAATGAATGAAAATATACTTTCTAGGAACGAAAGAATGAAAGGAGTTGCGTAAAAACATTTGAAAACGGGATCGTTAATATCTGTTTCATGATTTTATTATGAGGTTTACAAGCTGCGTGTGTATTTTATAGCATTTATTTCTTTGAATTATGAAAAGTACTTTAATAAAACGTCTGTATGGATAAAGATAATTCAGGTCGTCGCGATTAATGTAATTATATCTTAATATTCAAAAACTATTTTTTATCGAATTCGGTGTAAAAATCAGTTTTTTGGTGGTGGTGGTGGGACTTATTTTTTCTTTGTTTGATCGAATATTGTCATCACTGAACTATCTATACAAACATGATCACAATAAGTCCTCCCCCCCCCTCCACTACTGTGAGAAATTATTCAATCATATTTACTAAATACCATAAATTGTTGGATGCATAAATATTTCAATGAAATAATCACTAAATGAAAGTCACAATGAAATCAGGTACAGTCGGTAACAAAAGTGTCCGAACACTAGCAAAAATTCCTATGTAAAAAAAGTACACTTAATACTGTTTTGTTAAATAAATCCTTATCGAATCATTTTCTTACACTGACTAAGAACAGGATTCGACAAGGATTTATTTAACAAAACCGTATGAAGTGTACTTTTTTTACATAGGAATTTTTGCTAGTGTTCGGACACTTTTGTTACCGACTGTATCTCCAATTTCAAAAGAAAAATCTAAAGACAATTTCGTAAAACTATATAAATACAAACAACATTTAATTTCAAAAGTTAAAAATCAGTTTCCAAACTATAAAATGCGTTCACATCTTCTTTAATAATAATCACTTAAAAGATCGTTTAAAATACTTTGATCTGTCTTTACATTCAAATTATTTAATTACAATAAAAGCTTAAACATTATAAACAATTTAGATAAATACAAGTCATTTACCTCTTAATAATATTATAAAAAATCTACAATGAAATAAAAAAACAAATATATTTTAAACAAATTGAGCAAAAGCTATCAAATAAAGAAAATAAAACATAGAATATAGCTTGAAATATTTATTAAACTAAAGCAAAATAATAATAGCAACACTCACTTTAACAATTTTATATAATAATGTGTAATCAAAATTGAAATATATCGGCAGAGTCACGGAGCTCTCGAATGCGCATGCTCAAATACAAAATTTACCAGGTAGGTTGATTGATTGATTGATTGGTTGGGTTTTACGTCGCACTAGTGCTGCGCAGATGAGCATTTGGCGACGGTCTGGGATTCATCCCTAGAGATGGTCCGGAGACATGCCATCGCAATTCTGATCCTCCATGGAAGGGATGACTCTCCCGCTTCGGTCACCCCCAGAGGTGTAATTTTTGATGGGAACATGGAAGACATTGCGGCCACGACCGATTTTACGTGCACCAGCCACCATTAGTGTACACGACGGTGTTTGGCCGGCTCGAGTACCGAACCCGCAGTCTTCCAATTACGAGGTTGGCGCTCTACCGACTGGGCTACCGCGGCCCATTTATTTACCAGGTCGGAAAATTTCCACCGTGGAGAACCAAAAATGTAGTGGCATGTCTCCTAACCAGATTTAGATGCCAATTCCAGAACGTCGCCAATTACCCATAGCGTAGCACTAGTGCAACGTAAAACCCACTTAATCAACCAGATGAATAATTTTTTTTCTATTAGGTTGGATAATATGTAGCTTTGAAATACGAGGGCAGTGCATGTTTTGAAGGGCCGCAGTAATCTAAGGTTACATACAAACGGAACGCTTGCAATTTCGATGACGTAAATTTTGCAAGTTTTTTGAAAATACAGTCGGCAACAGAAGTATCCGAGCACTAGCAAAAATTCCTATGTAAAAAAAGTACACTTAATGCAGTTTTGTTAAATAAATCCTTGTCGAATCCTGTTCTTAGTTAGTCTAAGAACACGATTCGACAAGGATTTATTTAACAAAACAGTGTTAATTGGGATTTTTTCATATAGGAATTTTTGCTAGTGCTCAGATACTTTTGCTGGCGACTGCAATCATACATTTAGAACGTTTGCAAACGGCTTTGCAACTGGAAGTGTTTCATTTGTATGTACCCACTAGTCGGTAGAGCGCCGGGCTCGTAATTGGAAGATTGTAGGTTCGGTACTCCAGCCGGCCAAAGACCGTCCTGTAGGCTCGAACTCCTGCACTGATAGGCTGACGCATCCGCTATTTTTCATCCACCAAGACTGGCTGATGATTTATTATGGATGGTTTTTCGGCAATAAACTGCACGAATCTCTCCAGAAAAGTTCACCGCCTGTTTACAATTTCTTCTAGATGGTTGGGTTCTTTGGGTTTTACGTCGCAATAGTGCTGCGAAATGGGCAATTGGCGACGGTCTGGGACTCACCCCTAGAGGTGGTCCGGAGACATGCCATCACAATTTTAATCCTACACGGAGATGATGTCTCTCCCGCTTCCGTAACCTCAATAGGTATAATTTTGATGGGAACAGGGAGGACATTGCATCCACGACAGATTTTACGTGCACCAACCATCATTAGTGTACACGACGGTCTTTGGCCGCCTCGAGTACCGAAACCACAACCTTTCAATGAGCCCGGCGCTCTACCGACTGGACTACCGCAGCGCAGCCCAATATCCAGAAAAAAAGACAGAGTGGATTATAAATTGCAAATTTGACTCGTAGATACCTGGAACACGAGCACATCTTTGTAGCGTAAGTTTTCGCTTACTTTCAACTTATTTCATTTTATTTTCAGAGTTGTTCGACAAATTTAATGGGAATGTACTGCTTTTTTTATGTTATTGTTTCTAAATTCTTTTAAAATTAACTTTAAAATTATATTTTTTTTAACATGAAGGGTTGCAGTTTTGAGAATGTTGGAGATTTTCTTAAAATTGCCAACTTGTTTGTTTCGTGATAAGAAATTCTAGCTCACATGATCTGTGTAGAAGTTTGAAGGCGATAACCACGTTAATCAGGTAGCCTAGCTTATTCTGCCGCCAACATATTCCCAAATAGGATGAATAATGGCGGACACTACACCAGCTCGTATCATATAGGAGTTTGATGTCGAGACACTAGCTTCGATTACAGTGGCATCTGGGGAGAGGCTTAATTTTTTTTGTACAATTTTATTTGCTGCTTTCCACACTGTTTATTCTAGACGCTGTAGTATAAGGAATCCGAACTATACTTCTATCATTACTCAATGGTTGTACCCATAAAATGGCATGTCTCTAGTTCACCCATCGAACAGATATACTATATAGTACAGTACGGAATCCCTGTACTGGCTATGGAGAAAAAATTTCGGAACATCACTGCGGTTTTTGCGCCTTCTTTTGGCGATAATAACTTTCTTGACAAATGGTTCTTGGGAATTTGAATGTTTTAAACGGTTTACCCGTCTTACCACCAAAACTCCAAAAAAAAAAAAGTCAAACAGAACAGCTTACAACCTATAACAAGGATTAAATTTCTTGCTTTCCGTTTCGGCCAGTGTAGGTTGGGGTTTACGTTTCCTTTACACCCAATCGAAATATAAAACAGCGATAACAAAGATGGAGGAAACTTGCCTTGGTGAAAGTGGAATGTCCGTTTTGGCGAATGAATTGGTTGAATGGTGGGGTTGTGATGTTGGGAGGCAAAAAGGTTACTAATCCGGGATCTACTCTAATACAGTCGGCTGCAAAATTATTCGAGCACTAGCCAATAATTCCTATATTTAAAAAGTACACTTAAGACTGTTTTGCTAAGTAAATCCTTGTCGAATCATGTTCTTAGACTGATTAAGAACATGACTCGACAAGTATTTATTTAACAAAGCTGTATTAAGGGTACTTTTTTTTGGCAAGGATTATTGCTAGTGCTCGAATAATTTTGCAGCCGACTGTATCTCGTCGATGAGTTCCCCCGTAGGAATGAATTATAAATCGTCGCAAACTGTCCACTGCGTAGCTATAATAAGGTGGTAAACTCATTAAATTGAATTTACAGTCGGCTGCAAAATTATTCGAGCACTAGCCAATAATTCCTATATTCAAAAAGTACACTTAAGACTGTTTTGCTAAGTAAATCCTTGTCGAATCATGTTCTTAGACTGATTAAGAACATGACTCGACAAGGATTTATATAACAAAGCTGTATTAAGTGTACTTTTTTTTTTTTTGGCAAGGATTATTGCTAGTGCTCGAATAATTTTGCAGCCGACTGTAGATTAGTTAATCAATATTATTTTCAATCAATATTATTATCAATTAATCAGTGTTATTTACAGATTTTCTTTTTTCTTTCTTCTTTTTTTTTGTGTGTGTGTGTGTTCATGAGCATTTTAAAATAAATTATAAATTAAATTCTTTTGGAGATAATGCTCTCAATTTTTTTAATAATTGCTTACTGCGTAGCACTATTGTGACGATAAGCTTACTCACTTTCTCACTGAAATTTTTAATGCTATGTTACCCAATTATAGTTTTTTTTTTAATGTTTTAGCAAAATACGAAAGGTCATACTTTGAATTAAGTAGGTGTTACTTCCCACGAGTACTACAGGGTCGCGGTAGCCCAGTCGGTAGAGCTCCGTGCTCGTAATTGGAAGATTGCGGGTTCGGTACTCGAGCCGTCCAAAGACCGTCGTGTAAACTAAAGGTGGCTGGTGCACATAAATCTGTTGTGGCCGCGATGCCCTCCATGTTCCCATCAAAAATCATACCTCTGGGGGTCACCGAAGTGGGAGAGCCATCCTTTCTGTGGAGGATCGAAATTGCGATGGCATATCTTCGGACCCCCTCTAGGGGTGAATCGCAGACCGTCGCCAATTGTCCATCTTCGCAGCACTATTGTGACGTAAAACCCAACCAACTATCACGAGTACTACACTACGAGCGATTTGCGACAGTCTAGATTCACCTTTAAAGTTAGCTTGAAGATGAGTCATCTTAATTTTGATTCTCTACGGAGGGGACGGTTTCCTGTCCAGATTAATATATACATGGATAGAAATAAATATTTTCAAGAAATTGCCCATAGCTACTAAGCAGGTAGACTGCATTGCTTAAAATTTTGCAGAAATAAACTATCAAAGTGATGACGTCTGTATCCTGAAATTTCGTCTATTCCAGGTAGAGTCTTAATTCCAGGCTAGCGACGTCATACTTATATAACGTAATATTTTGTGCTAATGTTTTGTATCGTTAATTATTAAAGCATTTTGGCAACGGTTTGATTTGCACATTGTAATAAAAATGTAAATATTTACATCTGAATCAAAATAATAAATGTAAAATACTCTTTTGCGATTTATTAATTAGTTTGATGGTTTTGGAATAAAAATGTGGTTTGTTAGTGAATATTTGATAATCATTTGCATTTTTTAGTTGACGCGAGGACTTTAACGTTCTTACAAAAGGATGCGATACATTTTAATTGAAATCGCCGAGTTGAAATCTCTTCTAAGTTGAAATCTCCGATGTATGGAGTGATATTACTGGTGCTGTTTGTATTAATTAAGCAGAGGATTTAATATGCTTAATGCAGAAGGTAAGTGAATTTTCTTCATTTTATATATATATTATCAGCATCGTTTTTCTCAACGTAAATTTGACAGTTTTTCTGTATAATATATAACAGATGGCTTTTTTTATGTGCTTCTTTATAATATATATTTATTTTTATCTCTATCCATCTAATGATATTTATATGTTGGGGGGAGGGGGGGGATAAAATTGATGTACTTGAGTAAAGGCTATGACACATACTAAATTATGTCTATTCCTGTAAGCAGACATTTTTTTCTGTTATTAATCACGTACTACGAAATGAATTGAGCCTCACAGTGTCCGACAGGTTCTGCTCTTGAAGCTGTAGACTTGAGGTGCCGGGTTCGATTCCAAGACGTGCTCGTACTTAAACTTTCAGAGTTTTCTGAGATTTCCTCCAAAATGTGTGTCAGTACGAGCTAGGGCTTCTTAGAATGTCTGCCCCTCTTCCCCCATGGAGGGCATTCCCATCTTAATTTCATGATTCTAGCGCAGACAGTTGACCTAAACACCCCAACATCAATTCCGAAATAAATTGCAGTGCCTCTATATTACACGTGGTATATCAGGAAGTGAATTGTCGTGCAATATTGTTTATCATTTGAAATTATTTTCTTATCGCTTACTTACATTTTTATAATATTTTCGTATTATGATTTCATTGCTGTGCTATCTTTTCAGAAGAACAGCAACCGATGATTTAATTCAATAGTCATAATACTTACGCAAATGTTTGAATATAAGAGAATATGGATTAATGTTGCATAAGGGATTGCAAATGCAGGCCGTTCTTTAATGCTGAAATACTTTAGATCAGCCATCGATGCGTGATAGATATTATAATTTTTGATACATTTATTAAACTATATCAATTTTTGTAAAGCATAAATGAATTCATTAAATTTTACAATTTTTATTAAAATTTTTCTATAACGTTGAAAAATGTTTCGGATTTCGGTTTGTCTGTCTTTCCGCGCTCTAACTTATGGAATTCCTTAAAACTGATATACGTTATTCAAGTTCATCATGGCATATTCCCTATAAACATGGAATAAATATTACCACTGGTTTGTATACAGGGACACCCGAAAGAATTTCAAATAATTGTCCTCTTTGGAAGCTATTTCTATAAATCCTATTTTCATATATATTTTATACAAATCATGAAATTGATATTTATTACTAATATGCACTGAAAAGTGTTTTCTATAGAATATAGTATGACTAGTATTAAGATTTACAGAGCTACACAAAACATTTTCAGACATATTAAAGACTGTAATTAATAATCGTTGCAACCGCATTTTTTTGCTTTTTTTAAGCTTTATTAACACGTTCTAACTGCGTTTAAATATGATAATGATTTGAAACAGTCTATTTGTCTGTCTGTATGCTAGCCTCTATCATCCTTAAATATTTTCAAAATTTCACCAAAATAATATATATTATTATTCAAATTCATTACGTCATTCATTTAGAATGGTATAAATAACGTTACTGGTTTGTCTACAGACACACGCAAAATAATGCCAGTGCATTGTGCTTTATGAGCTGAAATTTTAAATATCATATTGAAACAAAACTTTGTATTCCATAAATCATAAATGAATTGACGTTTATTGTTGATGTACTGAAACAAGTGTATTTTATAGATACTAGTTAGTTGTTGGGCGACTAAGGCGCCCGTTGAAAAATGACCATTTCATTTTATTTATTTCTCACTTCAAATAATTCATTTGAAGGCGAGCCCGTGCAAAATTTTAGCAGTTTATTTATCTCTTCGTTACCTTTAAAATTTAAAATTATTGTTTCTTAGACGTCATTTTTTCATATGCAGATTTAATATTTCTTTTTCTCTTTTTTTTTCACGAAAAAGCATATTTCATTTTATGTTGAAAAAAAAATCTGGAGTGGAGTTGTTAAACAAACAGAAGAGAGAAAACCATAAGAGAGTGTTTGAGTATTTTTCTCCATATAGTACACGATATTTTATTTAACGCTACTGAACTTTGAGTCCATAGATCATAATGATAAAGAATTTTTCGTTGTGTCCCTGTAAAAACCTATAAATGCTCTAGATTCACCAAAATGCTTATAGTCAGTACAACAGTGATTTATAATATTCATATAAATTTTCAGCTCAATTGAATAAGGCTATTAGGTGCTATCGCACTTTTAAAAATTTGGCCCCATAGGCCATAATGGTAAAGAATTTTTCCTGGTGTCCCTGTAAAAAAACTGTAAGTGCTGGATTCACCAAAATCTATAGGGTTCGTACTATGGTGACTTACAATATGCGCACCAACTTTCAGCTTATTCAAACAAAGTGTTTAGACGCTAGCGTGTTCACTCACAGACATACACACATACATACATCATCGTAAAAATTGTGGAAACGGACGCAGGGGACCACGAAACGTATAGAAACATCAGAATCTCAAATTCGGATTTTTGACAAAAAAAAAAAAAAAAAAAAAAAAAAGGTAACAAATAAAAATTTAAATGTCTATTTTAAAACTATGTTGTCATATTTTAATTAATTTTAAAAAATCTAATCGAAAATTCGTTTCAAATAAGGTACCCAATGAAAGCGGCGATTTTTATGAATCCGTCCGGTTAAACAGCCTATCGTTCGGACGATTAGATTTTTTTAAATGAAATAAAGTATGAAAAACACGTGGCGACTTGCGTTCACACACAGACAGAGTCCAAGGAAATCTCTTAGCCTTTTTAAGCGTGACAGAGTCCGTCAGTCAGTGATGAGCGTAACTATATATGCTGATTGTTCGTTTAGCAATAATATTTACAAGCCAAACTACATTATTTGTTACAACTAGAAATTGCTGGAAATACATTTGAGCTTGTTTTGAACACTGCATCGAAGTTTAAGAATTACTATGAATTCAATTAGTGCTTTTGTCTGCTCATTCTGTCTATACCGTTGTGTGATCGCGTACCCAAAGTACATTGAAGGTTAAATGAAGGAACGGGTACTTAAAGTTGAAAAGTGTAAATAATCTATGCTATCCGCATGATTTTTCGTTCTTGTTGTGTCTGTGACCCGCAGTGACAAGATTAGCGTAAACACATTGGCCGTAGGCTTCAGTTTGTCGTTCAAAATTGAAAACACTGTTGTGCCTTGTTGCAAGTGAAATTCGTGGATGGAACATTCCATTTAACTAATACGTTCCCTGGACTGTATATTTTATCACTACAAATTTAATCAAACATTATGAATCCACATTTAGGAAAAAAAAAAAATCACACGTTTATGCGTTTACAAACGTAGATGCATTCATATTTGTTCCGTTTATACAAATAAATACTGGCTAGGACCTGTTTAGAAAGACCCCCCACGGATGGCTAAATAGCCAAGCCTTAATATCGACACCAACAACGTTTATACAGATTTGATTATCACGTGTCTAAAAATAAAAGTAGAAATTTCTGCTACATGTTTGTAACACTAACTGGAATACACTTTGATGAAAATGGGTGTCGATGGAAAATAGAAATTATACTTTTATTTTTTTCAGTTCTAAAATAAAACGTAGATTTTAAGTGAAAAAAAAAATAATAATTTTTTCCGCATCTTTTTTAAAAAATATTTTTCATCTATAATACAGATGTTTGCGTATTTCCTGTAAATGTTAGCTTATGGAGTTTTGACGATTTCATATATTTGAAATAAAATGTACAGCAGTGGTCGCGAACCAGTGGGCCGCGTGAAAATTTTGGTTGTCCCCCTCAAAAAAAATCTGAACATTATTTGCATATTTTTATGTTTTATCAAAAACTAGCACGGTATCCTTCACACTCTGGACATTGTTTTTAAATATATTCTCAAAATTTCATTTAACTTATTAATAAAAAATCTCAATAATAATAATAATAATAATAATAATAATAATAAGTCTTTTGTATTCAGTTAAAATTTCAGTTTGAGTACCTACTGCTTTCGGCAGCGTCTTTTTTAATCGCTCCATACTAAACTGTCTGTAACAGCATTTTACCCAAGCGTTCTACACGCACGCAGTAGGGATAGCATTAACACACGATTGGGGTCCACACTGCCTGAACAGTGCCCTATCTATACAGTCGACAGCAAAAGTATCCGAGCACTAGCAAAAATTCCTACATAAGGAAAAAGTGCATTTAATAATGTTTTATTAAATAAATACTTGTCGAATCATGTTCTTAGACTGACTAAGAGCAGAATTTGACAAGGATTTATTTAACAAAATTGTATCAAGTGTACTTTTTACTTCCATTAACCGACCACTGAAGGTAATTGAAGTATCGTATTCGGTCCAAAAATTCGATATCGAAATTTCACCTGATTTACATGTTTTAAGGACTCCTGAGTTTTAAAAAATGGTTTTTGGCAAGTGGTCAGCGTATGTGTGTGTGGGGAATCTACTGACTATTATAGCTCCGAAACTAATAAAGATAGAACCACGAAACTTCAAAATTGAGACAGGTCTAGTCTACAGATGAATTTTCTAAATTTTGGTGAAAATTGGAAAACCGGAAGTGGGACATCTGAAACTGGAAGTGGGGCCCGTATCTCAAAAACGGCTCTAACGATTTTCGTCAAAATTACTATATAGACATTCTATTAAATGTCCTTTCGAATGATATAGTTAGTTAGTTCAGGAAAATGATAGGTGTCCTGTATAAATAGCTGAATTTCAGACACTGCCAGTGCGTTCCTTTCAAAACAACTTTACGGATTTTTTTTCAAGCTTGCAATATTAAACCTCTTTTAAATATCCTTTTGTATGTAATTGTTCATTTCCGGTCAACAATTGACTATGTCAAGTTTTTGGTAAAAGTCGGTATCTCGAAAACGACTGTAACAATTTTCTTGAAAATTGTTACATAAACCCATTTTAGATATCCTTTCTCATGCATTACGTGGTTTATTACAGAAAAATTAATAGTCATCCTCATCAGATAAATCAGTTTTAGATCTCGGAAATTGGTGGTTTTTTTTTTTTTTTAATTCTATTAAATTCGCTATATGTAAATTATGTTTTATATGTCTTTACGCCTATATTAACTTTCTCTTTCTGGAAAATTTTTAGTTGTCTATTTTATTCGGTCAATTCTATGTCTTCTGGTCACATTATCTCCAAAACGTGCATCAATAGAGTTCTAGTTCCGGAAAACTTAGGAACCAGATTTTTATGGCCCCTAGATCTATTTTTAAGTTTTGAGATACTTGTCCCTATCACCATGATAAGATTTTCAGCTTTTAAAGTATGCGAAGTCGATTCCTAATATTAATTAACCTGGTAATACGGACTGGTTTTCTATTTCACAGCTGTATTTTAAGATTGCTAAATACCTGTCATATTCTCCTAATAATTTTACAGTTTCGAAAGTATGCAGAGTCGATTCCCCACCCTTAAAAAACATACAAGCGCATTTTTTCAAAGCTTTATCTTCAATTTAAAATTTTTAATTTATCTGTCCTCATATCCCACTAATTATTTTACAGCTCCGAAAGTACACTCTGAAAAATTGAAACCTTACAGTAACGAAAACTTAAATAACGGCGAAATAATTTAGTCTTAAATTTTACGGTGAACAATGAAATTTATGGAAAAATTAGGGTAAATTAAAGTAAATACAGCAAATTAAATATAAAAAATACGGATTAGCCGAAAACTTACAACTAAGTTTGAAAGCGAGGTTTAAATTTTTTTACAGTGCATGCTTGATAGATTCCTGACCCCAAATAAATATTAACACGATTTTTAGAGCCTCTAGCTCTGTTTTTTTTTTTTTTTTTTTTTTCAATAGCTGACCTAATCTCTCTCATAATAATTTTGTGGATTCGGAAATATACGCAATAGGTTCCTCGCGGTCTGAACAAAAACACAACAATACAGTTTTCCAAAACCGTAATAAATATCTGCTCTCTTTTTTCTACGCGTATTATTTTTATAGCTTTCAAAATATGCAGAATGTATTTCTGAAAAAAGAAAAAAAAATGAGGGGGGGGGGAGGTAGTTTAGGTTTTAGTGTTATTTTAAATTTCTACCATATACAGTAACCGCCGCTTAATAAAATCACTGGTTAATAAAATCAGCCGCTTAATATGATTAAATCGCCAGGACCGGAATCAAATCAATACAAACTACGTTTAAAGCTGCCGCTTAATAAAATCAGCCTCGCCGGTTAATAAACTCAAAAATATCTTCTCAGCAGCCAAAAATATCATTTATGCACACAAAAATTTTTTTTAATTTACATTGTGATTATTATTTTTTTTTTTAATAGAAAAAGAAATTAAAGCACAAAAAACCCACCGTTATCACTCATTGTTCAAGATTTTATACTTGCAGCACAGTTACAAATTAAATACCACAACTTATCTCCGTAACAATTTCAAGGAACGTATTTTTCAAAGCGCAGTAATAAAATACAAATTTGATTTGAATTTTTTTTTTTTTTTTTTTTTTTTTTTTTGTCTAATTATTAGAAGGCAATTTCTAGTTCTTATTCTGAAATTACTGTAATTCATGAAGTTTAAACGGAAAGATTTTAAATTTATAAGAACAGCGTGAACTTTTGGTAAAGTAATGATGATTTTCCTCGAACAAGGCGCACGGGAACTTACAATGCAATTAATTTACTTATATCGAAGAAACAATTAGTTAATTATCTACCAAAAATTAATTAATATTGTTTACTAATTCCATTATTCGTTACCTATTGAAGTTTCTTTCGAAATTCAGGGAAGTAATACCTTTTCCTTAAGGGCAAGAACGTTCGCCGGATATAGAAATCAGCCGCTTAATAAAATCACTTTGGGTCAGAACGAATGTGATTTTAATAAGCGGCGGGAACTGTATATATATATATATATATATATATATATATATATATATATGTGGGACGGCACACTTTTGTAGGCGTTAAACAAAAACTAATACTTATTTACTAATTATAAATTTAATAAAAGATTAAATTGTAGTTTACATATATACAGGAATGCTAATAAGCATTATCGAATGTTACTTTGGTAATGTCCGTCGAAGTAGTTGCACCCGTCTAGTGTGCACGCTTCGTCGAAAACTCAAAAGAAAACAAGTCATCGAATACTGTCATTACGTTCCGTCTGAACATCCCGTCGAAAACTGAATGTCGTTCCTTCAGCGCTCTCTTAGCAGGCGCGCGTTCCGGAAAGACGTCATTCACGTCATGAGCACGTATTTCCTCTCAAGCGCTGGCGCTCCGTCACATGATCAGCAAACAGAAACTAAACTGCCTTGGATTTCAGGAACGGCAAAGAGAAATCAAATAGCTAGGGTTCTGAGTCATGGGAAAGCCAAGTAAGGGGAGAGAAACAGGATGCCGATCTACCACATTCGGCCATCCTGCATCGGCTGGACCTCCAGGCGATCACACTGAAAAGATACAAACAAAAAAAAACAAACAAAAGCAACACAAAATAAAAACAAAATATTTACAACTTATTTACAAATTTTGAGAATTTTTGTTTTTAAGTTATTCCCCATTTGAGGAATTCAGCTTTTGCAGATGTGTAATAGGAGCCTTCATGGCATCCATTTCTAACTTTTTCATCAATATTATCATTTTTAATTTTTACAGTCGTACAGTTACAAAAGTACATCAGTTTTGGTTTTACGGCAACTTGGTCGCTTAGTTCACCAGTTTTTGGTGGTTGTTTACTCAACTTGCATTTCAATCTATTTTTCTTTCTGACTCTAGAAAGTTGTTTTTTATCATGTGCACTTAAATCTTTACTTTGGGGTTCAAAATTATTTTGGGACTCGAACTCGAGACCCTCCAATCGATCATTTTCAGTCTTAATGCCTTTTAAGGCCTCTGTTGCATCAAGTTCAGTCGAAAAGTCTATAATGGCAGTCTTATATGTAGGAAAAACTTCTAATTTTATTTGTATAGCTTTGGGAAACAATATGGCTATTTCACCAATCGTGGTTTTCAGTGGAAGTGATGGAATGAACAACTTTCCTAAATTGACACTGGCAGTCTCCTCTTTAGGCATATTCTGTCTTTTACACTCGATGGAATCTATCGTCGATGGCTTTTTTCTGGATTTCTTCCTTTTAAGGAGTTCGGAATTCTCGTCAACTTTTTCTTTTAATTTTTTCAACTCTTCGGCTAACTGTGAAATTTTTTCATGTAGGATTCGTTTTTCGTCTTTCTTTGAAGGAGTGTTTTCTTGATTTTGCGATTTCATTTGGGAAATGTTCATCTGATTTTGTTTCTTTCGTTGAGGCTCCACCTCTTCCTCACTGTCATCATCTTCACTATTATCGTCCTTTAAAACCATTTTCTTACCGTCATCACTTTCGTCATCGTCATTACTTTCACTTACATCTTTTTTGGAAGATTCTAATGATTTTTTGAACATAACAGCTTGAGGGGTTTTGTTTTTACACTTTTCAACACTATTTAATGTTTTATTTATTTCTGGGGGTTTCTCAGAAATTTTACTTTCAATGTTAATGGGGGCGTCAACAGCAATATTTGTTTTAACTTCATTTTGATATTTATCTATTGGAAGAACTGTTACTAAATTTACCTCGAGGGAACTAGATTTGTTTTTCATAAAAATACCATTTTCATTTATTATCGTCTCACCCACCATCAGTACATTCAACCCGATGATTACGTCATATGGTATTACATCATTGTTTACAACATACACATTAGTTTTACTTTCAAAATTATCAACTTTCAAATCTACATCAAATGAGCCTAACGGCTTTACGGAACTTTTCCCGATACCCTTCAAAGTGGTACTCATAGTATTTAATTTTTTTACATTTAATTTGTCAAAAGAACTTTTACGCAACAATGTTGCTTCACTTCCTGTATCAATAATTCCAATAAAATTTACATCATTTACTTGTATAATTTTACTCATATTTTGATTTACATTAATACACAGTGCATTAACTTCTGGTTTTGAACCTGGACACTCCGAACTTTTATGCCCGTACTGCTTACACGTAAAACACTTAAGGCCTTTGGCCTTATGAGGGCAATCTCTAGATAAGTGGTTTTTTTCACCACAATTATAACACAATTTATTATTTACTTCATTTTTAGGACCAAATTTTTCATATACATTATGGGCTGCGTGCTTCGGTTTTGTGCTATATTCTACTTTATGCATTCTATCAAATTTATTTTTCTCATTATCTTTTTTATATATTTCATATAACTTAATTTTATCTTTAAATTCACGAATATTTTTTGCACCATAAAGAATTAGTTTGTTTTCACTTTTGTCATTTATTCCTTGGATCACGTAATGCATTAACGCGGCATCTTCAATGTGCCCGTTTTTTGCTAGTTCGCGCATTTTAAAGAAATACTCTATAACTGTTTCATTTGGCTTCATTTTCTTTTTACACAAAATTTCGTGTAAGGAGGCAGAATTTATTTCGATCTTGAATTCTTCGATTAATGCATTTTTTAACTTTTTATAATTTAGTAATCCTTTTTCGGATTTTACAAATAACAGAGCATTTCCGCTCAAAGACCTTTTACAGAAAATTATTTTTTGTAATTCGTTTAGGTTAAACATTTCAGCTAACTCTACAAATTCATTTAAGAATTCAATTATGTTCTCATGCGGCTCGCCGCTAAATTTTAACATAGAATTTTCAAAATCATTGAAAGAAATTGCACCAAGTGATCCATTATTCACATTATTACTATAATTTATACTTTTTTTACCCTTATTATGATCATCAATAACATTGTCACTATCATTATAATAATCATAACATTTATTTTTACTGATATGGCATTGCACAGAGGAGTCAGTTTTTTCAATATCATTATCGCCACTACTTTCGGATTCACTGTTCGATTCGTTTTCCGAATCTTCCTCTTCCGAATTATTTTCTGAACTTTGTTTCAGTAATTCCGTATCACACAAGCTTAACAATAGTTGATCTCTCAACTCGTTTTTACTCCCATCAAAAGGGACATTTAAAATATTACAAATAGTAATTAGTTCATTTAATGAAAAATTTTTATCAATTATTTTTTGCTTTTCAAGGTATTTTTCGTCGCCTATAGCGAAAGTGAATCCCTGAAACTTTCTTATTCTGCATCTGTTCTTACGATCGCCGATCTCATCGAATAAAAACCGATGCAGAATTTTAATTTTACTATAGTTCTCTATCTTCAGTGCATTGCCAATTTTAGGAATATCCCCTAGAGATACCATTTTATAAGAAGATAAAGTGTACGTACCTTTGTAGAGCCGAAACAGCTGTTGTTTTTAATCCTTAAAACCCTCGTTGATCCGTGGTTATATCACAGAATTCGCAGATCCTTCGTTGCTTAAGTTTAAGCTGATTTCACAGGTGTAAACATTTCTGTTGATCACGAAGTATTATCACACACAGTTGTAGTCGGCACTCATTTGTAAAAACACACACAACTAGTTGAATCATGGTTTAAGAATAAAAAAGTTCAGTTCGACAAATGTTTATACAGTTTATATTTTAAACACAGTTCAGTTTATAAACTTATTTTTATCAGTCCAGACGCATCATCATTTTTAGGAATACAGTTCGCAAAAAAAGTTTATAGTTTGTTCAATCAAATTTTAAGTTAAATTAAACTAAAAATTAACGTTCAATCACACTTTCTTTATCTTAAAATTCGCGTTCTATCCGTTCATGAAGTAGATTTTATTCTTTATCCAGTAGATTTTATTCTTTATCCAGTAGATTTTATTCTTTATCCCACTTCTGAACTTGTGGGACGGCACACTTTTGTAGGCGTTAAACAAAAACTAATACTTATTTACTAATTATAAATTTAATAAAAGATTAAATTGTAGTTTACATATATACAGGAATGCTAATAAGCATTATCGAATGTTACTTTGGTAATGTCCGTCGAAGTAGTTGCACCCGTCTAGTGTGCACGCTTCGTCGAAAACTCAAAAGAAAACAAGTCATCGAATACTGTCATTACGTTCCGTCTGAACATCCCGTCGAAAACTGAATGTCGTTCCTTCAGCGCTCTCTTAGCAGGCGCGCGTTCCGGAAAGACGTCATTCACGTCATGAGCACGTATTTCCTCTCAAGCGCTGGCGCTCCGTCACATGATCAGCAAACAGAAACTAAACTGCCTTGGATTTCAGGAACGGCAAAGAGAAATCAAATAGCTAGGGTTCTGAGTCATGGGAAAGCCAAGTAAGGGGAGAGAAACAGGATGCCGATCTACCACATATATATATATAAATAAATTATGAATCAAATTTAAATTTGATAAACTGAATTTTTTACTTTCTTCTATATGTAATATAGAGAAAGTATTGGATTCGCGAAAATTTTCGAAGTCCACTTTTTGATGGATTTACATGTTTTGGGATATGGAGAACACGAATTAATAGTTTTTAGAAAATGTCTGTCTGTCTGTCTGTCTGTATCATTTTTTTGTGGACGCTGTATCTCACGAACCAATGAATGAAATTTAACCAAACTTGGTATTTAGTTGCACCCTGACATAAACTGGTGCTGATTAGATTTTGGGATCACTCGCTCAATAGGTGGCGTTGTGATCGCATTTTATGCAAATTTTTAACATGGCAGCATAGGACAAAATTCCGTATAAATGGGGTTAGCTAGGAAAAAAATTTTGTGCATGGGGGGCATCGGTTCCCCCCCTGGGGGGGGAAATCCCCCCCCCGGGGAAGTAAATTTTCAAGATGGGTATCTTTCGAAAGGTCTCGTTGATAATAGTAATAGTTAACTTGGAAAAAAATTTTGTGCATGTGGGGGCATCGGTTGCCCCCCCCACCGGGGGGGGGAAGTTTCCACCCGGGGGGGCAAAATTTCAAGATGGGTATCTTTCGAAAGATCTCGTCAATACCTTTAAAACGAATGGTTGAACGATGAATCTGTGATAATTTAAACCAAAGTTATCGATTTTTTTTACTTTTAACAAAAAAAAACTTAGAAAAATATCGCAATTTTTTTTTATTTTTTTTTTTTAACGAAATTTAACCAAACTTGGTATTTAGTTGGTCCCCGACATAAACTGGTGCTGATTATGTTTGGGGATCAATAGCTCAACAGGTGGCGCTGTGATAGCATTTTATCTAAATTTTTAACATGGCAGGATAGGACAAAAATTCGTATAAATGTGTATAATTAGAGTTGTTTTAAACTTGTGATTGTATAATTAATATGAATTATTGATAATAGTAGTATGTAACTAGGAAAAAAATTTTCTGCATGGGGGGCATCGCTTCCCCCCCTAGGGGAAAAATCCCCCCCCAGGGGGGGTAAATTTTCACATTGGGTATCTTTCGAAAGATCAGGTTGATAATAGTAGTAGTTAACTAGGAAAAAATTTTTGTGCATGTGGGGGCATCGGTTGCCCCCCCACCGGGGGGGGAAGTTCCCACCCGGGGGGGCAAAATTTCAAGATGGGTATCTTTCGAAAGATCTCGTCAATACCTTTAAAACGAATGGTTGAACGATAAATCTGTGATAATTTAAACCAAAGTTATCGATTTTTTTTACTTTTAACAAAAAAAAACTTAGAAAAATATCGCAATTTTTTTTTTTTTTTTTTTTTTTTTTAACGAAATTTAACCAAACTTGGTATTTAGTTGGTCCCCGACATAAACTGGTGCTGACTATGTTTGGGGATCAATAGCTCAACAGGTGGCGCTGTGATAGCATTTTATCTAAATTTTTAACATGGCAGCATAGGATAAAAATTCGTATAAATGTGCATAATTAGAGTTGTTTTAAACTTGTGATTGTAAAATTAATATGAATTATTGATAATAGTAGTATGTAACTAGGAAAAAAATTTTCTGCATGGGGGGGCATCGCTTCCCCCCCTGGGGGGAAGTACCCCCCGGGGGGGATAAATTTTCAAGATGGGTATCTTTCGAAAGGTCTCGTCAATACCTTTAAAACGAATGGTTGAACTATAAATCTGTGATAATTTAAAACAAAGTTATCGATTTTTTTCACTTTTAACAAAAAAAAGAAAAAAAAAAAAAAAAAAAAACTTAGAAAAAAAAAATCGTACTTTTTTTTTTTTTTTTTTAATATTGTTACTGATTGAATATGTATAGGTAAATATAGAAGAAAGTCTTGTGGTGGCCACAACATACTAGTTTTTCCTATATTACGATAGGGAACAATTTACAATGTATATAATATACCAGTTTATACGTCGACAAATGGCGGTGCTATACGACAATTTTCCCTCTTTGTGATAAAGCTATGTCTCATTTTCCATAGTGTATAAGCGTATCAAATTTGGCAGGCGAAACAGGCGGTATGAAAAGCTGTGGTCGTAGGGAGGAAGAAATATAAAATGGTTCAAGAAACACGGATATTCTAGAGGATTGTCATTAAATATTTCCATTTTTACTTTCTTCTATATGTAATATAGAGAAAGTATTGGATTCGCAAAAATTTCCGACCTCCGTTTTTTGATGGATTTACATGTTTTGGGATGTCTAGATTACGAATTAATAATTTTTAGAAAATGTCTGTCTGTCTGTCTGTATCATTTTTTTGTGGACGCTGTATCTCACGAACCAATGAATGAAATTTAACCAAACTTGGTATTTAGTTGCACCCTGACATAAACTGGTGCTGATTAGATTTTGGGATCAATCGCTCAACAGGTGGCGTTGTGATCGCATTTTATGCAAATTTTTAACATGGCAGCATAGGACAAAATTCCGTATAAATGGGCATAAAGAGAGTTATTTTACACTTGCGATTGTAAAATTAATATGAATTATTGATAATAGTAGTAGTTAACTAGGAAAAAAATTTTGTGCATGTGGGGGCATCGGTTCCCCCCCCCCTAGGGGGGAAGTACCCACCCGGGGGGGCAAAGTTTCAAGATGGGTATCTTTCGAAAGGTCTCGTCAATACCTTTAAAACGAATGGTTGAACTATAAATCTGTGATAATTTAAAACGAAGTTATCGATTTTTTTACTTTTAACAAAAAAAAAAAAAAAAAAAAAAAAAAAAAAAACGTACTTTTTTTTTTTTTTTTTTTTTTTTTTTATATATATATTGTTACTGATTGAATATGTATAGAAAAATATAGAAGAAAGTCTTGTGGTGGCCACAACATACTAGTTTTTTTTTCTCACAGGTTATTTGTATTTATTAATGCTTTATTAGAAACTATACTAATTTTAATTTTAAATTAAGGATTTTCTGAATCACTCATACTCCCAACGTTAGACTTCACAATTTCCTGGATCAGTGAGAAGATAAATAGAATATTTTTAATTTCTTCTATATGTAATATAGAGAAAGTTTCGCGAAAATTTTCGACCTCCGTTTCTTGATGGATTTACACGTTTTGGGATGTCCTGAACACGAATTGACAGTTTTTAGAAAATGTCTGTCTGTGCGTATCACAATTTTAGTGGACACTGGTAGCTCACGAACCAATGAATGAAATTTAACCAAACTTGGTATTTAGTGACACCCTGACGTAAACTGGTGCTGATTAAATTTGGGGATCAATCGCTCAATAGGTGGCGCTGTGATCTCATTTTTTTCTAAATTTTTAACATGGCAGTATAGGACAAAATTTCGTATAAATGTGCATAATGAGAGTTATTTCAAACTCGTGATTGGAAAATTAATATGAATTTTTAATAATAGTAGTAGTTAGCTAGACAAAAAAAGTTTTGCATGTGCACATTTTTGCATGGGTAAATTTTAATCTTTCGAAAGGTCTCGTCAATACCTTTAAAACGAATGGTTGAATTATAAAACTATAAATCTGTGATAATTTAAAACAAAGTTATGGTTCTTTTTACTTTTAACAATTTTTTTTTTTTTTTTTAATATTGTTACTGAGTGAATTTGTATAGGAAAATATAGAAGAAAGTCTCGCGGTGGCCACAACACACTAGTTTTAATCTTGCATCCCAAAAATTTCGATTACATGAAATCTCTTTGAATTTCTTACCTGCATTTGATACTTTGCTACGATTGTTCTAAACTTATCATATTATTCGAATTCTTCAAAGATTTCAAATGTACGTAAAATATATAATTTTTCATTGATTTTAATAATCTGACAATACGCATGTTATTAGATTTAGTAAATATAGTTTCATATGCATAGAAATGGATATTTATCGCGGTAGTTTAATCGTTTATCTGACTTTCCTGTAATTTGGAAGCAATAATAAGTGTTCACGTTTTCCTTGTAATTCTTTCATCATAATCAAGCACTTTTTAAGCATCATTGTTACGATTAAATATGCATTTGCATTGATTAAATATGATGTAATGGAGCAAAATCTTGCAGAGAAACGAAATTTGAATGCGGTTTTCCAACTGAGGAAATAAAACCTCTGATAATATACTTATTAAATGCTCCCGTTGATCGACTTTTCCATGAAGAAACTACTATGATGTGGCCAGTTCGAGGCTACAAGAATATCAGCTGGTTAGGGAAACAATCATCAACTCTACCATAACGAAGCATTGTGGTTTGCAAATTTTTATCTTACAATGTTATTTATAAGAGTTACAGATTATATGAAATTGAAGTAAGAGTGATAGAGTGATACCTTTGTTTTTTTTTTAATCCAGTTTTAGTAATATACTTTAATATCAATCAACATATGTAATATTAAAAGTTGCCATGTGAACTGTGGCGATGTTAACAAATTTAAACGGATGTTCCATTTATTAAATTCCTTTATTAAGGTGATTGAAATTCTAATTATTTAAGCTTTGATGTCTATATATATATGTGTGTGTGTATAAAATGTTCTTATTAATCTTTATTCATTATATATATATATGTGTGTGTGTGTGTGTGTACATAAAATGTTCTGCAATTTTACGATTTGGAATAGTCTTAACTTTATCATTCGATTCAGTTGTTTACATTTATCTTTTGTTCTTGTTTGAACATTATCATTAAGTTTCACTGCAGAAATATTTAGGAAAATGTTATGCGTAACAATAAAATGGCATCTTGAATCTAATTTGTTTACAAAATATCGGCCACGTGTTCGGCGATTTTACCTACGGTGACGTCACAGGAATATTGTCCATTATAAATGCAGACAATTTTTATCTGACAGAATTATATTATCACTAAATGCCGAAAGATGTCAATTTTTTCCGAATCAAAAGAAATGACATTTTTCAAATTTTTTTTTTTTTTCGTTAAAAGTAAAAAAAAAAAAAAAAAAAATCGATAACTTTGTTTTAAATTATCACAGATCTATAGTTCAACACTATTAGTTTTAAAGGTATTGACGAGATCTTTCGAAAGATACCCATATTGAAAATTTACATTTACTCCCTTGGGGCAAAACGATGTCCCTACATGCACAAAAGTTTTCGGACTAGTTAACTAATACTATTATAAATAATTCATATTAATTTTATAATCACACGATTGAAATAACTCTCATTATGTACATTTATACGAAATTTCGTCCTATACTGCCATGTTAAAAATTTAGAAAAAATACAATCACAGCGCCGCCTGTTGATCGATTGATCCCCAAATGTAATCAGCACCAGGTTAAAAAAAAAAAAAAAAAAAAAAAAAAAAAAAAACGATTTTTTTTTTTTTTTTTTTTTTTTTTTGTTAAAAGTAATAATTACGTATTGATTATAGCATTTGTATTATATTCATACCCGTATATCAGAAGTCTACATATAAAAAAGATGAATGACATTACATGCAGTATAAGAAAATATTTTGAAAATTATTCTATGCTAGCGAAAATAGTACTATACAATTCATTGTTTAATAGGCAGACTTCGTTCTTGAATGTTTAATAACACTATTTTTCCAAATTTTTTTTTAAGTTGCTCATAGAGCATGTTTATTAAAGTTAAAGAGATTATATATTTCTCAATCATACGGCGTTATATAACATTCATTATAATTACATATTATTTATTGTGTTGCCTAACATTAATTTCTTTGTATCAGAAACCTAAATGTATATATATATATATATAATGAATCTCATTGTACATAGTTTAAGAAAAGAAATTTCTAATTATTCTATGCTCACATAAATTAATGTTACGTTTTTTTTATTGATAATATATGCATCAGATTTGCATGCTTGACTCGTAGTCCGCTGTAAATCGTCAGGTAATTACAGACAGCACATGACAGAATTACAGCACAAAGAAATGGAAAAAAAACCCAGGGTTAGCGCGGGAATCGAACAAGATCTCCTACGCTTGAAGACATACCACTCGGCCACGGAGCTCCCAAATTAATGTCATTAAATTTATTGTTTAATATGCAGGCTTCGTTCTTCAATGTTTAATAACGCTGATATTCCAAATTTTCTGAGTTGCTCACAGAGCATATTTATTAATGATAGAGAGATTACACACTTCACTATCATACGGCGTTATAAAACATTCATTATGATTACATATTATTTATTGCATTATGTGACATTAATATCTTTGCATCAAAAGCCTAGATATATATAGATATATATATAAAAGGAATAATATTGTATGTACAGTAAGAAAATATTTTTCAAATTTTTCTATTCTATTAAAAATTAATGCTATTCAATTTTTTGTGTAATAAGCAAACTTCGCACTTGAATGTTTCATAACACTGCTTTTCCAAATTCTTTGAGTTGCTCATAGAGCATGTTTATTAATATTAAAGAGATTATATATTTCTCCATCATACGGCGTTATATAACATTCATTATAATTACATATTATTTATTGTGTTGTGTAACAATCTCTTTGTATCAGAAGCCAAAATATATAAAATTAATGGCTCTGCATGTAATAAAAGAAAGTTTTTTCCTATTTATTTTATGCTATTCAATTTATTGATTAATAGCAGATTCGAAAATGAACGTTTCATAACGCCGTTTTTCCAAATTTTTTGAGTTGCTCATAGAGCATATTTATTAATGTTAAAGAGATTATATATTTCTCTATCATACGGCGTTATATAACATTCATTATAACTACATATTATTTATTGCGTTGTGTAGCAATCTCTTTGTAACAGAAGCCTAAATATATAAAATTAATGGCTGCATGTAATAAAAGAAAGTTTTTTTCTATTTATTTTATGCTATTCAATTTATTGTTTAATAGCAGATTCGAAACTGAATGTTTCATAACGCCGTTTTTCCAAATTTTTTGAGTTGCTCATAGAGCATATTTATTAATGTTAAAGAGATTATATATTTCTCTATCATACGGCGTTATATAACATTCATTATAACTACATATTATTTATTGCGTTGTGTAGCAATCTCTTTGTAACAGAAGCCTAAATATATAAAATTAATGGCACTGCATGTAATATAAGAAAGTTTTTTTTCTATTTATTTTGTGCTATTCCATTTATTGTTTAATAGCAGATTCGAAAACGAATGTTTACATAACGCTGTTTTTCCAAATTTTTTAAGTTGCTCATAGAGCATGTTTATTAATGTTAAAGAGATTATATATTTCTCTATCATACGGCGTTATATAACATTCATTATAATTACATATTATTTATTGCATTATGTAACATTAATATTTTTGTATTAGAAGCCTAAATATACAAAATTAATGGCACTGCATGTAATAAAAGAAAGTTTTTTTCTCTTTATTTTATACTATTCAATTTATTGATTAATAGCAGATTCGAAACTGAATGTTTCATAACGCCGTTTTTCCAAATTTTTTGAGTTGCTCATAGAGCATATTAATTTAATGTTAAAGAGATTATATATTTCTCTATCATACGGCGTTATATAACATTCATTATAACTACATATTATTTATTGCGTTTTGTAGCAATCTCTTTGTAACAGAAGCCTAAATATATAAAATTAATGGCTCTGCATGTAATATAAGAAAGTTTTTTTCTATTTATTTTATGCTATTCAATTTATTGATTAATAGCAGATTCGAAACTGAATGTTTCATAACGCCGTTTTTCCAAATTTTTTGAGTTGCTCATAGAGCATATTAATTTAATGTTAAAGAGATTATATATTTCTCTATCATACGGCGTTATATAACATTCATTATAACTACATATTATTTATTGCGTTGTGTAGCAATCTCTTTGTAACAGAAGCCTAAATAAATAAAATTAATGGCTCTGCATGTAATATAAGAAAGTTTTTTTCTATTTATTTTATGCTATTCAATTTATTGATTAATAGCAGATTCGAAACTGAATGTTTCATAAGGCCGTTTTTCCAAATTTTTTGAGTTGCTCATAGAGCATATTAATTTAATGTTAAAGAGATTATATATTTCTCTCTCATACGGCGTTATATAACATTCATTATAACTACATATTATTTATTGCGTTGTGTAGCAATCTCTTTGTAACAGAAGCCTAAATATATAAAATTAATGGCTCTGCATGTAATATAAGAAAGTTTTTTTCTATTTATTTCATGCTATTCAATTTATTGTTTAATAGCAGATTCGAAACTGAATGTTTCATAACGCCGTTTTTCCAGATTTTTTGAGTTGCTCATAGAGCATATTTATTAATGTTAAAGAGATTATATATTTCTCTATCATACGGCGTTATATAACATTCATTATAACTACATATTATTTATTGCGTTGTGTAGCAATCTCTTTGTAACAGAAGCCTAAATATATAAAATTAATGGCGCTGCATGTAATATAAGAAAGTTTTTTTCTATTTGTTTTATGCTATTCAATTTATTGATTAATAGCAGATTCGAAACTGAATGTTTCATAACGCCGTTTTTCCAAATTTTTTGAGTTGCTCATAGAGCATATTTATTAATGTTAAAGAGATTATATATTTCTCTATCATACGGCGTTATATAACATTCATTATAACTACATATTATTTATTGCGTTGCGTAGCAATCTCTTTGTAACAGAAGCCTAAATATATGAAATTAATGGCTCTGCATGTAATATAAGAAAGTTTTTTTCTATTTATTTTATGCTATTCAATTTATTGTTTAATAGCAGATTCGAAAATGAATGTTTCATAAGGCCGTTTTTCCAAATTTTTTGAGTTGCTCATAGTAGAGCATGTTTATTAATGTTAAAGAGATTATATATTTCTCTATCATACGGCGTTATATAACATTCATTATAATTACATATTATTTATTGCGTTGTGTAACAATCTCTTTGTAACAGAAGCCTAAATATATAAACTTAATGGCTCTGCATGTAATATAAGAAAGTTTTTTTTCTATTTATTTTATGCTATTCAATTTATTGATTAATAGCAGATTCGAAACTGAATGTTTCATAACGCCGTTTTTGCAAATTTTTTGAGTTGCTCATAGAGCATATTTATTAATGTTAAAGAGATTATATATTTATCTAGCATACGGCGTTATATAACATTCATTATAACTACATATTATTTATTGCGTTGTGTAGCAATCTCTTTGTAACAGAAGCCTAAATATATAAAATTAATGGCTGCATGTAATAAAAGAAAGTTTTTTTCTATTTATTTTATGCTATTCAATTTATTGTTTAATAGCAGATTCGAAACTGAATGTTTCATAACGCCGTTTTTCCAAATTTTTTGAGTTGCTCATAGAGCATATTTATTAATGTTAAAGAGATTATATATTTCTCTATCATACGGCGTTATATAACATTCATTATAACTACATATTATTTATTGCGTTGTGTAGCAATCTCTTTGTAACAGAAGCCTAAATATATAAAATTAATGGCTCTGCATGTAATATAAGAAAGTTTTTTTCTATTTATTTTATGCTATTCAATTTATTGTTTAATAGCAGATTCGAAACTGAATGTTTCATAACGCCGTTTAACCAAATTTTTTGAGTTGCTCATAGAGCATATTTATTAATGTTAAAGAGATTATATATTTCTCTATCATACGGAGTTATATAACATTCATTATAACTACATATTATTTATTGCGTTGTGTAGCAATCTCTTTGTAACAGAAGCCTAAATATATAAAATTAATGGCTCTGCATGTAATATAAGAAAGTTTTTTTCTATTTATTTTATGCTATTCAATTTATTGATTGATAGCAGATTCGAAACTGAATGTTTCATAACGCCGTTTTTCCAAATTTTTTGAGTTGCTCATAGAGCATATTTATTAATGTTAAAGAGATTATATATTTCTCTATCATACGGCGTTATATAACATTCATTATAACTACATATTATTTATTGCGTTGTGTAGCAATCTCTTTGTAACAGAAGCCTAAATATATAAAATTAATGGCTCTGCATGTAATATAAGAAAGTTTTTTTCTATTTATTTTATGCTATTCAATTTATTGTTTAATAGCAGATTCGAAACTGAATGTTTCATAACGCCGTTTTTCCAAATTTTTTGAGTTGCTCATAGAGCATATTTATTAATGTTAAAGAGATTATATATTTCTCTATCATACGGCGTTATATAACATTCATTATAACTACATATTATTTATTGCGTTGTGTAGCAATCTCTTTGTAACGGAAGCCTAAATATATAAAATTAATGGCTCTGCATGTAATATAAGAAAGTTTTTTTCTATTTATTTTATGCTATTCAATTTATTGTTTAATAGCAGATTCGAAACTGAATGTTTCATAAGGCCGTTTTTCCAAATTTTTTGAGTTGCTCATAGAGCATATTTATTAATGTTAAAGGGATTATATATTTCTCTATCATACGGCGTTATATAACATTCATTATAACTACATATTATTTATTGCGTTGTGTAGCAATCTCTTTGTAACAGAAGCCTAAATATATAAAATTAATGGCTCTGCATGTAATATAAGAAATTTTTTTTCTATTTATTTTATGCTATTCAATTTATTGTTTAATAGCATATTCAAAAATGAATGTTTCACAAGGCCGTTTTTCCAAATTTTTTGAGTTGCTCATAGAGCATGTTTATTAATGTTAAAGAAATTATATATTTCTCTATCATACGGCGTTATATAACATTCATTATAACTACATATTATTTATTGTGTTGTCTAGCAATCTCTTTGTAACAGAAACCTAAATGTATATATATATATAATGAATCTCATTGTACATAGTTTAAGAAAAAAAAATTCTAATTATTCTATGCTCACATAAATTAATGTTACGTTTTTTTTTATTGATAATATATACATCATATTTGCATGTTTGACTCGTAGTCCGCTTGTAAATCGTCAGATAATTACAGACAGCACATGACAGAATTTCAGTAGGAAGAAATGGATAAAACCCAGGGCCAGCGCGGGAATTGAAAGTGCAGTGTGGTGACATGTTAATTAATGTGTGGTGAGAGCATATTAATTAATTTTAAATAGATTATATATTTCTCTATTATATGGCGTGATTTATCATTCATTATGATTGCATATTATTTATTGCATTGTGTAACATTAATATCTTTGCATCGGAAGGTGTAATGTATAAAAATGTGTAATGTCGTATGTATAAAAATGGAATGACATTGTATGTAGAATAAGAAAACATTTTGCAATTTGTTCTGTGCTAGCACAAATAATTGCTATTCAATTTATTGTTTAATAGGCAGACTTCGTTCCTGAATTTTTCATATCACTATTATTCCAAATTTGTCTAAGTTGCTCATAGAGTATATTTGTTATTGTTAAAGAGATTATATATTTCTCTATCATACGGCGTTATATAACGTCGTTTACATGCTGTTATATAACATTCACTATAATTATATATTTATTATTGTGTTGCATTATCTTGATCTCATCATATCAGAAACCTAATTATAGAAATTTAATAAATTGCCTTACTATTATTTTTAAAAAAAGAATGAAAAGAAAAGAAAAATCCTCTGTAATAAGAAAATTTTTATAATGTTTGAATTTAAGTAGGCGTTAGAGTACAATTAAAATATGAAATTTTACATATGTTGTGATATTTGAAATGTCCAAGTTGCGATCAGGAAATCTCAAAACGTTTAAATTCATAAAGAGAGATTTAAATTTTTCATTGAACTTTATAGTAAACTATGAATTTTTATGTGCAACTTATTAGATTTCTAGGAGAAGCATATCTTCCTTAAAATCAACAGCAACAAAAGTAATATCAATCAAACTTTAAATT
Source organism: Salticus scenicus (assembly GCA_963930645.1). Classification (NCBI taxonomy): domain Eukaryota; kingdom Metazoa; phylum Arthropoda; class Arachnida; order Araneae; family Salticidae; genus Salticus; species Salticus scenicus. The sequence goes on from OZ005658.1 coordinate 20,960,011, forward strand.
TTACTCTCTGCGAAAAAACACTCAATTCTTAATTATGTAAAATTATTGATAATTTATTTTGTATAAGATTCAAAACGAAAAATCGAAAATGTTTGTAAAGGCCAATAAATGCATTTGAATAAAGCTTTTAAATTGTATGATCCGCCATTTTTAACTTAGAAACTGGATTTTCACAGCGTTTGGTCTGATCTAAGACACAGCAGTATTCACGATTTCTTTCTTTTCTTTTTTTTTTTTTTAACCGTGCGTAATTCTACTTTATTAATGATGTTCTCTCTTTTTTTTTTTTATTAATACCACAGAGAAAGTTCTTTACCTTAATACAAAATGCAATTTTCTCTTGTTCCAGACAATTTCCTCCTGTAGTGAGTCGTAAAAGTTGTTGCAAGTGGCAACACCAATCTCTGTGAAAATTGGGTGTAGCCCCCGTTTTGCCGACAAAATATTTCCTACCCCCCTGTTTTTCCCATTCAAGCTTCCCTTTCCAGCTATTTAGGGATTTGTCCTAAAATTATGAGGAAAACAAGTGGAAAGGAAATTTCAATTCAATGAAATGTCGAAGGATATTAGTGTCCAGTTCACCCCTTTTTATCAGTTGATACGACTCACAGTCTCAGGTGCAGAAACCCGTGGTGAATTACAATTTTCACTTGTCGTTTTTTACGCCTAATTTATGACCACGTTACTGTCATAAAAATATTTCCCTTTTTACAGTGCACTCCCAGAAATACAGAGACCAGAGAGCGGAGACTGCGCAAATTTTAAAATTTTGTAGATCTTTTTTTTTTTTTTTTCATTCTAAGATTAGAATTTTGATATTATTATGCATTGGAAATGATTGTCATTACATAAGATATATGAAATGTATAGATAAAGGCAAATAAAGAGTATAAATAATGTCATAAAAACGCACATATAAAATTTATAGTGTAGCAACATTTATAATATATAGCAACTTTTTATTATTATTATTTTTACTTTCTCTTACCATAAGGTAGAGAAAGTATTGTTTTTGGGTCAAATTTTTGAAAGTGAGATTTTGTTATATTTACACGTTTTGAGGTCTCCTGAATACGAAAATCATGTTTTTAGCGGTTGGTCTCTGTGTATGTCTGTGTGTGTCTGTCTGTTATCAACCTATCTCAAGAACAAATAGTAGCAGGCGTTCCAAACTTGGTATTCTAAATGTGTATCATATAGCGCTGCTACAGTAAGCTTTTTGTTAAGATCAAGCAAATGGTTCGTGTACAGGGAGAATCAAGAAAATTCTAATGCATTACGTCTATGGGAGAAATTGCAGGTAAGTAGAATTTAACGTCTATAGACTGCACTAAACCAAATGAAACGAATATATATTTTTTGTAATAGAGATAGTCAACAGGGGGAAAAAATTGTGCATGTAGGAGCCAGGCCTCCCCCCTGGGAGGAGGAAGTCCCCCCTCGAGGGGAGTAAATTTTCATGATGGGTATCTTTCAAAAGAGCTCGCCAATACCTTTAAAACGAATGGTTGAACCATCGATCTGCGATAATTTAAAACAAAGTTATCGATTTTTTTTTTTTTTACTTTTAACGTTTTTTTTTTTTTTTTTTTTTTTTTTAATATTGAGAATAAAATGGACTTTTTTTTGGATATTTAGTGTTATACTACTTCTCTAATATGGAAATCGCCTGCATTATCATAAAAGATAGATTTTTTAAATAATAATTTAAATAAATTATTAAAAAAAAAAAAGAATTATTTTTTAATAGAACAATTAATTTCTATATAAATGTAGGTGCATTAATGAAACGGGGAGTTCAGGGGGGTGGTAGCCCCCCTCACACAGAACTAATTATGATATAAAACTCTTCCGAAGCCTAATGTGAATTGTTTAACACAAGTTTACATAACAGTACTCCTTATCTTACCTCTTAATCTGCAACCTGTATTTATAGTATTAAATTTCAGGGTAAGAGAAAGTCGTGTGAGTGACACACCAGATTATTTAATAATTTCTTTTTAAAAGGAAGTGGGTAGTAGCCTGTTAATATAAGAATAATTGTATAATAAATTTGCGACTTTTATTACAGTTTAGAAATATAGGTAAAGACAAGTAATTTATTTATTTATATTTTCAGTCTATGGATTCTTTTTTTTTTCCCCTGTGTGTGTGTGTGTTTAAGCACAAATATTACTGAGTTAAAAGAATTTAGGTACTTATCTTCAAGACATAGACCTTGCTTAAAATTAACTTTCCTTATATCATTAGACTACATTTCTAAAATAACACTATTGAAGTAAGTTCTATTATGATTTTCTTCTTTGAACTTTATCATAAATTTCAATGTTTAAATTGGTCGTGATTAGCAGATTTCTGAAGTCCACTGAAATTTTCAAATCCTTGTTTATTATTATCTTAAAACAAAAACAAAAAAAATCTTATATTTTCAGTTTAAACACTTAAGCTCAATAAAAACCAGGAAGTAAAAAATCACATAAATGCTGTTAAAAAAAATAATAATGTATTCATTTTATGTATATATATATTTTTAATTTCCTACCAATTGTTATTTCTCAGTTTATTAATACATCACCTAAAGACGTTTTCACTTCAAAAATTAACAATTATGCCTGAGTAGACCATTTTGGCAACTAAGAAAAAATGGGTGTAGCGTATTTATTTCCCAAGTTTTTCTGTGCCTTAGCTTCTAAGATTTTATGATTATTGCCTTCAAACTATACACTTCTTCAAGATGGTCAACAGTCTTAAATGAGCTTGAAAAATGTATGTACACCCCCCATTTCGCCGACAAAATCGGGGTGAACCTTAGAGGAGAAGGGGTGAACATTCACTCTGTCGGCGAAACAGGTGTTAAACCGATAATGTAGATTTTCCCTTCTTTGGGGAATTTGTCAACGAAAGGGGGTAGGAAATTTCCGTGTCGGCGAAACGGGGGTATAACCGAAAATTGAATTATTATAAAACTAGCAGCCTTTGCTTCTTTCGCTAGTCGCTATATTTAAATGTTTTTTTTTTTTTTTTTTATATATATATATAGAGAGAGAGAGAGAGTATCTGTATTTTTTTTTAAGCTTTTTATCGAAATTGGGTTTTACCAACGTGTCTTCGTATCACGCTAAAAAACAAGGCGATACCACTTTAAAGTTAATGTAAACACCTCGTTTCGACTCTTCTTGGCTCAGTTGGTTAGAGCGTCATGTTGATAACGCGAGAATCGTGAGTTCGATCCTCGAAGGGCGAAGGTATTAAGTAAAAGCTTTCTCTTTTTATAACAAATAATCTGGTGTGTCGCCCACACGACTTTCTCTTACCCTGAAATTTAATAGTATAAATACAGGTTGCAGATTAAAAGGTAAGATAACGAGTACTGCTACGTAAACCTGCGTTAAACAATTCAAAGGCTTCTGAAGAGTTTTATATGATAATTAGTTCTGTGTGAGGGCGGCTACCGCCCCCCTCAACCCCCCGTTTCATTAATGCACCTACATTTATATAGAATTTAATTCGGTTATTAAAAAATAATTCTCTTTTTAAAAAATAATTTATTAATATTATAACTTTAAAAACAATATCTTTTATGATAATGCAGACGATTTCCATATTAGAGAAGTAGTATAACACCAAATATCTAAAAAAAAGCCCATTTTATTCTCAATATTTAAAAAAAAAAAAAAAAAGAGTTTTTTTTTTTTTCGTTAAAAGTAAAAAAAATCGATAACTTTGTTTTAAATTATCGCATATCGATGGTTCAACCATTCGTTTTAAATGTATTGGCGAGCTCTTTTGAAAGATACCCATCATGAAAATTTACTCCCCTCGAGGGGGGACTTTCCCCCCCCCCCTTGGGGGAAAGCCGAGGCTCCTACATACACAAATTTTTTCCCCAGTTAACTATCTCTATTACAAAAAATATATATTCGTTTCATTTGGTTTAAAGCAGTCTATAGACGTTAAACTCTACTTACCTGCAATTTCCCCCATAGACGTAATGTATTAGAATTCTCTTGATTGTTCCTGTACACGAACCATTTGCTTGATCTTAACGAAAAGCTTACTGTAGCATCCCTATATGATACACATTTAAAATACCAAGTTTGAACTTTCTGCGATAATTTGTTTTTGAGATATGCTGATAACAGACACACACACACACACACACAGACACACAGACACACAGACCATTTGCTAAAAACTTGATTTTCGTATTCAGGGGACCTCAAAACGTGTAAATATAACAAAATCTCGCATTCAAAAATTTGACACCAAAACAATACTTTCTCTACCTTATGGGTAAGAGAAAGTAAAAAGCATAAAATAAAAATTTAAGTAAAAATACATTTTTTAACAGTATAAACTTTTTTTTTTTTGTGGAGCCCTAAAAATCATCAAATAAAAATTTATTCTTATAAAGATATGCTGTAGATAAATGGAAGTTTCAGCTCTAAGAAAATTCTAGAGAAAAATACAGATATTTCTCTTTTACAAGAAATGAAAATTTTTAAAAATTCAAAATCTTTTAAAATCTTTCGAGACCTTTGAAATTTAATGGCTTTACGAATGTTTATACAAAAACCTATAACTAAAGATATTGGACACGAATGCTTTTTAATATATTTTGAATTTTTTTGAATTTTCATTTCTTGTAAAAGACAAAAGTCTTATTTTTCTCTAGAATTTTCTTATGTACTGAATTTTTTATTTCTTAGCAGCATATCTTTGCAAGAATAAATTTTTATTTTATGATTTTTAGGGCTCCACAATAAAAAGCTTCTTCTGGCCCTCTTCACACCGTCGCCGGAAGCCCGAGCCAATGTTATTCTATGGGGAAATTTTCTTTACAAATAACTTATTAACTAATACATATTTTTAAATTCTGTTTTCACATTCAGAAAATTCCCATCTGTTAAATTGACGGACCATTTTTAAAAATGTATATTTTTTTTATTTTTAATATTTTATTTTGAAATTGCAAAATGAAAAAAATTCACATATTGAAAATTCGTATTTTGCAGCTTCAGAATAAAATATTAAAAATTAAAAAAATAATTTTTTAAAAAAGACCCGTCAATTTAACAGCTGGGAATTTTCAGGATGTGAAAACAGAATTTAAAAATATGTATTATTTAATAAGTTATTTGTAAAGAAAAATTTCCCATAGAATAACATTAGCTTCGACTTCCGGCGGCGGTGAGTTAAGAGGGCCCTTAACCCTTTGAAGCAGATTTCTCATCAAACATAATTTTTACACTTTTTTGATAGTTTAAAGTTATTTTAGATCTAAATAAGTGGAAAATGTTATATTTAAAATTTTAATTAATTTTGGTTCTAAAATATAGAGTGGGGCACCGGTGTCCCTTTCTGCGTTAAAGTTAAATTCATCATGAGACACGGGCGTCCCATGAATAAATATTTTTACAAATTGCACTTATTTACAATTACTTAGATATAGGAATAACAATAATTCATTACAAATCTTTTTTAAATAATCAAATTTAATTAGAAATAAATTTTTGAAATTGGTTGATAAAATTTTTTCAAACTACTTTTATTTAACATTTTTATTTTAGTGAAAAATTTACTCTGATAATCTAATAGATTTTTTATAGTAACTATTAGACTCTCTTTTATAATAAAAAACTATCATATAATAATAATATTTGTAATAAGAGCGTCAAAAAATAAATAAGCAAAAGGGACACCGGTGTCCCATCTGCGTCAAAGAGTTAAAAAATTTACTTTTACTTAAATTTTTATTTTTTTATGCCTCCTTTCAAATAAGATTCAATAAGAAAATAATTGGAAATTACACAGAAACTTTACTTTGAGTCCTCGTTGCCTTTGGCAAAGACTTCCACACCGCATGGTGTCGGGTCTGTGTCCCATTTTTCAACTTGGGTGTTTATCCGATGAGAGTTTTGAAACGATGAATATCGAAAAATATCGAAATAGACTTTTATATTTAAATCCCAATTGCCTGTATACAACACTTTATGTACTATGCATAGTATTCATTGTCACGTTTTTTCCTATATTTTATTTGATGTGTCCGGACAATCACAAAGTGACAGCAATTTTGCGCCAGTATGTCTGGTAATACAATGTGCTAATAACGCTATTTCAACCGGATTTTAGACACCTAATTTTTTTTTTTTTTTTTTGGTTATATATATTTCCCATTAAACATATTTTCCTTTTGCCTTATCTATTTTGTTATTCTAAACTTGAATATTTTTATTTAATGTCCATATCATGTATCATGTTTGGTGCGTTTATACACTGCTGAATTTGAGATATAGCCTTGACTTAAATGAGGTGAATCACCCCATAGCAACACCACGTAATGGGTGATATATTCCAACAGCTAATAAGCACCAATTTATATCAAGGTATAACCAATTTTCAATCGTACTTAAATTTCCGCCCATTGGCTCATGAGATACTACAAATTTCACAGACAAATAGTCATTTTCTAAAAATAAACGAATCATGTTTAGGACATTTTAAAACGTGTAAATACACCGAAAATCGGAATCAAAAACTATTCATGAATCTAATACTTTCTTCTATATCATTTTATATGACAACGCCACCGACCAATTAACAAGAGCAAAACTTTAATCAACATAGTCAATATAGTCATTATTTAAACGTGTTCAAGAAATGTCAAATTCATCGGAAACGGGAAATTGAAAGAAATTCCGAATTTTATACTTTCTTCATATATATGCAGAAAATATAGTAATAAATCCACTTATTTAAAAATAAGTAGTCAATTTCAGTTGTAATGCGCTTTGTTTTAGCTAAAAAGTGTATCTTTAAACTAAAGCTGACGTAAATCCCATGCACACACACACAAAAAAAATAAAAAGAAAAAAATAAATAAAAGGAAAAGAAAAAAATAGAACATTAATAAATTAAATCCTTTTTCCCAAATTCTTATGCACTTGGAACTGTAAGTTTGTGGATTTGTCGTTTGAAATTTCGTTTAAAAGCGATAGCAGCCGTAAGACCGTTAAAAGTGTCAGATAAAATCACTAGAAGTAACGATCCGATATTTTCAGAATCGGTACCATTAGATAGGGAAAATATTTCTGAATCTAGGAGTACAATTCGCTAATCGATACGATAATTAGAATTTTTTTTAACTAACTAAACTAATATTTCTAATGGCAACAATTGATTTCTCAATGTATTATCCCCAACGAGATATATAAAGTAGAGTGGTAAATGGTAACCCTTGAGAAGGTTCAAGATGAGTCATGTGACATGCTCCCCTTTCACCTGCGTATTGGTGGTTCCCTTGGTTACAGCTAGCTTATTTCCAAACATTCTAAGGAAGAATACAATTTTTAAAGTTGTGAAACTCTTTCGAAAAGAATTTATTTTGTTATAAAAATAAATGGGCAGGCGTTGACCAGTAACTTTTCACAGGTAAATTATAATTGTTTTATTTTGTATGTTTTAATACGTAATATTTGTTATTTTTCTTTCAACTATTCGACGAAAGCTATGAAAGTAAATCATGTGCTGAAAATAATGCATTTTATGAACGAGCGTGACTTTAATTATTTATTTATAGCTTAAATAATATTTTTATTATTCATCCGAAACAATTTTTCTGACTATTTGCATTTATGTTAGCATATTTCGCATAATTCGAGATAATATTGTAAATGGCGCCACTTGGCAAACCCAGCCAACCATTGTCGCCAAAGGTTTCGTTTGTTTACGTTCTATAATTTATACGCATGCTTTTAGTTTTATTTTCAAGTTCACTTGTGTCCTTATTTTATGTTGTTTTTTAATTGTGTGTAGCAATTATATATCATATTTATTATAGTCATCAGATCAATTTCAAACCATTCTGTAGTTAGATAAATTAATCTTTCGCGGACAGTCGCTAAAAAAGCGATAAAGGGCCAAACATAGCAATCTATTGGAGCATGTCACGTGATTCATCTTGAACCACGGAAAGCTAATCCTTCATCCATTGAATCAGCACTCTAATTTATATATCTCGTTGATTATCCCAGACAAATGTCTAGGAAAATAAATTATCCGCGATTGTAATGAAATGCTCGCCCTCTGGTGGGCTAAGGTGAAATTATCATACCACTGATAGCTTTTACGCTGAAACAATGATAGAACAACAAGAAAGCGCAATAATAAATGCACGTGGCAATAATTACACGTGGCAATATTTACTAACAACTGCAGTTGAGAAAGCGGCCTCTATCGATCATTACAAACGCGGATACAAAATCCTTTGGTGTTAAGATTATCACGTGATTTCATATGGGATTAAATTATGCAATTTTCAGCCGAAAAAAAAAAAAAAAAAAATCTGGAACGGTAAGTTTGTGAATTTGTCCCTCAGTAAAACCTCGATAAACCGTCCCGTGAAAATCTTCTGACGTATATATTTGATTTTTAAAATACCGAATGAGTGAGCATCATATTCTGAATAAAACTTTAAAATTGGTAAACAAAAATCCAAAAGTGAAATCAAAGTTTAATTTAATAATCGTTTAATGCATAAACTCATTAAATGAAGTGCTGTGACGGTAAACGTAAAGGTCAATACACCTCAATAACTGTAATTTATGCGATGTCAATTAATCGAATTACCCAAAACTGCTCGAAATTGTAACACAGATCAAATTGGATTTCATTTTAGAGGGAAGAAATTTGGGATTAGAGATGAGAATCATCTCTCGGTGGGATCAGCTGACTTATAGTCTTCCTGGATGACAGGAAATTCGTCATAATCTTCAGTTAGGAGTGAATGATTGACTCTCAAAATGGGAAATTGACGCTGAGCCTATCAATAATTAATTCGACCTTCATTATAGATAAGCCAGACAGCTCCGCCGAGGCAGAAATTGTCTTGGCGATAATTTGGCGCTGATTTGGCTCGATTATCTCTCATTGGTGACTTTTTGGCGAGCTTGGCGAGAAAAAGACTTTTCTCGCTGTGATACGATACATTAGGAATTTATTTATGTGATACGATGCATTACGAAACTGGGTTTTACTTTTATTTTATTTTTAAATAGCTTATTTAATTTACGTCGATATGTTTAATTATATTAAACTTCGATTTACAACTTATTCATTCATAATCATTTTACCACTCTAATGGCCGTTGCCATTTAGAATCACAAAAAATTGTCACACTCAAATTGGAAAACTCAACTGTTGACCAGAAAACAATAATTTCATACGAAAGGGCATCCACAAAGGAATTGATGTGGCGAGTTTGATAAAAATCCGTTGTATCGTTTTTAAACGAACACACTTGCGAGACCTGAAATTGAGCTAATTATGTATGACGCCTGTCAATTTTTCTGAACTAACCAATTATATCATTCGAAAGGACTTCTAATAGAGTATTTATATAGTAACTTTGAACAAAATCGTTAGAGCCCTTTTTGAGATACGTAGTTGCAGTCCTACTTCCGGTTTCAGATGATCCACTTCCAGTATTCTAATTTTCGCCAAAAGTTGGAAAATTCATCTGTACACCAAACCTGTCTCAGGTCTGAAGCTTCGTACTTCTATCTGTATTAGTTTCGGAGATTTGATAGTCAGATATTCCGCACCCATTCACACACACTGACCAATTGCCAAAAAGTACTTTTTTTGGACTCAAAACATGTAAATCAGGTGAAAAAAATGTTTATAAAAAATTTATTTTATTAACTAATTTATTAATTTAATTATTAATTTATTATATTTTAAAAAGTATTTATTAATACTTAGAATTGTCAAGTGTATATGATTCAACATAAAATTTAAAAACATGGTATATAAAAAGTTATTTTTATCGTGTAATTATTAAATCCTCCTTTTACCCAAAGATATGTTAAAGCAGTGGTTTTTAACTGTTAGAAGGCTTTAGTTTAAATATTATCACTCACCGGTCAAATTTTGACATTTCTTCAAAGCATATTTTAGTAAAGAAATTAAAATATACTTTAATGAAAAAATCATCACAAACATGATAATGCTTCAAAAGAATTTTCTTATTTCCTATTTTCAAACATATAGTGCTATTAAAACCACTTTCCGTAGGAATATGCCACAGTGAACCTCAATAACATATATCTGGCCCTATAACGTTTCCCCATATTTATGTAGAGTAAGGTTATCAAATGCCCTCATTTGCTGAGAACAACCTCCCGTATTAAGGGTTACATACAAACGGAACACTTGCAACTTCGATGACGTAAATTCTGCAAGTTTTTTGCAAATACAGTCGGCAGCAAAAGTATCCGAGCAATAGCAAAAATTCCTACGTAAAAAAAGTGCACTTAATGCAGTTTTGTTAAATAAATCCTTGTCGAATCCTGTTTTTAGTCAGTCTAAGAACACGATTCGACGAGAATTTATTTAACAAAACAGTGTTAAGTGTGTATTTTT